>CP125978.1:467436719-467844714 GCA_030063025.1 Avena longiglumis
CATATAGGTACATGTGCCTAATATAGTTGACTATTTGATTTGACGACTTAATGAGAAAATATATAAAAGAATTGGTCCCAATTGTATATGTACTACGATTGAGGGTGCTAAGTGCAAAGTGGTTCCCATCCAAGAGTTTATTTTATTTTTATGTACACATGTTTAAATTATAATATAAACTTCTACGAATTGAAGAGTTGGAACTAAGAAGAAATTTATGTGACATGTGAAGGTCCGAGGCTAGCATGTAAGTTCTTTTGCTAACAACTGTACAATATTTTTCTATACTCTACTACTTTCTGTGGTGTCTTTTTCTCTAATGGATGGTTCATACACACAATCACTCATATGGGTGGGTGTGGTGTGGTGTATGTGCATACTGTGTGTTGGTGAAAAGAAAAGGTTTCTATTATAGCTAGGATTTATTAAAGGTAAAAGTAGATCTAATAAAAAAATATTAGAGCGCTGCACATATAGCATACTAGCCGCACAATATTGGACTAAGATAGGCCTTATATAGCACGAAATAGTAACGGGAAAGTTAAAAGTCCGTAGCAGGGCTACAAAGTGATGGGCCCATTTCAAATAGTGTAGGCCTCCGGCAGGGAAAAATAGTAACATGCCATCTTTTTATTAGGCTCCCCTAGTGGATCGGCCCACTTAAATAATTAGCGGGCCTTGGCTAGGTCTGGCTTCTAGCATGGTTTTTTTGACCATTAACGATGGTAACTGTCCGTTAACGGTATTTTCCATGTGGTAGTTTGCATGGCGTCAGCAGTCAACGAGGCTGGTGAACCGATCTATGATGGCACGAGTTCCTGTGGCTAAAGGGTGCGATCCACCATGGTCGCGAAAAGAACCGTGGTAGATTCTCTGGTGATGGGACTTTTACCATGGAAGCCATTCGACGTAGAAGACTTTTAACCATGAAAAATTGGCCTTCAACCACAAAAACCGTCTGTTGTAAAACCCAACTTTTCTTGCATTGAAAATAGAGGAGAGTCAAACTCTCATGCTAGCAAGATTTGCAGGAAATCCCGAGCCAAATCGGCCGGTCGAATACCTCAAGATGATGAGGATTGAAACAAAGATGAGAAGCCTCAAGAGCTAGACTATAGCAATGCTCCATCTGCGGATTATACCATGGAGCACCTTGTGAAGATAACAATGAAGAATTTCGATACTAAAGGAGAAAATGATGCCTTGTACCAACATTTCATTCAAAAAGTAGCATATAAGGTACATGAGCTAGAAATGAAATATAAGAAATTAGTTGAGAAACTTCCAGCTAACCTTGATGATATATTTGAGCCCACTATTAAAATTCATATAGGAGTTAATGAGATTGCTGCACTTTGTGATCTTGGTGCTAGTGTCTCAAAAATTTCTAAAAGTTTATTTGAAAGACTTAACCTCGAGCCATTTCAAATTATCGAACTAAGACTCCACTTAGCATATTGAACTTACAAACAAGTTTTAGGAGTCAAAGAGAATATTATTGTAGAAATCAAAAGATTTCCTGCATAGATTTATCTTGTTATAGTGGACATGCCTGAAGATCCTATAACACCTTTAATTCTAGGAAGGCCATACTTAAGAACTAGGGATTTCTATTTTCGTGCCCCTGGTTCGTTAGCTGTACTCACTTTTCCCCAACCGCTTAGTTTTTCCTCATTTTTGTCCAGCTCCTATTATGAAACTCTCACATCGGTCTGAAACTCGCTCTCCATCGGGTTCCGTTAGTGGACCCTTGCCGTTATGTGCTGACAAGTGGGGCCGCATTTAGGTGGGTCCCGTAGTGGACCCTTGCCGTTACGTGTTGACAAGTAGGACCCACCCTGTTGCATGATGACAGGTGGGGCCACGTTCAGTCAGGTCCCGGCTTGTTGGGAACGCATTTTGGGGATATGGTGTGGGACCATGTGGGCGCATATGGTAGTTACGTGCGTCATGTCGCCTAAATTGGAAGATTTCTTTTTTGTTATTTTTATGATTGGCCTTTTTAAGAGCGTCTTTTTCCTTTTATGTCGCTAACAATTGTTATTTTTTCCAAAAAAAAGGAAGCGAATCTAGAGCAGCTTCTCTCTTTATTCATAGTTCCTTTTGGCCCTCATATTTTCCCAATCTTGCAGCAAATCTAACCAACACCATAAATATATAGATGAATAGAGCAAAATGTAGATAAAATAGCTAATAAAGGATCATATAGTACGATACTTAAACCAGGTTCGACAATTAGGCTACTCAGCAGCAGCAGCTTATAAGTTCAACATAGACACCAAAACAAAAGAAGCTACTTTACAGCAGCAGCATCGTCACAGGATCAGTGGCCCCTCATGGCCTGCGCTAGGAGGGCCTCCGCCTACTCCCTGTGGCGCTTCCTCCACTTCATGCTGCCTAGTCGCTTGACCTCGGACGCATTGGGCTTGATCGGGGGCATGCGACCCTCCTTGATGGCCACTTTCTGGAGGTTGCGGAGGTGAAAACCGAGTACTTTGTGCTGGGCTCTGAAGGCATTGGCGTTCTTTGACGGGCCACACTTGTTCACATCCTCGGCATGCATCATGAGGGAGTTGAAGTCAGTGGCGAGGCTCCTGGTGCAGAAGGGGCACCTGTAGACATCGCCGGCAAAGAAGCCGTTGAACTGGCCGGACTTCCTCTTCCTCAGCACCTGACGAGTCTTGGTATCCATGGACTTGTCGTCGCTGCAGACATCGCTGCTATCCACCTATTACAAATAAGAGTAGCGTGCAATAAGGACATGATTCAGATACCGTGATTATCGGGATTGATTACGTGCATAAATTAACCGATTGAGATCCCCTGATTATTCCCCAATCCCCAAATCTCAAACCAAATCGAATACTATTCCCAACTACAGATCAGTGCTAGTACTGATCCCAACTATAGATCGGTGCTAGTACGGTCCCAACTACAGATCGGTGGTAGTACTGATCCCAACTAGGGGAATTCATCGAAATACAAGAACTAACACAAGAGGATTAGCTACTATAAAAATACCTAGAATCCACCGATTACCGAGCCCAAAAAATTCCAACGATGGGAATGGGCGAAGAACAAAGGAAGGGGAGAAAACCCTAGTTACCTCCGACCATGGGTCGGCTAAGCTGGTGTCGAAGGGGTTCTCCGGCCTAATGTAATCGTTGTCCCCGTAGGGGTCCTAGACGTGCGGGATCTGCAGGAGAGCGGCGGGTGCCTGTACGGGGACGGGGTCTCCTCGCTGGTGGCTACGACGGAAGTGGGGACATGAGTCTGTACGGGGATGGCGACTGCCTTCAATGCCTCGACAGGGGCCAGTACGGGGACGAGGGCCTCCTCATCGGCCGCCTTGGAGGCGATGATGGCCACCAAGCCGTTCTTCTCCATTGCTGGCGTGGTTGGGGTTTTCTTGGGGGTTTGCAAAAGGTGATGGGAAAGTGGAGATGGTTGCGTGAGTGAGTGAGAGAGTGAGTGGTGAGTGAGAGTGAGGAGGCCTCTATAAACCTGAAGGGAGGAGATGTTTCATTGCACCACCGTGCACCGCGTAACCGCGTGCGCTACTACACCGTTCACGGACACACGCGTCCGCTATCGCCCCGTGCACCGCGACACGCATACCGTGCGTCATGTTTTCCCCCTCGTGTCTAACCTTGGCCACTTAATTGTGCTCATTTATACCCTCAATTGTAGCACTGGCAGTTTGGTTGTACTCAGTTTTTCCCTCCAGTACTAACACTGCCGTGTGCAATATACTCACTTTTACCCTCCAGTGGCTAGTCAACAGAGAGTCCACGAATGGGTTTTAGCTAGTTAATTGAGTCATTTTATGCACAACAAATTCAAAAAGATCAAAACATAGTGGCATCTATCCAGGGAATCTTATTATGTGACCTACCACCATAAGAAGTGTATATAAATCAAGTTTTAACCTAAATCACCACTTCTCAAATCACCTACTATCTATGAAGGTTCGTGGCTTTCTACTCAAGCGTCTCCCCAAAACATCCCTCCCCAAAACATAATTTGTCTGAATGAGGCAATAATTGTCAAACTGATGTATATTTGAATTTCAAGTAGTTTGATGTGTGACAATATGTATTTTATTGAATAAATGAAGCAGTTTCCCTTTTTTAAATCTCTTTTTGTTTCATATTTGAACCCCCTTGTCAGTTTTGCCCTTGGTTGTTTTTAAGTTCTACTCAGTTTTCCCCTCCCTCTTAGTGACAAACTCTCAAACATTTCTCATCTTGGCTGCTATGCTCTGATTGGTCGAGACAATTGTCACGCAAATCGTACCCACCAACCATTAATCCTCTAATTGATACGCTATGATCTAGCGGATAGGATAACCCCTATATCTGTTGGGGGTCACCCTCTATCCATGCAAAATAACGAGTTTGCCTCCGATGCTTTAACCCCATAAACAAATAATTTTGAATATAGTTTGAAGGGAAGTGTTCAAAGGTGTATAATTTTTGCATTATATTTCACTCCATGTCCTAAGTGCGATTTCAAAGACTTCAAAGGTGTATAATTTTTTCCATATGCAAGTTTATGCATTACATCCCTACATTCTATGAAAATGATAATCTATCAAGATTTTCTTAGCACATCATTATCACATATTAAGTGCGATTTCACAGTGTTCAAAGGTAAACACCTTTTTCCTTTACATTAAGAGTTGTATAATTTTTCAATTTAAAAGTGTTCAAGAGTAGTGTCAATTATAAACACTCTTTTACATTAAGAGTTGTATAATGTTTCAATTTGAAAGTGTTCAAGAGTAGTGTCAATTATAAACAATCTTTTACATTAAGAGTTGTATAATTTTTCAATTTGAAAGTATTCAAGAGTAGTGTCAATTATAAACACTCTTTTACATTAAGAGTTGTATAATTTTTTTAAATTTGAAAGTGTTCAAGAGTTGTGTCAATTATAAACACTCTTTTACATTAAGAGTTGTATATTTTTTAATTTGAAAGTGTTCAAGAGTTGTGTCAATTATAAACACTCTTGTACATTAAGAGTTGTATAATTTTTTTAATTTGAAGGTGTTTTAAGAGTAGTATCAATTATAAACACTCTTTTACATTAAGAGTTGTATAATTTTTTCAATTTGAAAGTGTTTAAAGGTTGTGTCAATTATAAATACTCTTTTACATTAAGAGTTGTATGGTTTTTTTAAAATTTGAAAGTGTTCAAGAGTTGTGTCAATTATAAATAGTCTTTTACATTAAGAGTTGTATAAATTTGGAAGTGTTCAAGAGTTGTGTCAATTATAAACACTCTTTTACATTAGGAGTTGTATAATTTTTTCAATTTGAAAGTGTTCAAGAGTTGTGTCAATTATAAACACTCTTTTACATTAAGAGTTGTATGGTTTTTTTTAAATTTGAAAGTGTTCAAGAGTTGTGTCAATTATAAATAATCTTTTACATTAAGAGTTGTATAATTTTTTTAAATTTGGAAGTGTTCAAGAGTTGTGTCAATTATAAACACTCTTTTACATTAAGAGTTGTATAATTTTTTTAAATTTGAAAGTGTTCAAGAGTAGTGTCAATTATAAACAATCTTTTACATTAAGAGTTGTATAATTTTTCAATTTGAAAGTATTCAAGAGTAGTGTCAATTATAAACACTCTTTTACATTAAGAGTTGTATAATTTTTTTAAATTTGAAAGTGTTCAAGAATTGTGTCAATTATAAACACTCTTTTACATTAAGAGTTGTATATTTATTTAATTTGAAAGTGTTCAAGAGTTGTGTCAATTATAAACACTCTTGTACATTAAGAGTTGTATAATTTTTTTTTAATTTGAAGGTGTTTTAAGAGTAGTATCAATTATAAACACTCTTTTACATTAAGAGTTGTATAATTTTTTCAATTTGAAAGTGTTTAAAGGTTGTGTCAATTATAAATACTCTTTTACATTAAGAGTTGTATGGTTTTTTTAAAATTTGAAAGTGTTCAAGAGTTGTGTCAATTATAAATACTCTTTTACATTAAGAGTTGTATAATATTTTAAATTTGGAAGTTTTCAAGAGTTGTGTCAATTATAAACACTCTTTTACATTAGGAGTTGTATAATTTTTTCAATTTGAAAGTGTTCAAGAGTTGTGTCAATTATAAATACTCTTTTACATTAAGAGTTGTATGGTTTTTTTTAAATTTGAAAGTGTTCAAGAGTTGTGTCAATTATAAATACTCTTTTCCATTAAGAGTTTTATAATTTTTTTAAATTTGGAAGTGTTCAAGAGTTGTGTCAATTATAAACACTCTTTTACATTAAGAGTTGTATAATTTTTTTAAATTTGAAAGTGTTCAAGAGTAGTGTCAATTATAAACAATCTTTTACATTAAGAGTTGTATAATTTTTCAATTTGAAAGTATTCAAGAGTAGTGTCAATTATAAACACTCTTTTACATTAATAGTTGTATAATTTTTTTAAATTTGAAAGTGTTCAAGAGTTGTGTCAATTATAAACACTCTTTTACATTAAGAGTTGTATATTTTTTTAATTTGAAAGTGTTCAAGAGTTGTGTTAATTACAAACACTCTTGTATATTAAGAGTTGTATAATTTTTTTAATTTGAAAGTGAATCGCTAGCCGTGCGAGAGTTGTTCCAATTATAGTTTCAGACCGCGCGAGAGTTTCATAACTATATACACTCTTGCAAACCAACTAAATCGCCACTGCTCCAGGGGAATTTACAATAGATTTTAGGGAGATTTTATCTATCTCTGAGAATTATGGAGGTTGAAACCACCGCTGGAAAGTAAAATCCAGAGAGATATTGTTCACAACCACGAATTACGCCAACACTGGATCAATCCTATTCGAAAATCAAGGCAGTTAGTTGAGCACCATCGATTCGCGTTTAAATACTGCCAATAATCAACCCACAAAAGGGAAATGATGCTAACCTAGATGGAATCCATGCGTTAGATCCCTGCGACTCCACCCAATCTTCTTTGTGCTCGACTAGGATGGACGGTGCACCAGCCGGCGTTGCATACTATTCCACGAAAGGGGTAGATCTAGCAGGGGTGGGAGAAGAGCCGGAGGTGGAGTGGGCTCCACGGCTAGGGGGAGGGGAGGCTCTGGGGCCGAGGACGACATAAGGTAGGAGGGCACAACGGCGGGGCAACGGACCCATCCCAACATGACCCCACCCTTCAACACATATGCATGACCCGTCCCAACGCGGCCCCTCCGGTCAGGCATGTAATGGTCGAGGCCTCGTAACGTAACGCTCAACGCCTGACCAGCCCCAATGCGGTCCCACCAGTCAGCATGTAATGGTTAAGCCTTTGACCTGACGGCATCCCTCCGTCTGAGCGCCCGCGAGCGCCCGCTAGGGTTTCTTAACATGGCAAGGGGAAAAGTGAGGAAAAACTAAGCGGCTAGGGAAAAGTGAGTACAACTAACAAACCAAGGGCACGAAAATAGAAATCTATAAGAACTAAAAAAAGCTTTACTAAATTTGCATGAAAGGAATGTTAGAGTAGGGCTACCATCTAGAGAACCATTTGTAGTCCACTGGTGCTGCGCAGGACGCGTGTCGCTCTAGGCTCCAAAGTCGTCTCCTCGAAAGGAGCGTGCCCGCCTAGGCCCGATATCTTCATATAAGGAGGGACGAGCCTTCACATGTCAAGATCAATTCTTCTCCACCCTGTCTTCTCAACTTGCCTCCACAAAGAAGAAGAAGAAGGGGACCTCGACGAGGTGAGGTCCGGCGACACCACCGAGGAGATTTGATTTTTTTCCCATGTAACACATGTTAAGCGATTTAGGACTTGTCATTTCCTTTCTGAGAGTGCTAAGGTTACTTCCCTTATGATGGTAGCTGTAAGGATTGGTGAGCCCTTGTGAGCCATGAGAAGATCCAGCTTGTGCCCTCATGGAGGGGTCCGACGCTGGACCTTGGGCTTAGATTTTTTAGTGATGTTTTAGCCTCGCGAGGCCCACTCGTACTGCTATTCCTTGGTCGTGGAGACGGATGTGCGGGTCACCTTTCGAGGAAAGGGGAGTATGCTCAGGCGTTTGTTGTAGCTGTCGGTGTTTAGGCTTACAGCTAGGGCCGCCTTGCAAGTTGCTCTGTAGATATCCTAGGGAGTACTGTACGGCTAGCGTTTGATTGTAGGCGAGGCGACCCGATGTTGGACCTCTCCATGTCGTAAGTAGTGACTGCGCCATGAGAAGGCTTTGCCTTGCGCGCCTTTTCTAGGGCCTTGATACGTCGGAAACGTATCTATAATTTTTGATGCTCCATGCTTGTTTACTATGTACTTTTCTTTGCTTTGTCCATACTTTGAGGTGTTTTTATATGTTTTCTGGAACTAACCTATTAACAAGTTTCCACAGATGCGATTGCCTTTTCTTCTTTTTGGTTCCAAAAGCGTAAAATCAATATTCTCGGGTGGACGGACAAAAGCCAAAGTCAATATTTTACCGTGGGCAACACGGCTAGAAGACTAGGCGGAGAAGGCTCACGGGGCCACACCCCACGCAGGTGGGCCCACCACTGCGCACAAGTCTGACCGCCTAGTGCCCCCCCTGGCTCACACCTTCGCCTATAAGAATCCCCCAATGTAGAAACCCTAGACAACCCGATCAAAACTCCACGAAACCGTCTGTAGCCGCCGCCACCATTGTCCCTAGATCGGGGGATCTGAAGTTCTTCCGGCACCTTGCCAGAGGGGAGATCATCCCAGAGGCCTTCTTCTTCATCAAGCCAGCCTCCGGTATGAAGAGTGAGTAGTTCCACCTTGAACTACGGGTCCATGTAGTAGCTAGATGGTTGTACCTCCTCCTTCTGCTTTCATTTATAGATCTTGTGAGCTCCGTTCATGATCAAGATCTAATGTAACATCCCAACATTAGAGATTAGAAATAAGATGAACACATATGTGTGCATTGCATTCATGCATAGAAAATCCAAATAATTTTCGCGACTTTTTGAACAAAACTTGTCAAAGTGATTGATGCTTCTCTCAACTTGATGCAATTGGAGTAGATCATCAAGTTGACTGCGATAAGTTTCAATATGACCTTTGCTAAAAAAAATATTTTGGGTAATGGTAATTTGATCTAAGGGTAGATCAAATATAATGTAACTAAACCAGTACACATTGATTAATGATTATAATTTGATCCTTATGTGATCATTCCATGGTACTATATTCATTAACCATGAAAATCAAACTATGAATATAATTCAAGTAATAAGAATATAAGAACCAAATCTTGATCCACTATATCCTTATTTATCTTTACCATGAGTATCATGGTAATATCTAACCTTAACTCTTTAGTGGGTTTAAGTAGGAAAGAAACCAAGTCAAGATCATTCACCACATATCTTTCTTTCCATATTAATCCTTATCATCTCTATTGAACCTTATTCTAATATCCCTTGTTCATAAATGTTGAGTAATCCACTATTGATCTATCAACTCTTGTTTTTATCTTAGCATTCACTTAAATCATTTTGTGAAGGAAGTAAGAAGAGGTAAGTAGTAATGCTAGTTTTGGATATCATCTATAGGATGGGAGTGAGTGAAGAGAATCAAATCAATAGGATTATTGATGAAGTTAGCTCACTCCTAAAATGATAGAAGAGTTATTTGGAATATATAATCATATGGTGTTAAAGAATATTACAAGGATAAATCCTGAAGCAAGTTACCAAGGAATAATCCTATTGGATTAAGCAGGCATAGTCATGAATAACATCCCTTAATCCAATAGAGATGCTAAGAAGATAAATTCAATACAACTATAATGTTGTATTGATGAAAACTTTGGTTAGACAACTGGAAACCTAAACCATAAATAATCAGAGGATTATAATGATCATTCTTTAGTCACCAACATTGAATGCTTATATCAAGTATAGGGGACATTGGTGGATAGAACATGATGGAACCCTAGTATAGATATATTATCCTAGATTAGTCATTACAAGTCACATTAATATAATGTGAGGTTGGAGTATGAATTACTAGAGTTGAGTAAAATAAGATAGTATGGTTAAGCTAAGGCTAGTGTAGCATGGAGTTATTGAAGTAGTGTTATTCCTCTTAAAAGGTTGTAAGATTTTGACGAGAGTAGTTTGAATTATACATCTATTGGAATATTATTAGTGATGAAGATAAAGGAAGTGTATAAATGGAGTTAGAAGTAACTACTTGTTGTATTGGAGGTTATCAGCAGTAGAGTTGTTGATATAAGCAAGTATAGTTATGAGAAGATTATGAGAAGCTTTAGTGTTAAGCTCATTGGATTTATAAATGGATTTAGAGGAACAAAATGTGGATAAGAAGATTCTTGTGAAGTAAAGATCATCATGTTAACACATGATGATGAATAGGAAGGAGTAGTATATCTAGGAAATGAATTCTTTAAGTAGAAGTCAAGAATTATGAATTATGGAGGATAGGAATTCTTGGTAAAATATTCAACCTTAAATCTGTAATCAAACTCATCATCTATTTCATATATTGGACTAAACATCTTAATTTCATAGTGGTTTATAGGAATACTTTCCTATAGTAAATCACTGAAGCATAACTTTGGCACTTTCAAACATTCAAATCATATATGCCTAGAAACTAGAGTTATCAATTATTTTTCATAAGTTAGTCTAAAGAATAACCCCACTATTTTATCTTGGATGGTGATACCATTCATGAACACAAGTCTGAAGATAATATGACTTAAACCATTAATTTCTATCCATGTCTATAAAAGAATATGAGTATATTAAGTCTCCTACAAACTTATGATCAGCATTTACAATTCAAACCCTAACTCCTATATTAGTTATAATAAAATATATACCTTGATATCACTAAAACTCATGGGAATAATATTAACCATATTAACTCCCTAGACCTTTATGTATCATATAATAATGAAGGATCACCATATAAAAGTTTCCTAAAAAACTATAAGTTAATAAAGATCAAGTATTATGGATGAGTAATGATAATATACTTTTAAATAAGATATGGTTTATTAGGTAAATCAAATTTATAACCAAAGGTCCCTCAAATATATTAAAGAGAAAAGGATCTATTAAGAGAAGATAAAGAAATTATAACAATGTATAATAAAAGATCACTATATGATTCTAAATACAACTCATTACTGCTGCAAACACTTAGCAAATAATTTCTATAAAGAAATCTTTAACCAATTGTGCAAAATTCAAATCTGAAAATGAAACAGAAAATAGAAAAGGAAATCAGAAAATAAAAAAACAGTCCCGAGCAGCAGGCCGGCCTAGAACTTTTTCTCTACCAAACCACTGCCTGGCGCAACTTGTTGCAGCCCATGTTGGCCCACAAGCGGCCCACTTCCGGCCCGTACCTCTTCGACTCTGTCCTTCGGTGTCTTCCTCGCCGGCAGAAGAAGTTGCGTGGCTACGCGGCCGTCGTCGATCCTTCGCCGCGCTGTGATGCATGCCTCCGCTGTTGGGGGGTAGGATAAGAACGCTCGCGATCTCCTCTATCCACTCGTAGCCGAGTCACTCTCTCTTGTGCCCTCTCCAAAAAATTCCCCAATCATGCCGAAACCCTAACTCGCCGGAGTTGCTCGTCGTCGCTGTTTGAGACCGCCCCAAGGCCAACTGAAGGTGCCACAAGCTCAGCCATGGTGGACTTCGTCTGCTAGGAGGAGGAATCGAGACGGGAAGCCTGAAATCATGTGCATCGATTTCATCTGTCCACCGCTCGCCGTTGACCATGGTGACATCGTCTGAGCTCGCCTCTCCTCGCCGTCATCACTACAAGATTCCTGGTGAGCTTCTGCTTCTGATAGTTCTCTCTGATTTGCTCCTAGTCGTCTGTAGCGCCCAGTACGCATGTACCCGAGCGGGCCACCGCCGGAGCTTGTCGGAGCTAGTGCTCCGGTGACCATTCCAGGGTGGCACGACCATTGTTCAACTCGCCATTTCATCCTCTCTTCAACGCACCAAACCACGCGACCTGAAACGCCGTAGATCGCCGCCGGTGACCTTGATCTGGTGGTGGGTCGCCACGTCGATGACGTCGTTGGAGTCACCCTGCCAGCTCAGCATCGTTTGACCAGGTCCTTGTTCCACGTGGCACACCAACGTGGTTACGGCACACCAGTTAGTGACTAGGGCTAGGTGTGGGTGCGGTGTAAAAACCTTAGTGTCTGTTTAGGAAATAAATCAAATATTATAAATCCAAATCTAAATATTCCAGAAATTAAATAAAATCATTAAATTTTGTTAATCATACATTTTATAATCTGAAAAAATATGTTTTATATATGAAAATTTCCAAAAAAAAATAAAATCTATAACATTAAACCATTATCAAACATTATTATGTTAATTATTTAAATAAACATTATTTAATAAAGGTTTTATAAGTAATAACACTTTGATAATTCATAATTAAATAATGGTAAATGATAAAAATATAAATAAAATACCAAAAATCTTAGAAAAATAAGAACTATAATTCAAAACTATAATCATGTATTATTATTTCACTTAATTAAATATTTATTATTAATTAAATATTTATAAAGAAATAAACCTTATAAAAATCATATTTTATTATTCAAAAATCATAAAAATACTTATAACACACCAAAATAATCACAAAAATAATATCTACATGTTAAAAATTTAATATTCCACTTTTGAGTTAAATAAAAAGTTAAACACTTTAATAACTTTAATTTAAACCTATTTCTTTAGTTAATAATTCATATAAGGGTAAATAAATTTTCTAATATTCTAAAATTAACCAATTAGAGTCTAATAAATAGTATTAATCCTAAATATTGATAATGTAAAATTAAATTGGTCCAACACATTTTAAATACAATTCTATTGAATTATCCTTCAACCATATGGGTAGTTTATTTTCTAAGAAGATCTTTAAAAAATATCAAATCTTCAATAATAATTGAGACTAAATCAAATCTTTTCCAATACTTCAACCACAAGTTTTCAAACATATCCAAACACTATAGTGAATCCATAAATAGTTAAGTAATATTACTTCCTTGTTTACAAACTATATCACTCATCTATAAAAAGGTAAATGATTCTATTCCAGTATAAAGTTAGGAAACCACTATTCAAATAGAGGTGTTACCATTCTTAAAGTATCCTTAGAGAAACATTATGAAGTACACAAGGTAAAAATAACATAGCAATATACCTTAAATCCGTTTATGTCTTTAAAGTTAACTTTAGTCTACAATACTTTAACTATTATACTAAAGACTTTGTTATGTGTTTTATAGTTACCTTTGGTCTGTTATAATTAAGCCACAAAGCATCTCAAGTACAAACTATTCAAGCAAGCACAAACAACATCGACCACATTGGAGTAACCACAAAAACTGTTTAGACCTTAGAAAAGGAATCTTTTCTTCAAAAGTTATTCATTTTTCCACTTTAGTCAACAAACCTTATAATAATATTTCCAACTCTTAACAAATTAAATTCAAGGACTCTCATCATAATTAACAGATGAAAATTAATCACAATTACATTGTTTCAAACCTTATTTGAATACTCAGGATGATAAATACAAAGTTCTTTATTATTGCCATTACTTGTAAAGTAAAATTTGAAGATAAAAAATTCTTATAAGTAGTATTTGAGTAGCATACCTCAATAGTATATCTTATTGTTGTATACCATTATGTTTACACGTTGTTTTACACACACTCACAAGCCTTAATAAGAAACACATGTGTGAAACTTATCTAAATGGACAACATATTCTGAAGTAACCTTTCCAGAATCCAAATCTTAGATCAACGTTATCCCCGGGATTCGAGTTTACGAAACTGCATTACATTACTTATGCATAATAGCATCTTGCTTCTTTAAAGATTAGTCCATATCGGACCAATGATGCTGATTTCAGATATTGGATCTTATATTGTCTTGAAGACCGTGAGTAGATAATCTTGCAATCACAAAAGGCAAGTTCACACTTGCTCATGTCCTTTGATTATTTTTCGTAAAGTATTTTGAAAATCTAGTGTTGTCACCACCTGCATTTCAAAAAGGTCAGAAAACACTATTTTGATAATAACGTAAATTATTGGTTACTGATCTAGGGTGATCAGCTAATCTATTAAGTCTGGTAGTAGGAATACCACTGCACATGACTATATCACCTAGGACTTAACAACCAATGTCGCCAGTGATTCTTGCGCCGTATATTACGCGTTGACCATGAGATTTGGAATGGGACGGAGAAGTCAGCTGTATCTTTTCCCTCTCGCATGGAGCCGGATGTGCGGGTCGTGGCTGTTATCACTCGTAGCGTGCATATATTGGTAATTCGTAGAGGATATGCGGCATATGGGTGGGAACCCTCAACGTCCCACGATATTTGTGGAATCTGAACGGTCTGTATTTCCTATTGCCGTAATTCAATAAGTGGACATGGCATACACCAAGGAGACATGCGGGGTCGCGGAGAAGGCAGTGATTGGCTTGGATCTTAGGTTGGGCCTCAAACCAAGGAATTTTGAACGAAAACATACTCTCGGCCGTGCAACAAAGCCTAAGGTCTCTCATGGGTAAAGTGACGCACCTCTGCAGAGTGTAAGAACTGTAACTTGTTACTCCCTGTTCGGGGAAGGAGCTACGAACACGGCAGGAAAGGAACTCCCTGAAAGTTCTGGTAAACCCGTGATGTCTGACGAACATAGATTTTCAGAATAAAAGCAACCTTTGAAGAAATGTGTAGGGGTCCCAACCTGATAAGGTAGAGTCCTCCTGTGTTTTACAATGCTAGTCCCTGGATCAATAGCTAGCATCCACAGTTTAGATGTAATATCAAGAAACAAGGGTCATAATACAACTTTATAACCAGGAATATCATAATTTTATTACATCAAACATAGCTCATTAGGCTATTACATTACATTGCAGCGGAATAACTATAGTCAAGTGGTCCTTCATCTTCAAGTGCCACGAGAGTATGTTGGTTGTAGACTTTGTAATACTAAACAATCAATCTTCACTAAAATCAGTCAAACCGCAACATACAAGTTCTGACCACAAAGGGTCAATACATTTGAATTGTATTGGCAAGTGATACTATGGTAGTATAGTGGAATCTATCATCTACATGCATTTGGCTAAGTGGAGTTGAGGCTTGCATTGCTCAAAATATATTTTCCTTAACATTTTGAAAATACTAAGTTTTTGCTTGACAAAATCATTTCCCTCAATCAAAGATTTCAAGATCCTTGTACCAAGCCATCTCTCCATCAATGATTGAAGAATTCAAACAACCCTTGTTCAATCCACAAGTTTTAATTTAGAAATTGGAATGATGAGATTCTTGATTGCTTCCATGTCTTGATGCTCAAATTGTCCTTTACCAGGGACATGGCTAAGTACTTAGATTCTACACTCTGCAGAGGTGGTGCACTTTACCCACAAGACTTGGTTTCCCAAGACAAAATCTTTCGAAGCCTTCCTTAGACCAAAATGGACGCGTTCCAACCTATCAAACACTACCACCCTGTCCATTTGGCTAAGTTCTTGCAACCTATATGATCATGGCAGAGCCCATATTGCCAAGTGGTTGCACTTGAAGCTTCTCAACATTTGACATCTCAAATCCCTTTGTTTCTGGGTGGCATTCCACAAGTGAGATACACAATCCAAGCCTATGGCATTGTGAACCACTCAACCATTCTCCACCAAGCAAGCCCATTCCACCAGAATTCATTAACTTAGTTGTTTTATTAAACAAAGCTTAAGTCCTCGGACTTAGAATATTTTTCCATAGTGTGAATATATATTCCACCCATGTTTTCTATTAGCTAGGCTAAGCTTGGTAGTAGGAATCTCTAACTTAGGAAAATCCTACTAAGGGTTCATCTACTAGGATTTCCTATAGCAAGGTCTATACTTAGCAAAATCCATGCAAGTTTTACTTAGTAAAATCACTAATGCATAGTGAAGGTAATAGGATAGAAAGTATGAAGCATCACTTGCCTTTTGGTAGAGTATAGGTTCACTTCTTGATATTTGCAACAATCACACTCTTCAAGTCACTACAATCCATCAAGCAAGGCACAAACTCAATCTACCAATCAAGCAAAAACAACACATAAATAACAAAGTCAAAGAAATGCATGCAAGCATGCCAAGCTTTGTTTTGTTTGAAAAAGTGGTCCCTAGTGAGTCATAGTCATTTGGATACATCTAATGGTCATTTCCTAAAGTGTCCAAGTCATTTGCAAAAGGTTTCACTTTTAAACCATTTTCAAAACAAAGTGTTATTTTATGTGGTGTAGAAATATTTTCACTAAGGCATTAGCCCATAGGGTTCACCAAATGAGTTGCTATTGCAAAACTTGGTGTATTTGGGTCAGTAGGTTTGGTCCAAATTATTTTCTCCAAGTTTTCTTTCCATACACATTTTCATAAATAAAACTATTCTTTTTATTTGGCTAGAAAATGACTTAGTTAAATAATTCAACTTAAATTTCACAAAATCATTTTTAACACTATGGGTTGGTTCCTAGGGTCAGTAGGGTCACAATAAACCAATTGGCAAAGGTTTGATCTCAAAATTCATTTTAAATGATTTTTCTAATGTTAGCAAGCACATAAAAGAATCTGCAAATTCAAACAATTTATCAAATACTATTTGATAAACTAAGGTAGGGTTGGCTAGGGCTTGTTCTCCTGAATCTTTTGATATAAAATTTGTCAAATTTGGACGTGGTTCAAAAGATATAAGGGTTTGAAGTTTGCAACTCAATCGATTTCAAAATCAGTTTTAAACAGATCCACACGCGTCGCATTCTAATTGGCCAAAACGGTTCGCTGCGGATCACGCTGCAGTGCGTTGGATCTAACTCAAATCGTGCGGTCAGAGGACATACCTCTTCGTTAAGTGATTCTGTCCGGTCGTCGATCTAAATCTAACGGTGGGTTGCTCGACCAAGGCGGCGCGGCCAGGGCTGGGCGGCGAGCGGCCATCGATGACGATTCAGCGATACGAAGCGAGAGAGAATGGGCTTGCTCACGGGCTCGGTCACGCGGCTTCGAGTCTGCTGGCTTGACAAGGCGCTGGAGGAAATCCCTCGTCGGAGTTGGAAACGGCGACGGTCCTGTTCAGATGTTGTCGAAGGTGAGAGTAGAGAGCGCCCTAGGTCAAACGGAGGGTATGGTTAGGTTCGCAAGAGGGAGGCGAGTATGTGTGCATCATCGAGACGGAAGGGGGCGGTCAGATTTTACCTGGAGGACTCGCCGGAGTAAGGCAGACGCGGCGGTGGTACTGGTGGTTGTCGTTGGCGAGGTTCAGAGGTGCCCGCGGTCGAGTGATTGTCACAGAAGGATGCGCCAGTGTATGGTGAGCGTGCTCGTGTGCTCAGGGAGGCGGAAACGAGAGTGTGCTGGCCGGAATTTGCGAGAGGGCTCGTCGGAGACGAGGGTGCTCAGAGCGTAATTGAGGCGGCCTGGGGGCGTGTCTGGGGAAGAAGGCAGAGGGAAAACGGAGAGGAGATGCTGGCGATTTATCCTGCGAGGTCATTACAAGGATTCAATGTCTCCTTCACGCGCAATCAATTGCCGGAGTTACTCACTGCAACGGTCAGGGCGACGGAGTCCGGTTGAAGACGATGAACAGAGGAGGGAGGGTCCGCTTGGCAGTGAAAGGAAGGGAGTGGTGGTGGGGGCCAGTAGTCATTCTCTTCGCGGTTAATTTTCTGAGTGAGAGAAGAAAACGGTTCGGGGGAGGGAAAAGAACTGGGCCGCTGGTGGGCTTCGTGGATTGCTGGGTTGGGTTGGTTTTCTTTTATTTTTTTTTCTGTTTGTCCTGTTTTATTCTTTTCTATCTTATTTTCTGATTTGATTAATCAAACACATGATTCAATCAACCAAATAAATTCAAAACAGCACATTTCAATTCTTTGAACTTGTTTCTGTTTATCAACATAAACCAACATTCCAAAATAAATAATATTTTTATTCCTTTTTAGGATCCATTTAATATAAAATAGACCATAGTTATTTAATCAAATATGGTATGATTTATTTAATAAATCTCCTTTTAAAGTCCAAAATATTTCTCCAAATCAAATCAGTAGGTATTAATTGGAAATAAAGAATACTTAAAATACTTGTTTAAAATAAAATAACATTTTATTATAGGGTCCATTAATAATTAAATAAAATGGCCTTAGTTATTAAATCAAATAGGGTTTGATTTTATTAATAAAATCTTTATTTGAAACCTAAATATTTTCAAAATCAAATTAGTAGGTTTAATTTGGGAAATATATAATATTTGGAAATTTGTTTTAAAACAAAATAACCTTTTATTTTAGTATCCATTATTAATTATTATAATAGACTTTCATTATTAAATCCAATAGGATTTGTTTTATTGAGATATTTATTTTGAAATCTAAAACAAAGCCAAAACACTTTAGTAGGTTTTATTAGAGAATATAAAATATTTGGAAAACCTATTTAAAATAATTTAATAAGTTTTGATGTTTCAATTAAATTGGTAAGACCTTTTATTTTAAAAGAGTTTGGATATTAATTATTTTATTTAAGAAATTCTTTATTATTTTTAATTAAACCTTTGCTATTTTATTTAAAATAAAATGTTTTAATTCAAAAGCTTGGCCAAGTTTTATTTTGGTTTTATAAAATAACCCTTATTTGTAAATCCATCTTTTTCTTTTGAATATCAAATCTTTTATTAAAAAAAATCCAATAGTAGTAATTCCAAAACATTTTTAATTTCCTTTATTAAATGTTTATCTTTATGAATCCCTTTAGGGTTTTATTTAATTCAAATGAGTTTGGAGTTCCAATTGAATTCAAAAAGTTTCTTCTGGCTCTGAAATTTAAACAAAGTTTTAGTTTATTCATTTATTTTCACATTACAAGATTTGGAAAATCTTGGGATGTGACAGGCTACCACCCTTAAAATAAATCTCGTCCCGAGATTTGGGAAGGCTAGGGTTACAAGCAAGTTCAAAACAACTAGGGTTCTACCACCCTTAAAAATCTTCATACAAAAATTACACATTGTCCTTCTTGGAATCATGAGAATTACTTTCTCTAAGCAAACTTTGCATGTGTCCTTGGTTTCTTTACTTGACTCATGGGCCAAGGTTGAGATCCTTCATAGACTTTTTTAACTTGTTCTCCATCCTTTCTGGACAATTGTTTGCATAGTGGCCTAGTTCCTTACATTTGAAACATGTGACAAGGCTGATATCTCTCAAAGGCTGGTTTATCTTATGCTTCATATTTTCTGGACAGTAGTTTGCATAATGTCCTAACTCTTTGCAGTGTTTGCACATAACTTGGCTAATATCTTTCCTTATCTTGGGTTTCACTAGCTTTTGTTTGTCTTCTTGTCTCTTCTTCTTTTCTGGGCATTCACTGGCATAGTGTCCCATCTCTTTGCAATTGTAACACTGCAATTGGCTTATGTCCTTTTTCTTCTTTTTGGGTCTCTCGAAAGCTAGGAGTTCTTCTAGTTCATGTTCTTCATAGGTGGGAGATCTTTCTCTCTTCTTGGGGCATTGATCTTCATGTTCCTTGGGTGCATGATTCTTGTCTCTAAAATTATAGCTAGCTTGGGTTCCTTCTAGAATAACATCTTTGTCATGCTTGTTGTCATTAGCTCTTTGGGAAAAGTTTTCTCTCATGTTGATCATTTGAGTAACCAATCCTTGCAACAATTGGGATTGAAGTTTCAAAATCCTTTGTATGGCTGGGTCTAGTCCATTGTTGTTGGCTAAAAGCTGAGTTGTCATTTGGCTCAACTGGTTTTGGTTTTCTATCAGTTCTCTCATGTTGTCCTCTTGGTTGTTGTTGTTGTCAACCTTGATGTTGGAGTTTCTTGGAGTAGTCATCTGTTTGGGTTGAAGGGAGATTTAGAATAGGCAAGATATTTCTAAGGAAATGTTTCTAATCACACACATCATAGTTCACACAACCAATGTGCATGCAATCACAAGCAAACACTCCACTCAAACAACAAAGTTCAATCACATATTTAGGCAACAAAATATTTTTGTTATACCACATAAGTTGGTGTGTTTTGACTTAACTAAATTATGGTGGTCCATCTATATGGTTCACTTGTGATCTTTCCTTCCTTTATGATTCTTCTTGTATGAGATCATGGTTTCCTTGAGAAAAACTCCTTGGTCACAAACTTCAAAGTTGTGGATGGTTCCTTCTTATTTTGCATTCCCTCAGTCTCTAAATCTTGAGTAAGATTTTCCTTGTTTCACTTGTGGTCCTTAGTGATATCTAAGTTGGAAGTCCTTGGTGAAGATGCTGAAGATGTTGAAGTCATTAGAGTTGAAGAAGTTGAAGAAGTCCTTTGCACATGGTGTAGTCTTTGGCCATGGGTAGGTTTTTCCATCAAGTTGAAATAGAAGAGATGTAGAGTTGAAACCAAAATGGTTGAGGAAAGAGTTTACAAGTGTTTCTGTAAATATGTTTTTGGATCAAAATATAACTCCTATTTTTCTAAGGGGTTTTGTCCAATCCTAGGGTTTACAAATCCTACAGGCAACACAATGCTCTGATACCATCTGTAGGGGTCCCAACCTGATAAGGTAGAGTCCTCCTGTGTTTTACAATGCTAGTCCCTGGATCAATAGCTAGCATCCACAGTTTAGATGTAATATCAAGAAACAAGGGTCATAATACAACTTTATAACCAGGAATATCATAATTTTATTACATCAAACATAGCTCATTAGGCTATTACATTACATTGCAGCGGAATAACTATAGTCAAGTGGTCCTTCATCTTCAAAGTGCCACAGGCAGATGTTGGTTGTAGACTTTGTAATACTAAACAATCAATCTTCACTAAAATCAGTCAAACCTGCAACATACAAGTTACAGCCACAAAGGGTCAATACATTTGAATTGTATTGGCAAGTGATACTATGGTAGTATAGTGGAATCTATCATCTACATGCATTTGGCTAAGTGGAGTTGAGGCTTGCATTGCTCAAAATATATTTTCCTTAACATTTTGAAAATACTAAGTTTTTGCTTGACAAAATCATTTCCCTCAATCAAAGATTTCAAGATCCTTGTACCAAGCCATCTCTCCATCAATGATTGAAGAATTCAAACAACCCTTGTTCAATCCACAAGTTTTTAATTTAGAAATTGGAATGATGAGATTCTTGATTGCTTCCATGTCTTGATGCTCAAATTGTCCTTTACCAGGGACATGGCTAAGTACTTAGATTCTACACTCTGCAGAGGTGGTGCACTTTACCCACAAGACTTGGTTTCCCAAGACAAAATCTTTCAGAAGCCTTCCCTTAGACCAAAATGGACGCGTTCCAACCTATCAAACACTACCACCCACTGTCCATTTGGCTAAGTTCTTGCAACCTATATGATCATGGCAGAGCCCATATTGCCAAGTGGTTGCACTTGAAGCTTCTCAACATTTGACATCTCAAATCCCTTTGTTTCCTGGGTGGCATTCCACAAGTGAGATACACAATCCAAGCCTATGGCATTGTGAACCACTCAACCATTCTCCACCAAGCAAGCCCATTCCACCCAGGGAATTCATTAACTTAGTTGTTTTATTAAACAAAGCTTAAGTCCTCAGACTTAGAATATTTTTCCATAGTGTGAATATATATTCCACCCATGTTTTCTATTAGCTAGGCTAAGCTTGGTAGTAGTAGGAATCTCTAACTTAGGAAAATCCTACTAAGGGTTCATCTACTAGGATTTCCTATAGCAAGGTCTATACTTAGCAAAATCCATGCAAGTTTTACTTAGTAAAATCACTAATGCATAGTGAAGGTAATAGGATAGAAAGTATGAAGCATCACTTGCCTTTTTGGTAGAGTATAGGTTCACTTCTTGATATTTGCAACAATCACACTCTTCAAGTCACTACAATCCATCAAGCAAGGCACAAACTCAATCTACCAATCAAGCAAAACAACACACATAAATAACAAAGTCAAAGAAATGCATGCAAGCATGCCAAGCTTTGTTTTGTTTGAAAAAGTGGTCCCTAGTGAGTCATAGTCATTTGGATACATCTAATGGTCATTTCCTAAAGTGTCCAAGTCATTTGCAAAAGGTTTCACTTTTAAACCATTTTCAAAACAAAGTGTTATTTTATGTGGTGTAGAAATATTTTCACTAAGGCATTAGCCCATAGGGTTCACCAAATGAGTTTCTATTGCAAAACTTGGTGTATTTGGGTCAGTAGGTTTGGTCCAAATTATTTTCTCCAAGTTTTCTTTCCATACACATTTTCATAAATAAAACTATTCTTTTTATTTGGCTAGAAAATGACTTAGTTAAATAATTCAACTTAAATTTCACAAAATCATTTTTAACACTATGGGTTGGTTCCTAGGGTCAGTAGGGTCACAATAAACCAATTGGCAAAGGTTTGATCTCAAAATTCATTTTTAAATGATTTTTCTAATGTTAGCAAGCACATAAAAGAATCTGCAAATTCAAACAATTTATCAAATACTATTTGATAAACTAAGGGTAGGGTTGGCTAGGGCTTGTTCTCCTGAATCTTTTGATATAAAATTTGTCAAATTTGGACGTGTGGTTCAAAAGATATAAGGGTTTGAAGTTTGCAACTCAATCTGATTTCAAAATCAGTTTTAAAACAGATCACCACACGTCGCATTCTAATTGGCCAAAAGCGGTTCGTCGGATCACGCTCAGTGCGTTGGATCTAACTCAAATCGTGCGGTCCAGGACATACCTCTTCGTTAAGTGATTCTGCCAAGGTCGTCGATCTAAATCTAACGGTATGGGTTGCTCGACCAAAGAGGCGAAGGCGTGCATGCGGCGGGCGGCGATCGATGACGGATTCAGCGTCAGGAAGCGAGAGATAATGGGCTTGCTCACCGGGCTCGGGGTCACGCGGCTTCGAGTGCTGGCTTGACAAGGCGCCAGAGGAAGTCGCAATCCCTCGGAGTTGGAAACGCGGCAGTCCTGTTCGAATGTTGTCGAAGGTGAGAGTAGAGCGCCCTAGGTCAAACGGAGGGTATGGTTAGGTTCGCAAGGAGGCGAGTATGTGTGCATCATCGAGACGGAAGGCGGTCGATTTTACCGGAGGACTCACGAGTAAGGCGACGCGGTGGTACTGTGGTTGTCGTTGGCGAGTTCGAGGTGCCCGCTCGAGTGATTGTCCGCGAAGGATGCGCCAGTGTATGGTGAGCGTGCTCGTGTGCTCGTGGAGGCGGAAGCGAGTGTGCTGGCGGAATTTGCGAGAGGCTCGTCGGAGACGAGGGTGCTCAGGCGTGGTGAGGCGGCACAGGCGTCTGGGAAGAAGGCAGAGGGAAAACGGAGAGGAGATGCTGGCGATTTATCCTGCGAGGTCATTACAAGGATTCAATGTCTCCTTCACGCGCAATCAATTGCCGGAGTTACTCCAACGCAGTCGAGGCGATGAGTCGGTTGAAGACGATGAACAGAGGAGGGAGGGTCCGGCGGTGAAAGGAAGGGAGTGGTGGTGGGGCGATGGTCATTCTCTTCGGTTAATTTTACGAGTGAGAAAAGCGGTTGAGGAGGAAAGAACTGGGCTGGTGGGCTTCGTGGATTCTTTGGGTTGGGTTGGTTTTCTTTTTTTTCTGTTTGTCCTGTTTTATTCTTTTCTATCTTATTTTCTGATTTGATTAATCAAACACATGATTCAATCAACCAAATAAATTCAAAACAGCACATTTCAATTCTTTGAACTTGGTTCTGTTTATCAACATAAACCAACATTCCAAAATAAATAATATTTTTATTCCTTTTTAGGATCCATTTAATATAAAATAGACCATAGTTATTTAATCAAATATGGTATGATTTATTTAATAAATCTCCTTTTAAAGTCCAAAATATTTCTCCAAATCAAATCAGTAGGTATTAATTGGAAATAAAGAATACTTAAAATACTTGTTTAAAATAAAATAACATTTTATTATAGGGTCCATTAATAATTAAATAAAATGGCCTTAGTTATTAAATCAAATAGGGTTTGATTTTTATTAATAAAATCTTTATTTGAAACCTAAATATTTTCAAAATCAAATTAGTAGGTTTAATTTGGGAAATATATAATATTTGGAAATTTGTTTTAAAACAAAATAACCTTTTATTTTAGTATCCATTATTAATTATTATAATAGACTTTCATTATTAAATCCAATAGGATTTGTTTTATTGAGATATTTATTTTGAAATCTAAAACAAAGCCAAAACACTTTAGTAGGTTTTATTAGAGAATATAAAATATTTGGAAAACCTATTTAAAATAATTTAATAAGTTTTGATGTTTCAATTAAATTGGTAAGACCTTTTATTTTAAAAGAGTTTGGATATTAATTATTTTATTTAAGAAATTCTTTATTATTTTTAATTAAACCTTTGCTATTTTATTTAAAATAAAATGTTTTAATTCAAAAGCTTGGCCAAGTTTTATTTTGGTTTTATAAAATAACCCTTATTTGTAAATCCATCTTTTTCTTTTGAATATCAAATCTTTTATTAAAAAAAATCCAATAGTAGTAATTCCAAAACATTTTTAATTTCCTTTATTAAATGTTTATCTTTATGAATCCCTTTAGGGTTTTATTTAATTCAAATGAGTTTGGAGTTCCAATTGAATTCAAAAAGTTTCTTCTGGCTCTGAAATTTAAACAAAGTTTTAGTTTATTCATTTATTTTCACATTACAAGATTTGGAAAATCTTGGGATGTGACAAAATGTTTATGAAAACTTGGATTGCCTATGACCTATGGTCTGTGGCTGTAGATATAGTGCATCAAACAGTCCTTTTCTAGTGAACTTTCTCAGTACGCTCGTACTCAATGTATCTTCTTAACCCTTGCTAGATTCTAAAGCCATTAAGACGATGTCTACATCAAGTTAGGCTCCAGGAATCATCATCAAAAGCCCAAGCTCTTCAATGAAGTCAAGGAAGTCAACATATACATCAACTCAAGTGAAGACGAAGTTACTGATTAGATAGGAATATACTTTCTAGCCATAGAACCTATTCTATAGGGTATTGCCATAGAAGCAATACCGGGTCATCAATTTAGATGTCAGTCTTATTAGTAGAATAGATTCGGAGTTCTTTATTTTTGAATCTCCTTGCAAGAAATTTCTTTCTCTCTCTTTAACTAAGAGTGTTATGTGGATCTTGTGTACCAAGTGAGTTGTAACCTTAGCCATGTATTGGACCTGTTGTGTTTCTGTTGTACCACTCTGAGGGATGTAATACTGGTGAACGGTGATCCATTAGTGTTATGTGAACGACTATAGTATACTACATCATGCAGTGGTATGCTGGGTCACCGCAGCTGGTACCAGAGCATATGCTTTGACCTTAGGATAAAAACCCTTTTAGGAAGATCTGTAGGTTGGATAGTGACTATAGGAGCCATCTTATCTAAACCAAATATTGTGATGACTTGTGAGAAGAATCCACTTGAGGATAACTTTGTCACTAGATACTTAAGTCATTCTTTATTAGTAATAATTATTTTATCTTTTCTCAGTATAGTGCTAATTAGTGTCTTCCAAAGGAGACATAACCACCAAGATACGTTAGGAAAGCCAGTTGGTCACAGTATATTAGGATCAAGTGTAAGACATCAATTGAAGTAGTCCTAATGGTATAGCCTAACCCTAGAATCCAAGTAGCACAGTGGAATCTTATTGTTAATTGGTAACCAAAGACAACATGATGAATATCATTAGGATTAATGTTGATGTAATGGGTAGTAATCATGTGGGATTCACTTGAGAATTCTACGAGATGAAGTGAAATTTTGTTAAGAATTAATAATGGTGTAGTGAGAAACAAAGTCATCATGGTTAGATTAGCTTCTCAATCATGTAAATAGGTAAAACATAACAAGATCATGGTGGGATTAGCTCAGACACCATGATGAGAGTATAAATATGACAAGAAAATTAGTAAATTAGCTTGGAGTAGAAGTATGAAAATACCATGGTAGAGCTATGATAGAAGTCATAGGTGTCATAAAATAGTGATAACCTTCAATTTTAGGGGTTCAATAGAAACTTATTAGTCTTTTTGAGAGATCATGTGAGATTAGTTACTAAATAAGAAAGGTTGGTCGTAGTTAATCATTGCAAGAGGTGAGACAAAAGGTTAGTCAAAAACCAAATTGAGACCAATTTTCTTAAGATTAATCTGTTGCACTTGAGCAATTTGGGTAATTGTTGAGATAAAGAATAGTTTGACCCTATGTTCTAAGTATCACGATGTAAACCTATACGAGGAGGTGTCATATACTACACAACTAAGCCTGAATTCTAGAGATACTATACTCAACTATTATATTCTGGGATTAGAATATTGTGTGTTATATGTACCACATTTGGATTTATTGGTTTTTCTTGGATCTTCTTGATTGACTAGATATGTACATGAAGTTTGACTTTATGTGCAAATGCATGTTGCAATATACAGTTACTACTTGATGTTATAGACCTAGATAGGAATCGGAATTCGTGTGAGGGAGTGACGAGTTCCAAAGACCAAGATGAAGACCTACATGAAGGGTAAATCCAAGTATGAGGAGTATCAATCCAATTTGAAGGATGAATCAAGTTCAGATCATTGTTAGTCATCTATAAGAAGGAAGAGTCATGTAGGAAATACATCGAGCAACAAGAATTAATTAACGTTAGGTCCACCCAAAATAGGTGATGTTGCTAAGAAGTTAATGAAGTAGTTGAACCGAGTTCATGGAAGCATCATGAATTAGTACAAAGAAGAAGCCTTGGAACCAAAATGGTATTCAAGCTCTGACAATTCAGAGAGAATGCCATAAGGATGTTGGAAGCCGTAGGGTAATACCTACAACCTAGGATGATCCACCGCTGGTATTTGATCCACAGTTGGTATCTTGTCCGCAGCCGGTGTTGGTTGACATAGTTAACCAGATCATCTTAATGGTTGCATAAAGAGCATAAAACTTGGCCTAAGTAAGAGAAGACATAAAAAGTATAATAATTAAACGACATTTTTCTAAAGCGCTTCGCAAAGTCAGGCCTACCAAAGCGAAAATGTGCAAATAAAAAGTAAGACAAATAATCTTGGAAGATCTATCTCGGAGATCCACAATTGTGTGGGTATACCGTAAGTTCTTTCGTGAGACCTTAAATAGGTATAGTATAAGCTGGATAGAGACCAATATCCTAGTTATGAAGCCAATGGTTACTATAAAGGCGGTTTAGAGACCATTAGTAAAACCTAAGGGGGAGAGTAAACTGTAAATGAAAGTATTGTTATCTAATCATCCGATTAAAGGTTGGATAGTAAATACTAACCTATGCCAACGTTAAGCCTTATTTTCATAGGGGTAAAAGAAGCCATCATTATAAAAGTACTCTTAGAAGTAAGTCTGGATGAAAGATAGAACTTTATTTCAAGATAGTAGTATTCAAACCTTAAGGCAATTATTAAATGGTAGTTAAAGAAGTACTTAAGGTGATAATGAAAGCATTAACTAAAGCTTGCTAAGACAAAAGCTTAAGGGTGATAAAATAGATTAACCTTAATAGAATAATTCTAAAGGAAACAATTCTTAAGTAATCCTTAAGAAGTAATAACCCACATCCAATTGGATATGTATAGTGAAACAAGAAATTCCGATGGGTATGGACTAAATGTGTTCAAATCCAATCTTCATAAGGACTACCAGTATAAACCATACCATGACAACCCAAAAAGTTAGTCTTTTAGCCATAACTATTGTCTAACAAAAATTTAAAAGCTGTTTTAGCGAGACTTCCTAGACCTTATACAATATAGTAAGGAAGTTCGATGATCAAGTGAAGGAGTTGGAATGGAATACCTAATCAGGGAAATGAACTAAATAAGAAACTCCAATTTAAGGATTCCATAATGAGAACATATCCCTAAGGGACGATAGTAAAAGGAACTTTCGAGTATCGAAGACAACAAGTTGGAGATTGCCAAGAATGGTAAGAATTCAAGGAAAATATCTGGATATGGGACAATACAATTATTACCATTTGAGGTTACCATGAAGTTGAGAAGTGTCGTAACCAATACAAGACAATTCCTTACTCCGAAACGTGAGTATATGAACTTCGAGGACGAAGTTTATTTTAAGGGGGGGAGTCTGTAACATCCCAGCATTAGAGCTTAGAAATAAGATGAACACAGATGTGTGCATTGCATTCATGCATAGAAAATCCGAATAATGTTTGCGACTTTGAACAAAACTTGTCAAAGTGATTGAAGCTTCTCTCAACTTGATGCAATTGGAGTAGATCATCAAGTTGACTGCGATAAGTTTCAATATGACCTTTGCAAAAACATTATTTTGGGTAATGGTTATTTGATCTAAGGGTAGATCAAATATAATGTAACTAAAGCATTACACATTGATTAATGATTATAATTTGATACTTATGTGATCATTCCATGGTATTAATTTCATTAACCATGAAAATCAAACTATGAATATAATTCAAGTAATAAGAATATAAGAACCAACTCTTGATCCACTTTATCCTTATTTATCTTTACCATGAGTATCATGGTAATATCTAACCATAACTCTTTAGTGGGATTAAGTAGGAAAGAAACCAAGTCAAGATCATTCACCACATATCTTTATTTCCATATTAATCCTTATCATCTCTATTGAACCTTATTCTAATATCCCTTGTTCATCAATGTTGAGTAATCCACAATTGATCTATCAACTCTTGTTTTTATCTTAGCATTCACTTAAATACTTTTGAGAAGGAAGTAAGAAGAGGTAAGTAGTAATGCTAGTTTTGGATATCATCTATAGGATGGGAGTGAGTGAAGAGAATCAAATCAATAGGATTATTGATGAAGTTAGCTCACTCCTGAAATGATAGAAGAGTTATTTGGAATATATAATCATATGGTGTTAAAGAAGATTACAAGGATAAATCTTGAAGCAAGTTACCAAGGAGTAATCCTATTGGATTAAGTAGGCATAGTCCTGAATAACATACCTTAATCCAATAGAGATGCTAAGAAGATAAATTCAATACAAATATAATGTTGTATTGATGAAAACTTTGGTTAGCCAACTAGAAACCTAAACCATAAAGAATCAAAGGATTATAATGATCATGCTTTAGTCACCAAGACTGAATTCTTATATCAAGTATAAGGGACATTGGTGGATAGAACATGATTGAACCCTAGTATAGATATATTATCCTAGATTAGTCATTACAAGTCACATTAATATAATGTGAGGTTGGAGTATGAATTACTAGAGTTGAGTAAAATAAGATAGTATGGTTAAGCTATTAGTTTAGCATGGAGTTATTCAAGTAGTGTTATTCCTCTTAAAGGATTGTAAGATTTTGAGGAGAGTAGTTTGAATTATACATCTATTGGAATAATATTAGTGATGAAGATAAAGGAAGTGTATAAATGGAGTTAGAAGTAACTACTTGTTGGATTGGAGGTTATCAGCACTAGAGTTGTTGATATAACCAAGTATAGTTATGAGAAGATTATGAGAAGCTTTAGTGTCAAGCTTTGCATCAGAAATGACCCGACCAAGATCATCAGCGGGCCGGTCTGGTTCCTGTACTTCACCTCCTTCTTCTTCATTGTCTTCCATTGCGGTATCAGCATATTCAGGGAACATAGATCGATAGTTGTCATCATCGTTCTTTTCTTCATCGCCGTCTTCCATCACAACCCCTCTTTCTCCGTGTTTGTTCCAAACATTATAGCTGCATAAAACCGCATCAAGCAGGTGGCTCTGAATGACTCTTGCGGAAGTGTGAGCCTTCTCATTCCTATAGTCAACACATGGACAACACATAAAACCATCATGCCGCTTATTCTCCTTGGCCACAAGTCGAAAAGAACGCACGCCTTCTCTGAAAGCGGCAGAGTGTCGGTCACCATTCATCCATGGATGGCTCGTCTATATCATACAAATATATATCAAACGCAATCACTATGCTAAAATTAGTACGGCACGGTCTAAACAAGGAAATAGTTGCTAACCTTTTATTACACTTAGAAACAAATATGAGAAAATTTAAGTGTGGATCGGGCACCTCATATCATGTCTGTCTTGTGTGACATAAACTCGCATTGCTCTAATGGACAATTCACCGAATACCTCTAGTGCATAGGAATAAGAAAAAAATAGCACAACACCACCTCTCCCACCGGGAAAAAACAGTTGAGAGGGGGAGGGGCTGTGCCATATATATAGGGCCAGACCACTAGTCCCGGTTTGAGATACATACCGGAACTAAAGGGAGTGCCCGCAGCGAGCGACAGTCCCCATACCCTTTAGTCCTGGTTTGTGTCCCAAACCGGTACTAATGGGGTCTAACGAGATGGGACCTATGGTTTGGGGTGGCTCGGGCCGTCCGACGCGTGCCATTAGTCCTGGCCCCAGTCACAGCCGGGACTAATGGCCTGGACGAAAGGCCTGCTTTCTACTAGTGGCTGGTGTACCTCATCCCGAAAGACTCCTCCGACGTCTTTTCCAAGGACAAGATCCTCAGGTCCCTCAGCTTCCGCCCAATGCGGTCCATGAGCCGCCGCTCTCCGACATCCCCATCGGCACCAACGACGAGTCCTCGGAGCCGCCTTCACCGTCCTACTTTTCCAGGTCGTCGTCGTCGCGCCGGTGGGGTAGCCGTGAGGACTGAGAAGGCGGCTTCCTTGCAGCGGGTGCTCGTTAATAGATTTATGCACTAGCCAATTATCCCAAATGACCGATTTGATGGAAAGGGCTAGGCGGTGTATTTATATTCAACACTCCCCCTCACGTCTAGGCTATTTTAGTCCTTAGCGTGGGATAGAAGTAGGCTAGAAAATCTTTTTTTCCTTTTTTTAATTCCGCGTGAGCAGGGTCTTAAACTCAAGACCTCTTGGCTCTGATACCATAATGGATTTATGCACTAGCCAATTATCCCAAAAGACCGATATGATGGAAAGGGCTAGGCGGTGTATTTATATTCAACACTCGTTAGTTCTGACTAGATAGGTATAGCTTTGTGGTTCTGAACTGCACGTAATCTCTTTGATGCTATTGTGGTGAGATTTGAGAATGGTGTATATGAAGATTATGGAGTCGAGGTGGTGTATAGAGAAGGTTGTTCTTGTAGATTTGTACACTTAAGTTGAATTAGGAGGATGTATTACTTGATTCTTTAATGTTTCTTTTCTCTTGGTGATTCTTTACTGTTTCTTTTCTCTTGGTGAAGCCGCTGCTTCGCTTGTCTAGCGTTGTGCCCGAGCCGCTGCTCCGACGAAGCCGAATCAGTCGCCGATGTAGCTACCACCTTGGCCTTGTTTTACATGCCGCCATCGGATTCAGTGTGTGTGTGTGTGGAGGGGAGGGGGTGAGGGTGCGTGGGAGGCGGCTGGGAGAAAATGACCGTCGCTGCCGCCAAACCGGATTCAGTGTAGGGGAGGGAGAAAAAGGACCGCCGCTGCCGGATTCAGTGTCGGGGGTTTGGAAAGTACATAAATGGATTTTCCCGTGCGGCACGTGCAGGATGACTTAGAAGGGGCACAGAAGGGGCACGACAGGTACTAATATAACAGAATATCCTAACATAACGTTTAAGATTTGAAAATATTTGGTTTGTCCACCATTCACTCTAAATTCCCCCTAGGTAATTACCCCACCAACTTTTCAAATCGCGGTAAACCTAGCCCCATGCAATAGTAGCATTTTACACCGCACGGCCTGAACCTAGGTAAACTCTTTGTGTCCCTCTGTCGTGTTTTCCGTAGTTTTTCTCACTAAGGTTGCCGAGAGTCTTGTGGAGATTGTGTCCAGCCCCTTGTGTTCGATTTCATCCTACTTCGAGAGATACCCCCGTTCATTCCCACAGACAAATCTCCGACAGAACCCAACATAAGTATTGCAACAAAATTAGTCAGATAGTTCATCGTTGCAATAATTACAAATGAAGTATCCTACTCCTTAGACTGTGAGATCGTACTTAATTACTATTAACCAAGGTTGCTTTGATTGCATCAATCATAACATCGTAATAGGGTGATCATAAAGTTGTATGTCAGGTATTCCGAAGGGATAGGTTGAGGCGTATATATCGAGATCTAGATTTTTTTTCTCCCACGTGAAAGGAAGATGCATTGGGCCCACTCAGTGGGGTTACGTTTGTAAAGCTGCGCAACTTATGACTAAGTCATGGGGATGGAATATCATGAGAAAAAGTGAAGCAAGCACTTGTAGGTAACAAGATCGAACTAGGTATGGTGATACCAATGATCAGATCTCGGACAAGTCATGTATCGAAGTAACAAAGGGAGTTGGACTCGACATTTATGGTTTAAACAACATTGATATCACGAAATTCATAGGGTCCATTATGGGTATCTAGATCCCGTTGATGATTATTGATCTGAGAACTATCACGATCATGTTTGTGATGTTCCTGAACCATAGGGTTACAAACTTAAGTGTTCAATGCCGCTTGGAGATCGTTTTGGAATCATCGGGATCACCGGAAGAAAGAGAAGAAAGAACCAGAATCATTCCGGGAAGGATCTGAAGTAGTTCAGAGTGATTCAAAATGAGTTTTGGAGTATGAGGATTTGTAAAATATGGTTTTGACATTAATTAGTGTAATTAATGTTTGAATAATTTAATTTGGAGAAAACCTCCCTCTTAGGCCACTTCCTAGAGGGAAGGGCCCATGAGGGAGGGCCAACCATCCCAAAGGGCTTGGGGTCGTTCGACCATGCGTATGTGTGAGGGGCCCACCCTGGCCGCAACCTCCCCATTGGTGCCTCCTCCTCCCTTTATCCCCACATTTCTTGCTGGCTGGTGGGAGTTCTTCCTTTTCCCCTATATAAGAAGGGGCATATGGGAGGGAAAGGCCCACAACAACACAATATTTCCTAAGAAATTTTCCTTAGGGAATTTCTCTCTATCTCGTTGGTTATCGTGCTTGTGATTCCAAGAAGAACTGTGCACGTGGGAGATGACGGTTTCTTAGGCATGCCATCACGTTCCTTAATCCCGATATGCTTTCGCAATATCGGCTGGATCAGGAAGAATGGTAGTCGTCATTGAGCATCATACGTGTGAGAAACCACATGGGTGCTTCCAGTTGTGGCACCTGGATTGTCGTACATGAAGCAATGCGGCCTTGAGGTTGGCTATTAGTACAACTAAATCATCCACGTTCACCGCGAACGCTAAAATTTTCTTCTACAAGGGTATATCATCGAAACCTCTCTCCGATACTATATTAACTCATAGATAGATCTTGGCATTAGTGTTGCACTAGTCATGAAAAATTATTGTTTTCTACTGCAAAACCCTTCATAAAGAAATATCAGTAGTGGTGTCAATGATATTTCTATAAAATTAGTGACATTTAAATTTATGGGACATTGTTAGGATTCATGCCTTAGAGGCGTCACTATCCGTGTGTATTCATAAGATGTTTATGTATGAACTATTTGTACTTTCATCGAATTCATGATTCGATTGTGGAACCTTGTACTTAATATAGTTCATGAAAGTTTCGTCCTTAGTCATTTGAGGTTGTGGTATACACACACCGCTAAGACTAATGTGTAAGGAGGAAGATGGATAATTACAGCTATCATTGGCATAGATATGCTATCTAACTTATACTGGCTTTGCCAAAGAGCTAGGTTAGCCGGACTGGCCAAAGATTGAGCCAGCATCACTAAGCTGTATTATGATCCCAATCATGCAGTGTAATCCTTAAACTGATGTGAACACATGATATTGGTTGTGGATTAGACGATTTAGAAGCAATTATGTGCTTGGTGTTATAAAGGAAGTGTTTGGTATTACTAAGAAGCAATTACATGGTGTGGACGCACTAAGACGGGATTTTCCCTCGATATTTGAGGGATGCTCTACTTGGTTAACTGTTAACCAAGGTACCGCAGCTAAGTAGTTCGCCAGAGGAATCGCATATCATGGAGACAAGAAAAGGGAGTTAAGGCGACACTGGGACGACGAGAACTCACCTGTGGCTTGCCACCAATATCGTGAAGAAAAGGGACCTAGACATAACGTCACATTGAGGGCTACTCATCGGTATTTGGGAACTGACATGCATGCTTTGCTAGAAGACATTGTAGCCTTATACGATATGAGTGTGACTATTACCCGTGAGCTAGCGGTTTACACACTTAATAGAGTGGAGGCAGGTAGATGGGATCCGTCTGAAACGAGCCATCTAAGTGAGACTTAGATGGACAGAGACCAATCAATTGGTAGCACCCACTTTCACTAGGGTTAGGGATGTCGACTTAGGGACACAATGGGATGTGTCACCTCACCTACTTCCTATATTTATATGGGTGGGTTGGTGTCGAACATGCTGTATTCTTAACCAGCACGTTAGTGCCACACCAGCACCTTTTGTCCCAAGAGTAGTGGAACCGAGGCTAGAAATTCCCCATTGTCGTTCCACTTGGTATGTGTGAGATCGATCATTTGCACCACGTTTGGGGTGCTTGAGGTAGTGGATTTGTCGTTGTCAGAGTCGGAGAGGATGATGACACTAGAGAATACTTCGCTGAAGCCCGACTTGGGAGATGGGCGGTACAAGGACTGCAGTGCCCTGACACGCTTCATCAAGGTTCTGCAACCATGAGTTTAGGGGTAAGTCCTATGGACTATGTCTTTCGCTAAAACTTGTCGGTGCCGCATTAGAGCTAGGAAAAAAATATTGTTGTTCTTGCCTCAGACGTGTCACAACAGACATTAGTTACACTACCACACTATAACAAGTAATCCAAACTATTAAAATTTTGTTAAAGATTGGTAGTTCAATAATTTAAGTATCTCACACCAGGAAGCTTGAATTTAAGGGAAGTAATGGATTTAAATTGAAGGATACATATTGCATGGATCTCATATGATTATTCATAACCTCTCATGCCCTTATTTCTAAGGACGACCTTTCATATGAACCTTGCAATTAAACAACAATCCGATAAAATTTAACAAACATGATAATGTATACCGACACAAACATATATGAGCTCAATATCTTATTCCCTACATTGCTCAAGGAAGTTGGGTCATGCTCAGACCATGGTGTTGTTCTTCTTGTTGATGACCTCCTGGATCATAGCCTCAAGAACATTAAACTTCATTGGTTTGGGCACAAACACATCAGCACCGACACTCATGAAGACCTCTTGGGCATCATTATTAGCTGATAGCCCAACGATCTTCACATCACTTTCTCCCATAGCACGAATCTTCTCAACTGCCTATCAAGTAACACAACAATTAATTTTCTAGGCTACAAATATTCAAGCAAAATGAAATAAATATTTTTCATGCAAAAAAGGAATGTCAGAATAATAAACGTACCTTAGGTCCACTCATTATGGGCATGTCCTTATCACAAAAAACAATGTCAAACTTCCTCCCTTCAACGAATAGATCCACAGATTCTTTCCCATTCATAGCCATAGTAATTTCACAGTGGAACTTGCGAACCATGGCGGAGAGAACCATCGCATCAACTCGGGTATCTTCAACAATAAGAACCTTCACGGGGGATGCCATGATCAGCTAAACGAACTACCAAAATAAAGAGAGTGGTTATTTCCAATCCATTTCTTATAAATTCAAAATGATTGTTAACAACAATTCTCAATGAGAATAAACAAAAACATCATAAAGTAAATTAGCAAACCGCAACCATGTCTATGTATCCAAAAAATATTCTGTAGTTGCAAAATAATAAGAAATACTAGTTATAAAAAATCTCGAATATAAGCATGCACTTCATTTATATCCCAGCTGATAAAAATATGCCATATCGGACAATTAACTAAAAACATCATATGTTGCTATTGTAGGAGGCGTGTGCACTTTATTAGTACTTATCATGACAAGAAAAAGAAGACATATTATATTTGGATGTAAGAGGATAACAAGAACATTACAATGGTGAAGAAATCACAAAGAAGTGTTTCCTACAAATGAAATAATTTCCCGTGTCGTTTTCTACAAAATTACCATGAGGTCGTATGAGCTAGGAATATGATACGGGGAAATTGAGAAGTGTGCAACTTGGTGGGGGCATATAGGTTACTCTAGGATCATATCTGAAAATATCATATAATATCAAAGGGATTTTACAAAAAATTATAGCATGGGGGAGCCATGGCCCTAGCTTTGTCTGACGATAACCTCAACATAGTAAAAAAAAATTGAAAGTGGAAACGTGTATATATAAATTCATATACATGGTTGCCAATTTCCGAAAACACAACAACAAAAATTGTGTGCCGAATGGTATATAGATAAAACACACTAGTTCATCATACACACATATAACACATGTAACAATCTCTTGTAATGATAAGTAAGAGAGAAACAAAGGAATGAATAAGGACCTTAAAGCTAGCTAGAGCTTATAGAAGAACCACAGTAAGATGTTGCTCTCTTTCTCCTCTTGTTGATTAAGGCTTGTTGTTGTGTGCCTTGTACCCCATCTATGCTCAGACATTTATAGGGAACCAAGAGGAGGGGTGTGTCCATCGCCAGTCGATATTTGCCGTCTGGTAGAAAATCACCTCGAGTCACACATGCATATATCTCCACCGCTTCACACCAAGATAAAAAGAGGTACTAATATTGATATACTTGCCATATCTTTTGTGATTAATAATTCATATATTTTTTATGTTTCCACAAATTTCTCAAAGATATATATACAGTGAAGATCACTGCATATATATGTATTTGTCGTGACATGTCGGCGTAGCTAGATACCAAAACATGATTAAAATAAATTGTTCTGCCATCAACAATGGGTGGATGGCATTTGATCTACCATATGTTATTATGGCATTAGTTTTAGCTATGATAGGAAACCATATTATTAATGTGGACAATATTTATATCAATGAATAATTAATTATATATCGTACCTAATATATTTCAGACCAACCATACATTAGTTAACTTGATACACATATTTTCTTAATATACCATCTATAATTGCATGGCATATAGGTACATGTACCTAATATAGTTGACTAATTGATTTGACGACTTAATGAGAAAATATGTAAAAGAATTGGACCCAATTCTATATGTACTACGATTGAGGGTGCTAAGTGCAAAGTGGTTACCATCCAAGATTTTATTTTATTTTTATGTACACATGTTTAAATTGTAATATAAACTTCTACGAATTGAAGAGTTGGAACTAAGAAGAAAGTTTATGTGACATGTGAAGGTCCGAGGCTAGCCTGTAAGTTCTTTTGCTAACAACTGTACGTGAAAATAGAGGAGAGTCAAACTCTCATGCTAGCAAGATTTGCAAGAAAGCCCGAGCCAAATCGGCCGGTCGAATACCTCAAGATGATGAGGATTGAAACAAAGATGAGAAGCCTCAAGAGCTAGACTATAGCAATGCTCCATCTCCAGATTATAACAGTGAAGAATTTCGATACTGAAGGAGAAAATGATGCCTTGTACAAACATTTCATTCAAAAAGTATCATAAAGGGTACATGAGATAGAAATGAAATATAAGAAATTAGTTGAGAAACTTCCAGCTAACCTTGATGATATATTTGAGCCCACTATTAAAATTCATATAGGAGTTAATGAGATTGCTGCACTTTGTGATCTTGGTGCTAGTGTCTCAAAAATTTCTAAAATTATTTGAAAGTCTTAACCTTGAGCCATTTCAAATTATCAAACTAAGACTCCACTTAGCATATTGAACTTACAAACAAGTTTTAGGAGTCAAAGAGAATATTATTGTAGAAATCAAAAGATTTCCTGCATATAGATTTATTTTTCGTGCCCCTAGTTCGTTAGCTGTACTCACTTTCCCCAGCCGCTTAGTTTTTCCTCACTTTTTTCCAGCTCCTATTATGAAACTCTCACATTGGTCTGAAACTCGCTCTCCGTCGGGTCCCGTTAGTGGACCCTCGCCATTACATGCTGACAAGTAGGGCCGCATTCAGGTGGGTCCCGTAGTGGACCCTCAATGTTACGTGCTGACAACTAGGACCCACCCCTGTTGCGCGATGTCAGGTGGGGCCACGTTTAGTCGGGTCCCGCAGTAGGACCCCCCATGGTGTGGGGTCGGCTTGTTGGGAACGCGTTTTGGGGGATATGGTGTGGGACCATGTGGGGCGCGGATGGTAGTTACGTGCGTCCTGTCGCCTAAATTGGAAGATTTCTTTTTTGTTATTTTTATGATTGGCCTTTTTAAGAGTGCCTTTTCCCCTTTATGTCGCTACAATTGTTATTTTTGCCAAAAAAAGGCAGCGAATCTAGAGCAGCTTCTCTCTTCATTCATAGTTCCTTTTGGCCCTCGTATTTTCCCAATCTGGCAGCAAATCTAACCAGCACCATAAATATGTAGATGAATAGAGCAAAATGTAGATAAAGCAGCTAATAAAGGATTATATAGTACGATGCTTAAACCAGGTTTGACAATTAGGCTACTCAGCAGCAGCAGCTTATAAGTTCAATAGAGACAACAAAACAAAAGAAGCTGCTTTACAGGAGCAGCATCAGCACATGATCAGTGGCCCCTCATGTCCTGCGCTAGGAGGGCCTCCGCCTCCTACCTGTGACTTGATCGGGGGCATGCGACCCTCCTCGATGGCCACCTTCTGGAGGTTGCAGAGGTGAAAACCGAGCGCTTTGTGCTGGGCTCTTAAGGCGTTGGCGTTCTTTGACGGGCTGCAGTTCTTCACGTCCTCGGCATGCATCCCGAGGGAGTTGTAGTCAGTGGCGAGGCTCCTGGTGCAGAAGGGGCAGCTGTAGACATCACCGGCAAAGAAGCCGTTGAACTGGCCGGACTTCATCTTCCTCAGCACCTAACGAGTCTTGGTGTCCATGGACTCGTCGTCGCTGCAGACGTCGCTGCTATCCACCTATTACAAAAAACAGTAGCGTGCAATAAGGACATGATTGAGATACCGTGATTATCGGGATTGATTACATGCATAAATTAACCGATTGAGATCCCCTGATTATTCCCCAATCCCCAAATCTCAAACCAAATCGAATACTGATCCCAACTACAGATCGGTGCTAGTACTGATCCCAACTATAGATCGGTGCTAGTACTAATCCCAACTACAGATCGTTGCTAGTACTGATCCCAACTAGGGGCATTCATCGAAATATAAAATCTAACACAAGATGATTAGCTACTATAAAAATACCTAGAATCCACCGATTAGCCGAGCCCTGATAACACACGATCTAGCATCCAACAATGGGAATGGGGAAAGAACAAAGGAAGGGGAGAAAACCCTAGTTACCTCCAACCATGGTACTTGGTGTCGAAGGGGTTCTCCGGCCTAATGTAATCGTTTTCCCCGTAGGGGTCCTAGCCGTCCGGGATCTGCAGGAGAAGAACGGCGGGGCCTATCGGGCAGGGTCTCCTCACGGCGTACAGGCGGGGCGACGGGGTCTGGACAGGGATGGCGGCTGGCTTCAATGCCTCGATGGGGGCCCAGTATGGGGACGAGGTCCTCCTCGTCGGTCTCCTTGGAGGCGACGATGGACACCAAGCCGTTCTTCTACATTGCCGGCGTGGTTGGGGTTTTCTTGGGGGTTTGCAGAAGGTGATGGGAAAGTGGAGATGGTCGCGTGAGTGAGTGAGCGAGTGAGTGATGAGTGAGAGTGAGGAGGCCTCTATAATGGTGAAGGGAGGAGACATTTCATTGCACCACCGTGCACCGCGTAACCGCGTGTGCTACTGCACCGTTCACCGACACACGCTTCCGCTATCGCCCTGTGCACCGCGACACGCTTACCGTGCGTCACGTTTTCCCCCTCGTGTCTAACCTTGGCCACTTAGTTGTGCTCAGTTATACCCTCAAGTGTAGCACTGGAAATTTGGTTGTACTCAGTTTTTCCCTCCAGTACTAACACTGCCGTGTGCAATATACTCACTTTTACCCTCCGGTGGCTGGTCAAAAAAGAGTCCACGAATGGATTTTAGCTAGCTAATTGAGTTATTTTATGCACAACAATTTTAAAAAGATCAAAACATAGTGGCATCTATCTAGGGAGTCTTATTATGTGACCTGCCACTATAAGAAATGTATATAAATCAAGTTTTAACCTAAATCACCACTTCTCAAATCACCTACTATCTATGAAGGTTCATGGCATTCTACTCAATCCTCTCCCCAAAACATAATTTGTCTGAATGAGGCAATAATTGTCAAACTGATGTATATTTTAATTTCAAGTAGTTTTATGTGTGCCAATATGTATTTTATTGTATAAAAGAAGCAGTTTACATTTTGAAATATCTTTTTGTTTTATATTTGAACCCCCTTGTCAGTTTTGCCCTTGGTTTTTAAGTTCTACTGAGTTTTCCCTCCCTCTTAGTGACAAACTCTCACACATTGTTCATCTTGGCTGCTATGCTCTGATTGGTCGAGACAGTTGTCACACGGATCGTACCCACCAACCGTTGATCCTCTGATTGATCCGCTATAATATAGCGGACAGGATAACCCCTATATCTGTCGGGGGGCACCTTCTATCAATGCAAAATAACGAGTTTGCCACCGATGCTTTAACTCCATAAACAAATGATTTTGAATATAGTTTGAAGGAAAAGTGTTCAAAGGTGTATAATTTTTGCATTATATTTCACTCCATGTCCTATGTGCGATTTCAAAGAGTTCAAAGGTGTATAATTTTTTCCATATGCAAGTTTATGCATTACATCCCTACATTTTATGAAAATGATAATCTCCAAAGATTTTCTTAGCACATCGTTATCATGTATTAAGTGCGATTTCACAGTGTTCAAAGGTGAACACCCTTTTCCTTTACATTAAGAGTTGTATAATTTTGCAATTTGAAAGTGTTCAAGAGTAGTGTCAATTATAAACACTCTTTTACATTAAGAGTTGTATAATTTTTCAATTTGAAAGTGTTCAACAGTAGTGTCAATTATAAACAATCTTTTACATTAAGAGTTTTATAATTTTTCAATTTGAAAGTATTCAAGAGTAGTGTCAATTATAAACACTCTTTTACATTAAGAGTTGTATAACTTTTTTAAATTTGAAAGTGTTCAAGAGTTGTGTCAATTATAAACACTCTATTATATTAAGAGTTGTATATATTTTTTAATTTTAAAGTGTTCAAGAGTTGTGTCAATTATAAACACTCTTGTACATTAAGAGTTGTATAATTATTTTTAATTTGAAAGTGTTTTAAGAGTAGTATCAATTATAAACACTCTTTTACATTAAGAGTTGTATAGTTTTTTCAATTTGAAAGTGTTCAAGAGTTGTGTCAATTATAAATACTCTTTTACATTAAGAGTTGTATGTTTTTTTTTAAATTTGAAAGTGTTCAAGAGTTGTGTCAATTATAAATACTCTTTTACGTTAAGATTTGTATAATTTTTTTAAATTTGGAAGTGTTCAAGAGTTGTGTCAATTATAAACACTCTTTACATTATGAGTTGTATATTTTTTTAATTTGAAAGTGTTCAAGAGTTGTGTCAATTATAAACACTCTTATACATTAAGAGTTGTATAATTTTTTTAATTTGAAAGTGAATTGCTAGCCATGCCAGAGTTGTGTCAATTATAGTTTCAGACCGCACGAGAGTTTCATAATTATAAACACTCTTGCAAACCAACTAAATCGCCACTGCTCCAGGGGACTTTACAATAGATTTTAGGGATATTTTATCTATCTTTGAGAGTTATGGAGGTTGAAACCACCGCTAGGAAGTAAAATCCAGAGAGATATTATTCACAACCACGAATTACGCTAGCACTGGATCAATCCTATTCGAAAATCAAGGTAGTTAGTTGAGCACCATCGATTCGCGTTCAAATACTGCCAATAATCAACCCACAAAAGGGAAATGATGCTTATACAGATGGAATCCATGCGTTAGATCCCTGCGACTCCACCCAATCTTCTCCGTTCTCGACTGGGATGGACGGTGCACCAGTCGGCGTTGCATACTGTTCCACGAAAGGGGTAGATATAGCAGGGGTGGAAGCAGAGCCGGAGGTGGAGTGGGCTCCACGGCTAGGGGGAGCGGCGGCTCTGGGGCCGAGGAAGACATAAGGTAGGAGGGCACGACGGCGGGGTAGCGGACCCATCCCAACGCGACCCCACCCTTCGGAACGTATGCATGACCCGTCCCAATGCGGCCCCTCCGGTCAGGCATGTAACGGTCGAGGCCTCGTAACATAACGCTCAACGCCCGACCCGCCCCAATGCGGTCCCACCAGTCAGCATGTAATGGTCAAGACTTTGACCTGACGGCATCCCTCCGTTTGAGCTGCCGCGAGGGTTTCTTAACATGGCAAGGGGAAAAGTGAGGAAAAACTAAGCGGCTGGGGAAAAGTGAGTACAACTAACGAACCAAGGGCACAAAAATAGAAATCTATAAGAACTAATAAAGCTTTACTAAATTTGCATGAAGGGAATGTTAGACTAGGGCTACCATCTAGAGAACCATTTGTAGTCCACTAGTGATGCGTAGGACGCGTGTCGCTCTAGGCTCCAAAGTCATCTCCTCGAAAGGAGCTCACCCGCCTAGGCCCGATATCCGCCTATAAGGAGGGACAGGCCTTCACATGTCAAGATCGATTCTTATCCACTCTGTCTTCTCAACTCGCCTCCTCGAAGAAGAAGCAGGGGACCTCGATGAGGTGAGGTCCGACGACACCACCGGGGAGATTTGATCTTTGCCCATGTAACACATGTTAGGCGCTTTAGGACTTGTCATTTCCTTTCTGAGAGTGCTAAGGTTACTTCCCCTATGATGGTAGCTGTAAGGATTGGCGAGCCCTTGTGAGCCATGAGAAGCTCCAGCTTGTGCCCTCATGGAGGGGTCCGACGTTGGACCTTGGGCTTAGATTTTTGAGTGATGTTTTAGCCTCGCGAGGCCCACTCGTTGTGACACCCCGGTTCTGCTAAGACCGTGGCCTCTATGTGACATGCCAATCCCTGGATCGGTTCATTGGCCCACAATAGAGTAAGATAGATAATCATAGCAAATAACCGTGTATCATGATCTACAAGATCCAGAGTACCATTATTACAATATAAAAGCTTAGCATAAAGCTAGCTCAAATTGTTCAGGTAGCAACAAAAGCGAGTAAAACCTCCAATCTTCAAATTGCCCACAAGTGAACAAGTGCGAGTGAGTACCGTGGCCTATAACGATCAATCGAATCGGAATAACTGCGGCATAAAACGCAACAGCCGAAGGGTCAATACATGGAATGTATGGCAAGTAGAGCTAGTAAAGGAGACAATAGTACTAACAACTACATGCATATTTGGCAAGTGGAGCTGTGTCTGGCTTGCATTTGCAAATAACTTTGTCCTACTTTCATAAACAGTTTTGATTTTTCTTTGAAAAGATCCCAATTAAGTTAACCCAACAATATTAAAACAATTATGAAATTAGAATGAGTGAGAAACATGTCATGGAATCAATATCAAGCAACTCAGTTGTCACTTTGCAGAGGCTAGTACACTTTACCCATGTGACTTGGCCAGCCCAACTCGTACCATCACTCTCATTTTGGGTGACGATAGGGAGAAAACCAAGAAGAGACTGTTCGGGATGTAGCTCCTCAATCCCGACGCGCACCGGTCCAACCTACCAAAATTCTACATCTCTGGATACGCGGGTTCGAGTTACCACAACCTACTAAGTCCAACCAACCACCCATTTCATTATTGGCACATGGTTGTACATGTAAGCTACACAATAAAGAAGCCAATCAATTTCTCTTGATACCTGGGTGCCTTTCCGCAATGAAACCACCAAAATTTATCAATACCATCACACCCAGGGGGTTCATTGATTAAGTTGTTTTAGTTTTCACAAACCAATACTTTGAGAAAACAAGTATCAATGATGTAACCCAGCCATCATTCAACATAGCATGGCTAAACACATCTACAACGGTGGTTCGTCTACAAGGAAAGCCCTACCACATAATAGGACATAGCATAGCGATAGTATCATCCTACACATGCATCTACAAAATACACGACAATGCATTGAAAATAGTAGGACGATATCATGAACAAAGTAGCATCTACTTGCCTTGGTTGTAGCGGTCGGAGGAACAATCCACACACGAGCAAGGGTTGCACTCCACACAATCTACACGACACAATTGCATTCATAAACAAACAATTCACAAACATATGCAACAAAGATGATGCATGAATGCAAGAACGGCAAGTGAATTGGTGCTACAGCTGCACCACATAATACTAATACATATTACTACCGAATACATGCATGGAAAATAGATTTGGCGCAAGGGAAACTATTAACCAAAAGTAGTGATCACTACTAGAGCTAGAACTTAAATAATTCCCTACAGGTAGTAAACAGTTCGTAAAATCCTGGAAAAATTCTACCTCATAGGCATCGCTGATAAGAAACATTACCAATTGGAATTACTCAAAAAGGAATTATAAAACATCCCGAGTAATTAAAACACTGCAGAAAGCCATTAGACAAATACTGCAGAAGTTTTTACTGTAAGCCTATCTTTTTATTTCACGATGAGATTCCCCTCGTTCATACGAGTTCAGGGACATATCATACGCGATTTTTGGAGCTATGAAACTTTTACTACGAATTTATTACTCCGAAAAGGCCATTAACTCATTTGATTAAACTGTACTAAACCTGACGGTAAAAGTCTGAACCAAAGGTACAGAGAGATTCTACACGACTCACTGAACTTGTGCATATTTTAGTTGCAATTTTTGGCCAAGCGGTTTAATTTCTACGCAATTTACAAGATTCTACCAAATCTGCCAACTAAATAGGATTAACGAAATTGACCCAGTCAACTGTGTCTATTTGACTGGTCAACTTCGCTGATACTCGCGATGACTGGGCGTCTGACTAGTCAACGCCTGGGATGTTGACCAGTCAACGAACGATCTAAGCCGATCTGAAATCGGCGGTGGCTGCTGTCTTCTTACCGAAGCGGATCGCAAACGAACTCCGGCGAGCTCCGGACGGCGGCGGTCGGTTCGGTCGTGGTTCTACTCGCACGCATACACACGGTCACGGCTCCGGAACAATAACGCGTCTGCTAGCGATCTGCAGGGCGCAGATGGCGGCGGATGGAGCGAACGCAGGAGCGGAAAGAGGAGATCGAGGCGAACCTGCAAGACGCGAGCAACGGCGGCGGAGGAATGGCGGCGGCGAGGAGAAGCGGCGGCGGCGGCGTGCGCGTCTTGCGCCGAGGAGGAGATGGCGGCGGCGGTTTGGGTTGCGTGCACGGAACCGAGGCCAGGGTGGGCATCCTTTTATTTGGTCCTTCACGTGAGAAAAGAAAGAAAAAAATCCTGGACGAATCGGTCCGGTTGAACTACAACTCGAAATCGGTCCGATTTTCGGACCGTTCGGTTTACTAAAACGTCCGAGTCTTTTGCATACGAACTCCGATTGGAGAGATTTTCGCGCCTACGGGTTCGTATCGTCGAGGGGAACAACCTTCAGTCGAAGTTTGAGAGAAATCTCGAACCTACAGGGGTGGTTGTTTCAAGTCTCTCTAAAGCCTCCCGCAGGAAACTCGTAGCGAAACAAAATAGGGTTTTGAAGGTGGCGTTCCGCCGAACCTTTCTACTCGACGGTTTTGCATGCAAAGATATGATGCAATGCTATGAATGATATGCAAGACCAAATCTAAAATTTGGGATGTGACAAGACTAACCCCCTTAAGATGAATCGCGTCCTCGAGATTCGGCGCGGCTAGCAAATAGGTGTGGGTAGTCCTCTCGGATGTCATCTTCACGCTCCTAAGTGGCTTACTCTTCGGTGTGGTGACTCCACTATACTTTGCAAAAATTGATTGTCTTGGTACGGGTAGTCCTTTCTGCTGTCTCCAGAATCTTGACCGGTTTCTCCTCATAGGTCAAATCATTCTCCAGCTGAACCTCCTCCAGCGGTACGGTGTCCCTCAATGGTGTATCCACCATCTCCGGATGGCACTTCTTCAGCTGGGACACATGGAACACATTGTGAACAGCGAGAGCCTCGCAACTCAAGCGATAAGCAACCTCTCCTTTGCGTGCTAAGACTCGATACGGTCAAATAAATCGAGGTGCCAGCTTACCCTTAATTCCAAATCTCTTGATTCCACGAAGCGGCGATACTCTGAGGTATGCTCTATCACCTATCTCATACACCACTTCCTTGTGCTTGGCGTCAGCGTAGCTCTTCTGCCTTGATTGTGCTACCTTCAGCCAATCTCTAATCAAGGCGACCTTCTCCTCAACGTCCTTGATCAAATCAGGTCCAAACAACTGACGTTCTCCTACTCCATCCCATAGCAATGGTGTTCGACACCGTTTCCCATACAGTACGTCGAACGGTGACGTCTTGATGCTGGTTTGATAGCTGTTGTTGTAAGAAAACTCGGCATACGGCAAATTCTCATCCCAACTAGAACCTTGAGCCAAGGCGCAAGCTCTTAGCATGTCCTCCAAAATATGATTCACCCTCTCGGTCTGTCCATTAGTCTGTGGGTGAAACGCTGTGCTAAACTCCAATCTAGTACCAAGTGACTCGTGCAGCTGGCGCCAGAAGTGTGAGGTAAATTGGGTGCCTCTATCAGATACGATACTCTTGGGAACTCCATGTAGGCACACAATATTGTCCATGTAAATCTTGGCCAACTTTGCACTCGTATAGGTCGTCTTCACCGGTATAAAGTGGGCTACCTTGGTCAAATGGTCGACCACTACCCAAATAGAGTCATATCCTGACCTGGTCCTGGGCAGTCCTGTGATAAAGTCCATTCCCACTCTATCCCATTTCCAATCCGGCACGGGCAAAGGCTGTAGCAGTCCTGCTGGTTTCTGGTGTTCCGCCTTCACTCGGCTACATACATCACATAGGGAGATTTTAGGTCCATATACATCTTCGTATTGCCCGGATGTATGGAATACGGCGAGTCATGAGCTTCCTGCATAATCAACTTCCTTAACTCCGGATCGTTGGGCACACACAAACAATCTCCATACCACAAGGTACCTTGCTCATCCTCATGAATTCCTTGCTCGACCTTCCTTCATCTTTTCCTTAACTTCATCTATCTCTTTGTCTCCACTTGAGCCTTCTTGATTACATCTTGAAGCGTTGGTTGGACTTCCATTGTAGCCAAGTATCCTTCAGATACTACCTCCAATCTAAGGTCCTTGAATTGCTTGCACAAATCCTCAGGCAATTCACCAATTGTCAATCCATTGGCATAAACCTTCCGGCTCAGAGCATCTGCTACTACATTAGCCTTTCCTAGGTGGTACTGTAGATTCATATCATAATCCTTGATAAGGTCCAACCATCTCCTTTGTCTCATGTTCAGTTCCTTCTGTGTAAATATGTACTTCAAGCTCTTGTGGTCGGTGTACACATCACAGTGTTTTCCCATTAAGTAATGCCTCCATACCTTGAGCGCATGAACCACTGACGCTAACTCCAAGTCATGTGTGGGGTAATTCTGCTCATGGTGCTTGAGTTGTCGCGAGGCATAAGACTCTACTCTCCCATCTTGCATCAGCACACTCCCAAGTCCCTGTCGTGAAGCATCACAGTACACTTGGAAATCCTTCTGAAGATCTGGTAAACATAGAACAGGCGTGGTCACTAGTCGACGCTTCAGTTCCTGAAAGCTGGCTTCACATACGTCTGACCATTCAAACTTCCTCTCCTTCTTCAGAAGTTCAGTCATCGGCTTAGCAATCTTGGAAAAGTTTTCTATGAACCTCCTGTAATATCCAGCAAGTCCCAAAATGCTTCGAATCTCTCCGCATTCTTGGGTGCTTCCCACTCTATTCTTGCAGTCACTTTGTTTGGATCAACAATTCCTTCTCGACACTACGTGTCCAAGAAATCAACAGTGTTAAGCGAATTCACACTTCTGAATTTGGCATACATTGTGTTCTCGGCTTCTCCATAATCATTCTCGGATGTTTCTCATGCTCAGATCATCCTTGGAATATATCGGTATGTCATCAATAAACACCACCACGAACTTGTCCAAATACTCCATAAATACCTTGTTCATCATGGTCATGAAGTATGGGGCATTTGTTAGTCCAAAAGACATAACAGTATACTCATATAAACCATACCTAGTGGTGAAGGCGGTTTTGGTACATCCTCCTCCGGATCTTCAATTGGAAAGAGCGATCGCAGATCAATCTTGTGAACACCTTTGCTCCTTCCGCTTGATCAAACAAGTCATTTATGTTCGGCAGAGGGTACTTGTTCTTAATGGTTACTTCATTCAGCGAGCGATAGTCTACCACTAATCTCTTGGTGCTGTCTTTCTTCTCCACAAATAGAACAGGTGCTCCCCATGACGACGCACTAGGCTGAATGAATCCCTTTTCCAGTTGTTCCTTCAACTGTTTCTTCAATTCCTTCAGCTCATCGACATCCATGTTATATGGTTTCTTTGCTATTGGTCCTGTTCCCGGCAGCAGGTCGATAAGAAACTCTACATCTCTGTCAGGTGGCATCCCTGGCAGCTCTTCCGGAAACACGTCGGGGTAATCCCTAATCACTGGCGTAGTATCCATGCTAACCCCCTTAAGACAATTCAGCTTACACCTTCCTGGTCATGCGACTGACTTGAATATAATCCTCTTACCATCCGGGGTTTTGAGTGAAACAGCTCGCTGTGCACAATCTATGTGTCCCCCATGCATAGACATCCAATCCATACCCAGAATGACATCTAATCCCTGTGAATCCAACACTACTAGATGTGCGATGAAGTTGTTTGTTCCAATCCTCACAGTCAAGTGGCGGCATCCCGCACTAGCTATCATATCTCCTCCAGGTGAACTCACTCTAATAGACCTTTTCATAGACTCAGTAGGTAGCTTATACTTATCCACAAATACCCTTGATATGAATGAATGCGATGCACCAGTATCAAAAAGTATAAGTGCAGGGTAAGTGTTGATTGGGAACTACCAATCACAAGGTCAGGCTCATCTGGAATCTCCTCCACATTCATGTGGTTCACTGTGACCTTCTCACCGTTGGTTGGCTTCAGTCCTTTCCTCTCCGGACAGTTGTCAGCATAGTGTCCCTTCTGCTTGCACTTGAAGCACGTCACCTCACTCAGATCCTTCTTCACGAAGTTGCGATCATGGTTGCGGTCATGTACACCTCTCCTGAACCATCACTTGAGACTTCAAACTCCACCTCTTCTGGATCCTCCTCTTCTTCTTCATCTTCAGCTGCTACAGCAACAGCTTCATCAACTCCACCATCATCGTCTCCATCATCATCATCCTCGTCCTCATCATCATCGTCTCCACTGTCATCATCATCCCCATTGTTGCCATCATCTCCATTGTCATCATCGGAGTGGATTCAAATGCGCTTGGAGAGCGTTAACTGGCTGTCATAGCTTCAATGGTTTGGTCCCTTTCTGGCGGTCCCTTGCAACCGTTGTATGCTCCGGTATTCTCTTGCACAGTGCCATGAAGATGGGCTATGGTCTCATCTCTGCTATCGTAGGCCTCCATAACTCCCACAACTTCATGCAAAGTGTCAATCTCCTGCCTTGGACCACCATTACATTGCTAGTAAAGTCGCTATCTCCTTCAACATCCTCACCTTCTCTGCTAGAGCTCCATTCTCCTCTCCATGTCCTCTATGTGCCTCCGACGCGGCATGTTGTTCCTATCGCCTGTGGTAATCACAATGTTCCCTTCTTCATCACGCCTTCCATAATCACGGTAGGGTGAATCACTGGCCGTGAGGTGTCGAGACAGAGTGGCATCAAGAGACAGGCTTCATGTACAGCCAAGTTGATTCCAAGTCCCGATTGCGATATATCTTGGTGTAGACCAAGTGTGCGGGGTTTAGCAAGGCATCTCTCGAATATGAAGGTAGTGATCTCCCATGCATCCTCTCCATATCCATAGGTGTACAGCCTTCTTACCTTGAACATAGGCGTGCAATCCCAATGACCGAGAGAGCTGAGCTAATCGCCTTGCAAAGGGCCTTGGTGACTCCATGGTGACATACTCGATCCGACGTCTCCCATCTATCAAGTAAAAGAGGAAAGTGTGAGAATAGCATATGGTAAGAATTCGAGGGTGAAAGGCATAAGAGAAAGACAGCTTAATATAGGCTTAATAATTCTATGGCTTGCTAATCAATCCTAGGTCACGATCCTCTGATTACACACGGGCTCGATACCATCCTGTGACACCCCGGTTACGATAAGACCGTGGCCTCTATGTGATATGCCAATCCTGGATCGGTTCATTGGCCCACAATAGAGTAAGATAGATAATCATAGCAAATAACTGTATCATGATCTACAAGATCCAGAGTACCATTATTACAATATAAAATCTTAGCATAAAGCTAGCTCAAATTGTTCGTAGCATCAAAGCGAGTAAAACCTCCAATCTTCAAATTGCCCACAAGTGAACAAGTGCGAGTGGAGTACCGTGGCCTATAACGATCAATCGAATCGGAATAACTGCAGCATAAACGCAACAGCCCCCCGAAGGGTCAATACATGGAATGTATGGCAAGTAGAGCTAGTAAAGGAGACAATAGTACTAACAACTACATGCATATTCGGCAAGTGGAGCTGTGTCTGGCTTGCATTTGCAAATAACTTTGTCCTACTTTCATAAACAGTTTTGAATTTTCTTTGAAAAGATCCCAATTAAGTTAACCCAACAATATTAAAACAATTATGAAATTAGAATGAGTGAGAAACATGTCATGGAATCAATATCAAGCAACTCAGTTGTCCATAACTAGGGACACGGCTAATCGATTAGATTATACACTCTGTAGAGGCTAGTACACTTTACCCATGTGACTTGGCCAGCCCAACTCGTACCATCACTCTCATTTTGGGTGACGATAGGGAGAAGACCAAGAAGAGACTTAGGAAGTAGCTCCTCAATCCCGGCAAGCAGTCCAACCTACCAAAATTCTACATCTCTGATACGGGTTCGAAAGTTACCACAACCTACTAAGTCCAACCAACCATCCATTTCATTATTGGCACATGGTTGTACACGTAAGCTACACAATAAAGAAGCCAATCAATTTCTCTTGATACCTGGGTGCCTTTCCGCAATGAAACCACCAAAATTTATCAATACCATCACACCCAGGGGGTTCATTGATTAAGTTGTTTTAGTTTTCACAAACCAATACTTTGAGAAAACAAGTATCAATGATGTAACCCAGCCCTCGTTCAACATAGCATGGCTAAGCACATCTACAACGGTGGTTCATCAACAAGGAAAGCCCTACCACATAATAGGACATAGCATAGCGATAGTATCATCCTACACATGCATCTATAAAATACACGACAATGCATTGAAAATAGTAGGACGATATCATGAACAAAGTAGCATCTACTTGCCTTGGTTGTAGCAGTCGGAGGAACAATCCACACACGAGCAAGGGTTGCACTCCACACAATCTACACGACACAATTGCATTCATAAACAAACTATTCACAAACATATGCAACAAAGATGATGCATGAATACAAGAACGGCAAGTGAATTGGTGCTACAACTGTACCACATAATACTAATACATATTACTACCGAATACATGCATGGAAAATAGATTTGGCGCAAGGGAAACTATTAACCAAAAGTAGTGATCACTACTAGAGCTAGAACTTAAATAATTCCCTACAGGTAGTAAACAGTTCGTAAAATCCTGGAAAAATTCTACCGCATAGGCATCTCTGATAAGAAACAATACCAATTGGAATTACTCAAAAAGGAGTTATAAAACATCCCAAGTAATTAAAACACTGCAGAAAGCCATTAGACAAATACTGCAGAAGTTCTTACTGTAATCCTTTCTTTTTATTTCACGATGAGATTCCCCTCGTTCATACGAGTTCAGGGACATATCATACGCGATTTTTGGAGCTACGAAACTTTTACTACGAATTTATTACTCCGAAAAGGCCATTAACTCATTTGATTAAACTGTACTAAACCTGACGGTAAAAGTCTGAACCAAAGGTACAGCGAGATTCTACACGACTCACTGAACTCGTGCATATTTTATTTGCAATTTTTGGCCAAGCGGTTTAATTTCTACGCAATTTACAAGATTCTACCGAAATCTGCCAACTAAATAGGATTAACGAAATTGACCCAGTCAACTGTGTCTGTTTGACTGGTCAACTCGCCTGATGACTGGGCGCTGACTGGGCGTCTGACTAGTCAACGCCTGGGATGCTGACCAGTCAACGAACGATCTAAGCCGCTGATCTGAAATCTGACGGTGGCTGCTGTCTTACCGGAAACGGACTGCGAAACGAACTCCGGCGAGCTCCGGACGGCGGCGACGGTCGGTTCCGGCGTCGTGGTTCTACCTGCACGTACACACACGGTCAACTACGGCTCCCGGAACAATAAACGCGCGCGCGTACGCGGCGATCTGCAGGGCGCAGATGGCGGCGGCGGATGGAGACGCGGAGCAGAACGAAAAGAGATCGAGGCGAACCCGGCAGCGAGCGACGACGGCAGACGGAGGGTGGCGGCGAGGAGAAGCGGCGGCGGCGGTCTGCAGCGTGCGCCAGGAGGAGATGGCGGCGGTTTGGGTTGCGTGCGGCAGGAACCGAGGCCAGGGTGGGGCCCTCTTTTATTTGGTCCTTCACGTGAGAAAGAAAGAAAAAATCCTGAACCGAATCGGTCCGGTTGGACTACAACTCGAAATCGGTCATTTTTGGACCGTTCCGGGTTTCGAGTCTTTGCATACGAACTCCGATTGAGCGATTTTCGCGCCCACGGGTTCAGATCGTCGAGGGGAACAACCTTCAGTCGAAGTTTGAGCGAAAGCTCGAACCTACAGGGGTGGTTGTTGCAAGTCTCTCTAAAGCCTCCCGCAGGAAACTCGTAGCGAAACAAAATAGGGTTTTGAAGGTGGCGTTCCGCCAAACCTTTCTACTCGACGGTTTTGCATGGAAAGATATGATGCAATGCTATGAATGTGTCACATCCCAGGATTTTCCAAATCTTGTAATGTGAAAATAAATGAATAAAATAAAACTTTGTTTGATTTTCAGAGCCAGAAGAAACTTTTTGAATTCAATTGGAACTTCAAACCCATTTGAATTAAATAAAACCTAAAGGGGTCTAAAAAGATAAACATTTTATAAAAACATTTGGAAATACTATTTTGAAAATCTTGAGTGAAAAGATTTATTTTCAAATGAAATAGAAGTTTATAAATAAAGAATGTTTTATAAAGCCAAATTAAAACCTAGCCAAGCTTTGGAATTAAAACATTTTATTATTAATAAAATTTGCAAAGGTTTATTTAAATAAAATAATGAGGAATTAGTATCCAAACTTTATTTAAATAAAAGGTATTACCAATTTAATTGAAACATCAAAACTTCTTAAATTAATTAAAATAAGACTTCCAAACATTTGATATTCACAAATAAAACCTACTAATGTGTTTTGACTTTATTTTAGGTTTTTAAATAAATCTCTTAATAAAACAAATTCTATTTTATTTAATAACTAAGGTCCATTTTATTTATGGATCCTAAAATAAGGATGTGATTTTGTTTAAACAAGTTTCCAAATATTCCTTACTTCAAATAAAACCTACTGAACTGGTTTTGAAAATATTTGGGTTTTAAATAAAGATTTTATTAATTAAAACAAACCCTATTTATTAAATAACAAAAAGATCCATTTTATTTAACTAAAGGATAGATCCTAAAAAGAATAAAATCTTTATTTTTGGAATGTGGATTATGTTGATAAACAGAACCAAATTCATAGCTGCAAAGTTTGTTGATTGTTTGAATTGATTTTGAGTGTGAATTGGTTGTTTGAAATTCAAAACAGAAATCAGAAATAGAAAAAGAAGAAGTTACAGAAAAAAAAATAGAATTTGGTCTGACCCAACCCAGCAGCCACTAAGGCCCAATACCAGCCCACTTTCGACCCCTCAATGAATCGTTTTGCACTGGATAACTTAACCACAGAACCAATGGTGGACCTCCTCCTCGTTCTTTTCCCCGACCGGTGACCCCACCTCCTGTTCATCGTCCACACCCTGTGACCTCTCCCCCTCGTCGCCGTTTCCTGTAGAGATTTCGCGGCCTTAATTCGCCATAATGCAGCCACCATTACTCACCTTGACCATGCTCGATAAAATGCCTGCGCCTTCTCCTCCATTTCCCCAGACCACTCCCTCTCTCTGCCCCCAGGCTGGACGAATTACACCACACACCATCCTCTGTCCGATGATGTTCCGGTGACGATTCCGGCGAAACCAGACCTCCCCTTACCTCATTGACCAAGCACACACACTCCCCATCCCCTGGCGCTTCTGTCCGTGCTCTCCGTTCGACCGGCGCATGCAGAGTCGGCTAGGACAAGCTCGACAAGTAGCCGTCTGTCTCGTCTCCGTCGAACTTCCCGGTAAGTACTAACCGCCCTGCGCCTTCTCATTCACACGAGGAGCTTTGTCTTGGACCCGCGCATCTAACCATGCCATCCTTTCGCCTTGGGGTGATCCACAACGCCATCCACGATGACCACCTGAAGCACCCGACGCCGTCCTCCACTCCGGCGAGCAATTGCAGCTGTACCAGAGCGCCCCTTACCACGACAAGCACACGTTGAGCTTCCCCTCTTCATCACGATTCTGGTGAGCACCTTTTTCCCCCTCTCCGCTTCCTGTAATCGACGTAGCGTCGCTGCCTGGCCTGGCTGTTTCTACCAAGGAGTTCAAGGAACTTGGAAAAGAAATTTGACAAAGGACTTAAAACCCTTTTTGAAAAGATAGGAAAATATTGCTTTATGCAAATAAGCCTTAAACTCTACCTAGCCAAATATGCATATAATGATAGGATCCTATCTTATTATACAAAGAAGTGAAGCTTGCCAATACAATTCAAAATGTATTGACCCTTGTGGCTATAACTTGTAATGTTGCAGGTTGATTGTTTTTAAATGAAGATTGTTTGATTGACTAGGACTAGAAAGTCTACAACCAACATCTGCCTGTGGCACTTTGAAGATGAAGGACCCATGACTATAGTTATTCCGCTGCAATGTAATGTAATAGCCAAATGAGCTATGTTTGATGTAATAAACTTATGTTATTCCTGGTTATAAATTTATATTATGACCTTTGTATCTTGATATTACATCTTAACTGTGGATGCTAGCCAATGATCCAGGGACTAGCATTGTAAACACAGGAGGAATCTATTTCCTTATTAGGTTGGGACCTCTACAGATGGTATCAGAGCATTGTGTTGCCTGTAGGATTTGTAACCCTAGGATGGGACAAAACCCTTAGAAAAATAGGAGTTATGATTTGATCAAAAACTTATTTACAAAAACTTGTAAATTCTTTCCTCAACCATTTTGGTTTCAACTCTACACCTCTTCTACTTCAACTTGATGGAAAAACCTACCCATGGCCAAGTACTACACCATGTGCAAAGGATGACTTCAACTTCTTCAACTCTAATGACTTCAACATCTTCAGCCTCTTCACCAACAACTTGGATATCACTAAGCACCACAAGTGAAACAAGGAAAATCTTACTCAAGATTTAGAGACTGAGGGAATGCAAAATAAGAAGGAACCATCAACAACTTTGAAGTGTTGTAACCAAGATCTTATCTCAAGGAAACCATGATCTCATACAAAGGAAGAGAAGATCACAAGTGAACCCTATAGATGAACCACCATATTTTAGCTAAGTCAAAAACACACCAACTTATGTGGTGTAACAAAAATATTTTGTTGCCTAAGTATGTGCTTGAACCTTGTATGAGTGAAAAGTTTGGTTTGTGATTGCATGCACATTGCTTGTGTGAATTGTGATGTATGTGATTAGAAATATTTCCTTAGAAATATCTTGCCTACTCTAATCTTCCTTCAACCCAAATAGATGACTACTCCAAAGGACTCCAACATCAAGGTTGATGACACCAACACCAACCAAGCTGACAGCATGAAAGAGCTCATAGCAACCCAACATCTGTTGAACCAACTGACAGCTCAGTTCCTAGCCAACAATAGTGATAAAGATCCAGCACTACAAAAGTTTTTGGAGGAACAATCCCAACTGATGCTTAAGGTGACTAATGAAATGATTAGCATGGAAGAAAGCTATCCTAGAAGAGTGTATGATAACAAGGATGACAAGAATGTTATTCTAGATGGAGCCCCAGCTTGCATTATTTGTGGAGACAAGGATCATACTTCCAAGGAGCATGAAGGACAATGCCCCAATTGTGAAGAAGAACATCCTGTTGGACAATGCCCCACCTCTCAAGCTATTTGTTACCTTTGTGAAGGAAGTGATCATACCCCTGACCAATGTCCCATCTATGCCATGGTGGAACAAAGGAAACAAGAAGGATCCAAGTCTACCAAAGGAAAAGGACCACTCGTACCTCCAAACAAGACAACTCAATTCAAAGGACTAAGGAAACCGAAGAAACAAAAGCAAGACATGAGCCTTGCACAATGTCGCAAATGTAAGGAAATGGGACACTACTCCAGTGGATGCCCAGAGAACAAGAAGAATAAAGAGATTGACCAAGTGTGGTGCAACAACTACAAAGAGATGGGTCACTATGTAGCAAGTTGTCCACAAGAGCCACGTAAAGAACTCAAGGACATTCATTGCTTCAACTGCAAGAATTCAGGACACTATGCAAGCAACTGTCCAGAAAAGATGAAGAACAAGTTGAACAAGCCTATGGAGAAGCTCAACCTTGGCCCATGAGTCAAGTATGGAAACCAAGGAAACCATGCAAATGTTTGCCATGAAATTTTTTCCCCAGGATCCCAAAAGGGACAATATGTAATTTTTGTTTGAAACTTTTTAAGGGTGGTAGTACCCTAGTTGTTTTGAACTTGCTTGTAACCCTAACCTTCCCAAATCTCGGGACGAGATTTATTTTAAGGGTGGTAGCCTGTCACATCCCAGGATTTTCCAAATCTTGTAATGTGAAAATAAATGAATAAAATAAAACTTTGTTTGATTTTCAGAGCCAGAAGAAACTTTTTGAATTCAATTGGAACTTCAAACCCATTTGAATTAAATAAAACCTAAAGGGATCTAAAAAGGTAAACATTTTATAAAAACATTTGGAAATACTATTTTGAAAATCTTGAGTGAAAAGATTTATTTTCAAATGAAATAGAAGTTTATAAATAAAGAATGTTTTATAAAGCCAAATTAAAACCTAGCCAAGCTTTGGAATTAAAACATTTTATTATTAATAAAATTTGCAAAGGTTTATTTAAATAAAATAATGAGGAATTAGTATCCAAACTTTATTTAAATAAAAGGTATTACCAATTTAATTGAAACATCAAAACTTCTTAAATTAATTAAAATAAGACTTCCAAACATTTGATATTCACAAATAAAACCTACTAATGTGTTTTGACTTTATTTTAGGTTTTTAAATAAATCTCTTAATAAAACAAATTCTATTTTATTTAATAACTAAGGTCCATTTTATTTATGGATCCTAAAATAAGGATGTGATTTTGTTTAAACAAGTTTCCAAATATTCCATACTTCAAATAAAACCTACTGAACTGGTTTTGAAAATATTTGGGTTTTAAATAAAGATTTTATTAATTAAAACAAACCCTATTTTAATAAATAACAAAACGATCCATTTTATTTAACTAAAGGATAGATCCTAAAAAGAATAAAATCTTTATTTTTGGAATGTGGATTATGTTGATAAACAGAACCAAATTCATAACTGCAAAGTTTGTTGGTTGTTTGAATAGATTTTGAGTGTGAATTAGTTGTTTGAAATTCAAAACAGAAATCAGAAATAGAAAAAGAAAAAGTTACAGAATTAAAAAAAATGGAATTTGGTCTGACCCAACCCAGCAGCCACTAAGGCCCAATACCAGCCCACTTCACCCCTCAAATAATCGTTTTTGCACCTGATAACTTGACCACAGAACCAATGACTCGTGGACCTCCTCCTCGTTTCTTTTCCCACTGACCGGTAGACCCCACCTCCCTGTTCATCGTCCACACCCCGCGCGACCTCTTCGCCCCCCTCGTCGCCGTTTCCTGCAGAGATTCCGCGGCCTTAATTCGCCATAATGCAGCCACCATTACTCACCTTGACCATGCTCGATAAAAGCGCGCGCTTCTCCTCCATTTCCCCGCACCACTCCCTCTCTCTACGGGATGGACGAATTACACCTCTGTCCGATGATGTTCCGGTGACGATTCCAGCGAAACCAGACCTCCCCTTACCTCATTGACCAAGCACACACACTCCCCATCCCCTGGCTCTTCTGTCCGTGCTCTCCGTTCGACCGCGGGCGCCCAGAGAGTCGGCTAGGACAAGCTCTGACAGCGCCGCCGTCTGTCTCGTCTCCGTCGAACTTCCCGGTAAGTACTAAACGCCCTGCGCCTTCTCATTCACACGAGGAGCTTTGTCTTGGTCCCGCGCATCCTTGGGGTGATCCACAGCGCCATCCACGACGACCACCTGAAGCACCCGACGTCGTCCTCCACTCCGGCAAGCAATTGCAGCTGTACCAGAGCGCCCCTTACCACGACAAGCACACGTTGAGCTTCCCCTCTTCATCACGATTCTGGTGAGCACCTTTTTCCCCCTCTCCGCTTCCTGTAATCGCCGTAGTGTCGCCGTGCGCGCCGCAAGCCACCGCCAACGCCGATCCTAGGCAAGCATGCTAGCATGGTAGGATGTAGATCCAAGCGCTGCGATTAGATCACTTAGCGAAGAGGTACGCCGTTACCGCACGATCCAACTTAAATCAACGCTCCGCAGCACGCGATCCAGACGAACGGTATCGGCCAATCACGGCTCGGGCGTGGCGAGATTAAAACTAAAAACAGATTGAATCAGAATTAGTTGCAAACTTCAAACCCTTATAACTTGATATCTACACGTCCAAAAATTTCAAATTTTATATCAATGGATTCAGTGGAGCAAGCCCTAGACAACTGTGGAATTAGTTTAGCCAATAGTATCTGTTAGTTTGCTTGATTTTGCAGATTCTTTTGTGAGCTTGTTTAGAGTATAAAAATTATTTAAAATTGATTTTAGGGTTAAAACTTTTGCAAAATGGTTTGTTTTGACCTTACTGACCCTAGGAACCAACCCATGGTTTTAAAAATGAAATTAGTAAAATTTAGAATGGATTAATTGAATTAGTCTATTTCTAGCTAAATAAAGATAAGGGTTTTATTATGAAAAAGGTTTTTGGAATAAAAACCTTGGGAAAATATTTTGATTCAAAGCTACTGAACCAAAACACCAAGGCTTGAGAGTTAGAAACTTTTGGTGAGAAACTTAAAGATTTTTTATTTGATAAAACCATTTTCCCACCATATAAAATATTGAATGGAATTTTAAAATAATTTTTGGGCAAAACCCTCTAACTAATGACTTTGCCATTTTGGTAAATGACCAATTTGGACCTTACAAAGTTTAGAAACCTAGTGGAGACCATCCTTGCAATAGAACCATCCTTTGCATACTTATGCATGACTTAGTTTCCTTCTTGTCTTGTGTGTGTGATTTTGTTTGAGTAATGGTGGTTTGGAATGTTAGTTGATTTGGTGTTTGCTTGATTGACTTGTAGTGAAATTAGCAAAGTGTGAGACTAGAAAGATCAAGGAGTGAACCCTCATTCCCTACCAAAAAGGCAAGTTACACTATCATAAAAATGCCCTATTATTTTTATTATACTTGGTGGATTTTGAAAATATGCATGAAAAGATATTTCTATACTTATGCTATGCTAAATCCTAACAGGATTCCCTATACACTCCTTAGTAAAAATATTGAAGTTGTACATGCTTAGCCATGCTATGTTTTGAAAAGAGATACATGTTGAGATTTTACAAAGGTTGAGAAAAGGACTTGTGTTTTACATAATAAAACAAGGACTCAATGAATCACCTAGGTGGTGGATACTTCAAGTTTTGGAGAAGGTGGCAACAAAAGAGACCATGTCTATGGCAATCACCTTGTGTTGTGCTCCAAAATAAAACCACCTAGGAAACTTAGAGATTGAACATGTTTCTCCAATTGTGGCTTTCGTGTGCAACCACATGCTATTATGGCTCTGGCTTAGTCAACTACATTAGGAAGACCCATACATTGTCTTTAGTTACCGGACATGGGGATCTGGAATGCTTCATGGGGGCTGAAGACAAGCTAGCAATGATGTATGGGAGGACCTTTTGGAAAGACTTCGTCACATTCTCAGTCTGCCAGTACTCCATCTTGGTGAGCACTAATCTAGTAGGCCACTGGTGGCAACAAGATGGGATTGTGTCATGTGGGTAAAGTGTACTCCTTCTGCAGAAGTTAATAAAATCTAAGTACTTAGCCGTGTCCCCGGTTATGGACAATACTGAGCAACTAAAGTTTGAACTATGGGAGATCTCGACATTCTAACTTCTAAAATAAAAACTTGATGCCCTTGTGTGTCTACCAAGGAATTCAAAGAGATTTTGTTAAGCTTGTTGCACTTGGGGTTACCAAGGTGCTCAAGAGCATGATGTACTTGGGGTTACCAAGGAACTCATGAGTTTTGATAAAACTTGTTGCACTTGGGGTTACCAAGGTGCTCAAGTAGTTTTGACAAGGACTTGAGCACTTGAGTTTCTACCAAGGAGTTCAAGGAACTTGGAAAAGAAATTTGACAAAGGACTTAAAACCCTTTTTGAAAAGATAGGAAAATATTGCTTTATGCAAATAAGCCTTAAACTCTACCTAGCCAAATATGCATATAATGATAGGATCCTCTCTTATTATACAAAGAAGTGAAGCTTGCCAATACAATTCAAAATGTATTGACCCTTGTGGCTGTAACTTGTAATGTTGCAGGTTGATTGTTTTTAAATGAAGATTGTTTGATTGACTAGGACTACAAAGTCTACAACCAACATCTGCCTGTGGCACTTTGAAGATGAAGGACCCATGACTATAGTTATTCCGCTGCAATGTAATGTAATAGCCAAATGAGCTATGTTTGATGTAATAAACTTATGTTATTCCTGGTTATAAATTTATATTATGACCTTTGTATCTTGATATTACATCTTAACTATGGATCCTAGCTAATGATCCAGGGACTAGCATTGTAAACACAGGAGGAATCTACCTTATTAGGTTGGGACCTCTACAGAATGATATGCAAGACCAAATCTAAAATTTGGGATGTGACACTCGTACTGCTATTCCTTGGTCGTGGAGGCATATGTGCGGGTCACCTTTCGAGTAAAGGGGAGTATGCTCAGGCATTTGTTGTAGTTGTTGGTGTTTAGGCTTGCAGCCAGGGCCGCCTTGCAAGTTGCTCTGTAGATATCCTAGGGAGTACTGTACGGCTAGCGTCTTATTGTAGGCGAGGCGACCCGATGTTGGACCTTCTCTAGTCGAAATTCGTGACTGCGCCATGAGGAGGCTTTGCCTTGCGCGCCTTTCCTAGGGCCTTGATACGTCGGAAACATATCTATGATTTTTGATGCTCCATGCTTGTTTACTATCTACTTTGCTTTGCTTTGTCCACACTTTGAGGTGTTTTTATGAGTTTTCTGGAACTAACCTATTAACAAGTTGCCACAGTGCCAGTTGCCTGTTTTCTTCCGTTTTTGGTTCCAGAAAGGCAGAAAATCAATATTCTCGGAATTGGATGAGACAAAAGCCAAAGTCAATATTTTACCGTGGGTAACACGAAGCGGACGAGATGGAGAAGGTGACCAGGGGCCACACCTGGCCGCTGGTGGGCCCACCGCGCCTGAAAGTGCAGACCTCCTGGTGCCCCCTTCGCCTATAAGATGCCCCCGATGCAGAAACCCTAGGCAACCCGATCAAAACTCCACGAAACCGTCTGTAGCCGCCGCCACCATTGTCCCTAGATCGAGGGGATCTGAAGTTCTTCCTAGCACCCTGTCGGAGGGGAGATCATCTCGGAGGCCTTCTTCTTCATCATGCCAGCCTCCAGTATGAATCGTGAGTAGTTCCACCTTGGACTACGGGTCCATGTAGTAGCTAGATGGTTGTATCTCCTCCTCGTTCTTTCATGTATAGATCTTGTGAGCTTCGTTCATGATCAAGATCTAATGTAACATCCCAGCATTAGAGCTTAGAAATAAGATGAACAAAGATGTGTGCATTGCATTCATGCATAGAAAATCCGAATAATTTTCGTGACTTTGAACAAAACTTGTCAAAGTGATTGAAGCTTCTCTCAACTTGATGCAATTGGAGTAGATCATCAAGTTGACTGCGATAAGTTTCAATATGACCTTTGCTAAAAACATTATTTTGGGTAATGGTAATTTGATCTAAGGGTAGATCAAATATAATGTAACTAAACCATTACACATTGATTAATGATTATAATTTGATCCTTATGTGATCATTCCATGGTATTAATTTCATTAACCATGAAAATCAAACTATGAATATAATTCAAGTAACAAGAATATAAGAACAAACTCTTGATCCACTTTATCCTTATTTATCTTTACCATGAGTATCATGGTAATATCTAACCTTAACTCTTTAGTGGGATTAAGTAGGAAAGAAACCATGTCAAGATCATTCACCACATATCTTTATTTCCATATTAATCCTTATCATCTCTATTGAACCTTATTCTAATATCCCTTGTTCATCAATGTTGAGTAATCCACTATTGATCTATCAACTCTTGTTTTTATCTGAGCATTCACTTAAATCCTTTTGAGAAGGAAGTAATAAGAGGTAAGTAGTAATGCTAGTTTTGGACATCATCTATAGGATGGGAGTGAGTGAAGAGAATCAAATCAATAGGATTATTGATGAAGTTAGCTCACTCCTGAAATGATAGAAGAGTTATTTGGAATATATAATCATATGGTGTTAAAGAAGATTACAAGGATAAATCCTGAAGCAAGTTACCAAGGAGTAATCCTATCGGATTAAGAAGGCATAGTCATGAATAACATCCCTTAATCCAATAGATATGCTAAGAAGATAAATTCAATACAACTATAATGTTGTATTGATGAAAACTTTGGTTAGCCAACTGGAAACCTAAACCATATAGAATCAAAAGGATTATAATGATCATGCTTTAGTCACCAAGATTGAATGCTTATTGACGAGGTTTGATTTCGTCAATGCCCATTGTTATGAGCTTGGGTTTTGGAGAAGATGGGGATGCTGGAGATCGCGGAACGGTTAGCAAACAGGCAACACGGGGACACGAGGTTTACCCAGGTTTAGGCCCCCGGAGGGAAAACCCTACTCCTGCTTGTCTGCTCTTGATTACGGCGGAACCGAAGGTTACAGGGGTGCGTAGATGCAATCTGGCGTGGAGGTGTGTATGCGGTGGTATGCGAAGTGCCCTCCTCGTCGTGCCCTCCAAGCCTTTATATAGAGATAGGTAGGTCCCGGACATAGATCGTGTCGGTTACAGGTTTTAGGGTTTGCCCCTTTGAATATTCTATCTATTCTACTCTTGCTCTCCAAGGATCCGAAGGCGTCATGGGCCCTGGCCACCCGAAAGTCTTCATGGGCTGGCGCATATTCGTCGTGGGCCTTCCTTGGGCTGCACCAGGTATGCTAAAATCGTGTACCCGTAGGGTATAACATGTCAGTAGCCCCCGAGTGTTCAGTCGAATCGTAGATTCGGCTGAAGACTCTTCAATCTTTCAGGTGCAGCTATCTCTGCTTGTTTAAAGAATAATTTAAGTGTGTAGGGATTGTTTATGCGTGTTCCTGACTCTCTCGATGGATCAGAGTTAGTTAACTGTCTTAGGACAAAACAACACGATCTTCTTCAGATTCGAGTCCCTCGACTCGAATCCGGAACATATGCTGGCGTAATTCGACTCAGGCCGCGGAGGACTTACAGGAGTGGAATTCTAGTAAATTTTAAATAATTTACCCAACGTGTCCTTCGGGATTTTGAATAGCGCCTACTGGCACGGATTCTTACTAGCAGAGCACAGTGGTGTGTGTTTCCAGGACATCATATGATATCTGTAGGTCTTATCTTTGTGTCGCAGACACAACGTCCAAATGTTTATCACCGCGGAGGTGTTTCGGGTGGCCAAGGAGGACGTTTCTCACTTAGCGTTAATTAGGGCAGAGTTGCCAAAAAAAAATTTGCATACTGATCTGAAAGATCGCAGTCCAAGAATTCATACGGTGCGCGACAAGCGCTCCCTATGGGAGTAGCCCCCGAGTATCTGTTCGAGTCGTAGACTCGAGTAGAGACTTTAATTCAGTCTTTGTTGACTTTTAGGTCTGTAGGACACAAATTTTTCGGATGCTTGAATCCATCCTCCCTATGGGAGTAGCCCCCGAGTCCGTAGTGGAGTCGCAGACTCGACGTAGGACTCGAAGAATAGTTCAATGGTGTAGTGCTTTGTTCGTTTTTCGGGTGCGCGGCCAGCGCTCCTGATAGGACTAGCCCCCGAGTAGTTAGTCGAATCATAGATTCGAGTGAGTACTTTTAGCTGTGTAGCTGAAGAATTGTAACCGTTGCTAGTATAGCTTTTGATGACGTCAGTGCTGATGATCGGTGACCTCAAGCGTCTGCAGCGCTAGAGATGACGTGACTAGACGCACATGGGTCCCACCTTCTGACTTTGAGTTGACTAGTCACGTGCGGCGTGGAGATAATTACGGCGTCGCCTCAATTTCGGTGCGTAGTGGACGGCGTGTGAGCGACGGTTCGCTGCTGTGCTAACACGTGGATGGTTGGATTTGGATGTTGGCTTTAGGTCTTCCCGAAGAACGGCCGTTGTGCATCGTCCTCATCCTTATAATCATTGGGGAAAAGTGAGTTTGTTTTTCACCGCAGCCATTCTCGTTTCACTGCTCCCATCTTCTTTGAGCTTTCCTTGCTGCACGCTGGAATTTCTTCGAACCTTTCCTTCCTTGTTTCTGCGTTCTCATCATCACCACCGCCGCGCTGTGATGGGGAAGTCCAAGAAGGCCTCCACCGCGGTTGGTACTAGTGCTGCCGGCGGCGGTAAGAAGGGTTCCGCCACCACTCGCATCACCGATGGTGGCTGGCGGCGATCGGAGACTCACGAGGGCGATCTCCGCAAGCTCCACGCGCGGGGTCTGATCCCGCAGGACAGGGAGGCCGTCAGGATTCCCGGTGACGAGGTAATTCCCCGTCCTCCCGCTGGGTTTCGGGTCATGTTTGCCGCTTTCATCCTTCGAGGCCTTTCCTTCCCAATCCATGGTTTCCTCCGTGGATTGCTTTTCTTCTATGGCGTCCAACTCCATCATCTTTTGCCTAATTCTGTTCTTCAGATTTCTTGCTTCATCACCTTCTGCGATTGTTGGCTCGGCATCGAGCCACACTTTGGCCTCTTCCGGAAGCTCTATTCCGTGAAGAGGCAATCTGGCTCCGATGGCGTGTATCCCATCAGTGGCTGCATCATTTGCCTAAAATCCAATTTTATCTTCTTTTCTTTCTCTATGTCGGAGTCTGTCCAGTACTGGCGGAGGCAATGGTTTTACATCCGCGACTCCACAGTGGCCGGGCAGAACTTTGGACTTGCTCCTTTTGACCCCTCCCAGAAAATCCAGCCAAAGCGGTCCTGGAAAAATCACATCTTGGACGGCGAGGTGGCGGAGATAGAGGATCTCTATCGTCGGGTGGAAGATCTTCAGGTGATTCCGGATAAAGAGGTGAACGGTATGGATATCATCCGCACCTTTCTCAAACGTCGGGTGCAACCACTCCAGGCTAGGGCGCACCCGATGTTTCTTTATTCTGGCCGCCATGAACCGACTAGGGTTTCGACTAGAGATCTCTCCGCGGGGGATGTGGACGGAATCCTCCGGCCATTGCTGAAGTTTAAGGATGACGAGGACATTCCGGGTAGCTCGCTGACCCTTACCTTCAGGGCCTCTCAACCGGTGCCGCAGGTGTAGATCTGGGACGTGCACGTAGCGCTTTTTTGACAGTGTCTCTTTATAGTTCAGTAAGTCTGAAAGTTTGTCTTCTTTTGTGTAGGAGTTCAAAGTGCCAGATATGGCGCCTCCACTACACGAACTTTTTCCGGATGCACCGGACAATGAGGTAGTGGACTCCATGTCTGAGATTCCTTTGGCGCGGTCGCCGGCTGAAGAAGCCTTTGAGTTGAGCGAGGAGCAGACTTGAAAGTGGACACGGAGCTCGAGCGAATCGTCGGATAACCTCGACTCCGCCAACGCCTAGGAACCCTCTATGCCTTGAGCGTCACAGTGGGGGTCATGGTGGCTCTTCCTCTCCTATTCCGGCCATGCCTGTGCGGGTTGTGGCGCCACAGCCGCCGGTGAAGCGGAAGAAGGAAGAGAAGAAGGAAGAGAAGAAGGAGGAGAAGAGAGGCAGGAGGACCCCGCCTGTCTTCGACTTGAGCGATCTTGACTCGTAAGTTTCTCCAGTTGCCTTCTTTTTTTCTTTCTTTCAATTTAGCTTTCTTGTACTTGTCTGATGTTGTCTTTTGTAGCCACTCCTCCGATGGCTCCTTCAGTGATGGCGCTCGGGAGATGGTGGGGGAGTCAAAGGTTGCTCCTCCTCCTCCTCAGACGATGGCCAGCTCTGAGGGAGCTTCTCCGAACCATTCTTCGCAGGAGGCTCGGGTGGTTGTCCCCCAGAAGACTTCGGCTGGACCTTCGGAGTCGCCGTCTGATCATGTAAGTATCTTTGTTCTTGCCGCGGGGGGAGCCCCCGAGCGTTTTCGGATGATCTGCTGATCACTTTGATTTTGTTTCTCGGGGGGAGCCCCCGAGCATCTGTCGGATGGTATGCTGATCATGCTTTCCTTTTTGTACATGCCTCGGGGGGGGGGGGGGGGGCCCTCGAGCGTTTTTTCGTATGCGTAATTTGCCTTTCTCGTTCCTTGGGCGCAGCCCCCGAGCCTTTCTTTTGACGAATTGTGTATTTTTACAGCCTTTTGTTCAAGGCGCCAACCAGCTGGTGCAGCAGCACTTGGTGTTGGAGGTCAGCTTCAAGTGGCTTCAGGGTACATTCGTGAGTTGGTCTTTTTTGTCTTCCACTGCTTCATTTTCCTTCGATCTGATGAGTGTTCTTTTGTTTGCAGATGAAAACAATACCACTCTCCACAAGCTTGGTGCTCTCAAAAAGAGCCTTGGGCGAGCAGAGAAGAAGGCCGAGGACGCCGTTGGTGCGAAGGAGCGCCTCGAGCGGGAGCTAGCCGACGCATCTCCGGCCAAGGAGCGCCTGCAGCAGGAAGCTACGGACCGCGAGGAGCAACTCGCCACTGCTGCGGCCTCGCGCGAGAAGGATGTAGCCGGCAAGCTGATGGCTGCTGCCAAGGTTATTTCGGGTGAGTGATTTCGCCTGTTCCTTGTCTTTCTTGTTTTGCTTGGTTTTCACGTTTTTTCTTCCGTTTGTTTAGATGCCGCAGGCATCGAGTTTTACCGAGGTGCCCTGGAGCACAGAAGTGCTCTGGATGATGCCACTGCGGCGGTCGAAGACCGCTGCAGCACCATGGTCGGCTTGCTTGCCAAGGCCAAGGAGGTTCTCGGGCGCTTCTACAAGGAGCTCGTCCCCAAGGGCGTCGCCCTTGAGGATGTCGACTTGTTGGCGGATGCGCTGTCAGACGATGCACCTGTGGCGCACAAGCATAAGCAAAAAGGCATTGGTGCATCCGTGGGGCTGGCGATGGCCCTGGCGTCTGGAGCGGAGCTGGATCTTCATCAGATTACCTCCCAGATGCCAACAGCTGCCGACGGATCCGAGGTAGCCTTCGCCCTCTACGCTGCCCGTTGCAAATGTTATGGGCCAAAGTTGATTGACTTGCTGGATGAGTACGCGGTGAGGCAGCAGGGGGAGGAAAAGAGCAGGCAATCCGGCTCCGAGGCTACGCGGTGAGGCTCCGAGGCTACACAGGATGCAGCATACGACAAGTTTTCAAACATATCAAAACACTATAGTGAATCCATAAATAGTTAAGTAATATTACTTCCTTGTTTACAAACTATAACCACTCATCTATAAAAAGGTAAATGATTCTATTCCAGTATAATGTTAGGAAACCACTATTCAAATAGAGGTGTTACCATTCTTAAAGTATCCTTAGAGAAACATTATGAAGTACACAAGGTAAAAATAACATAGCAATATACCTTAAATCCGTCTATGTCTTTAAAGTTAACTTTAGTCTACAATACTTTAACTATTATACTAAAGACTTTGTTATGTGTTTTATAGTTACCTTTGGTCTGTTATAATTAAGCCATAAAGCATCTCAAGTTAAAACTATTCAAGCAAGCACAAAAAACATCGACCACATTGGAGTAACCACAAAAACTGTTTAGACCTTAGAAAAGGAATCTTTTCTTCAAAAGTTATTCATTTTTCCACTTTAGTCAACAAACCTTATAATAATATTTCCAACTCTTAAAAAATTAAATTCAAGGACTCTCATCATAATTAACAGATGAAAATTAATCACAATTACATTGTTTCAAACCTTATTTGAATACTCAGGATGGTAAATACCTAAGTTCTTTATTATTGCCATTACTTTTAAAGTAAAATTTGAAGATAAACAATTCTTATATAAGTAGTCTTTGAGTAGCATACCTCAATAGTATATCTTATTGTTGTATACCATTATGTTTACACGTTGTTTTACACACACTCACAAGCCTGAATAAGAAACACATGTGTGAAACTTATCTAAAAGGATAACACATTCTGAAGTAACCATTCCAGAATCCAAACCATAGATCAACGTTATCCCCGGGATTCGAGTTTACGAAACTGCATTACATTACTTATGCATAACAGCATCTTTCTTCTTTAAACATTAGTCCTTACCGGACCAATGATGCTGATTTTAGATATTGGATCTTATATTGTCTTGAAGACCGTGAGTAGATAATCTTGCAATCACAAAAGGCAAGTTCACACTTGCTCATGTACTTTGATTTTTTTTCGTAAAGTATTTTGAAAATCCAGTGTTGTCACCACCTGCATTTCAAAAAGGTCAGAAAACACTATTTTGATAATAATGTAAATTATTGGTTACTGATCCAGGGTGATTAGCTAATCTATTAAGTCTGGCAATGGGAATAGCACTGAACATGACTATATCACCTAGGATTAACAACCAATGTCGCCAGTGATTCTTGCGCCGTATATTACGCGTTGACCATGAGATTTGGAATGGGATGGAGAAGTTAGCTATATCTTTTCCCTCTCGCATGGAGCCGGATGTGCGGGTCTTGGCTGTTATCACTCGTAGCGTTCATATATTGGTAATTCGTAGATGATATGCACCATATGGGTGGGAACCCTCAACGTCCCACGATAGTTCTGGCATCTGAAAGGTCTGTATTTCCTATTGCCGTAATTCAATAAGTGGACATGGCATACACCAAGGAGACATGCGGGGTCGCGGAGAAGGCAGTGATTGTCTTGGATCTTAGGTTGGGCCTCAAACCAAGGAAGTTTGAACGGGAACATACTCTCGGCCGTGCAACAAAGCCTAAGGTCTCATGGGTAAAGTGACGCACCTCTGCAGAGTGTAAGAACTGTAACTTGTTACTCCCTGTTCCGGGAAGGAGCTACGAACGCGGCGGGAAAGGAACTCCCTGAAAGTTCTGGTAAACCCATGAAGGCTTACGGACATAGATTTTCAGAATAAAAGCAACCTTTGAAGAAATGTTTATGAAAACTTGCATTGCCTATGACCTATGGTCTGTGGCTGTAGATATAGTGCATCAAACACTCCTTTTCTAGTGAACTTGCTCAGTACGCTCGTAGTCAATGTATCTTCTTAACCCTTGCTAGATTCTAAAGCCATTAAGACGATGTCTACATCAAGTTATGCTCTAGGAATCATCATCAAAAGCCCAAGCTCTTCAATGAAGTCAAGGAAGTCAACATATACATCAACTCAAGTGAAGACGAAGTTACCGATTAGATAGGAATATAATTACTAGCCATAGAACCTATTCTGTAGGGTATTGCCATAGAAGCAATACCGGGTCATCAATTTAGATGTTAGTCTTATTAGTAGAATAGATTCAGAGTTCTTTATTTTTGAATCTCCTTGCAAGAAATTTCTTTCTCTCTCCTTAACTAACAGTGTTCTGTGGATCTTGTGTACCAAGTAAGTTGTAACCTTAGCCATGTATTGGACCTGCTGTGTTTCTGTTGTACCACTCTGAGGGATGTAATACTGGTGAACGATGTTTCATTAGTGTTATGTCAACGACTATAGTATACTACATCATGCAGTGGTATGCTGGGTCACCGCAGCTGGTATCAGAGCATATGCTTTGACCTTAGGATAAAAACCCTTTTAGGAAGATCTGTAGGTTGGATAGTGACTATAGGAGCCATCTTATCTAAACCAAATATTGTGATGACTTGTGAGAAGAATCCACTTGAGGATAACTTTGTCACCAGATACTTAAGTCATTCTTTCTTAGTAGTAATTATTTTATCTTTTCTCAGTATAGTGCTAATTAGTGTCTTCCAAAGGAGACATAACCACCAAGATACGGTAGGAAAGCCAGTTGGTCACAGTAGATTAGGATCAAGTGTAAGACATCAATTGAAGTAGTTCTAATGGTATAGCGTAACCCTAGAATCCAAGTAGAATAGTGGAATCTTATTGTTAATTGGTAACCAAAGACAACATGATGAATATCATTAGGATTAATGTTGATGTAATGGGTAGTAATCATGTGGGATTCACTTGAGAATTCTACGTGATGAAGTGAAATTATGTTAAGAATTAATAATGGTGTAGTGAGAAACAAAGTCATCATGGTTAGATTAGCTTCTGAATCATGTAAATAGGTAAAACATAACAAGATCATGGTGAGATTAGCTCCGAAACCATGGAGTAGAAGTATGAAAATATCATGGTAGAGCTATGATAGAAGTCATAGGTGTCATAAAATAGTGATAACCTTCAATTTTAGGGGTTTAATAGAAACTTATTAGTCTTTTTGAGAGATCATGTGAGATTAGTTACTAAATAAGAAAGGTTGGTCATAGTTAATATTTGCAAGAGGTGAGACAAAAGGTTAGTCAAAAACCAAATTGAGACCACTTTTATTAAGATTATCCTGTTGCACTTGAGAAATTTGGGTAAATGTTGAGATAACGAATAGTTTGACCCTATGTGCTAAGTATCACGATGTAAACCTATACGAGGAGGTGTCATATACTACACAACTAAGCCTGAATTCGAGAGATACTATACTCAACTATTATATTCTGGGCTTATAATATTGTGTGTTATATGTACCACATTTTGATTTATTGATTTTTCTTGGATCTTCTTGATTGACTAGATCTATACCTGAAGTTTGACTTGATGTGCAAATGCATGTTGCAATATACAATTACTACTTGATGTTATAGACCTAGATAGGAATGGGAATTCGTGTGAGGGAGTGACGAGTTCCAAAGACCAAGATGAAGACCTACATGAAGGGTAAAGCCAAGTATGAGGAGTATCAATCCAATTTGAAGGATGAATCAAGTTCATATCATTGTTAGTAATCTATAAGAAGGAAGAGTCATGTAGGAAATACATCGAGCAACAAGAAGTAATAAACGTTAGGTCCACCCAAAATAGGTGATGTTGCTAAGAAGATAATGAAGTAGTCGAACCGAGTTCATGGAAGCATCATGAATTAGTACAAAGAAGAAGCCTTGGAACCAAAATGGTATTCAAGCTCTGACAATTCAGAGAGAATGCCATAAGGATGTTGGAAGCCATAGGGTAATACCTACAACCTAGGATGATCCACAGCTGGTATTTGATCCACAGTTGGTATCTTGTCCGCAGCCGGTGTTGGTTCACATAGATAACCAGATCATCTTAATGGTTGCATAAAGAGCATAAAACTTGGCCTAAGTAAGAGAATACATAAAAATTATAATAATTAAACGACAGTTTTCTAAAGCGCTTCGCAAAGTCAGGCCTACCAAAGCAAAAATGTGCAAATAAAAAGTAAGACAAATAATCTTGGAAGATCTATCTCGGAGATGCACAATTGTGTGGGTATACCGTAAGTTCTTTCGTGAGACCTTAAAGAGGTATAGTATAAGCTGGATAGATAACAATATCCTAGTTATGAAGCCAATGGTTACTATAAAGGCGGTTTAGAGACCATTAGTAAACCCTAAGGGGGAGAGTAAACAGTAAATGAAAGTACTGTTATCTAATCATCCGATTAAAGGTTGGATAGGAAATACTAACCTATGCCAACGTTAAGCCTTATTTTCATAGGGGTAAAAGAAGCCATCATTATAAAAGTACTCTTAGAAGTAAGTCTGGATGAAAGATAGAAGTTTATTTCAAGATAGTAGTATTCAAACTTTAAGGCAATTATTAAATGGTAGTTAAAGAAGTACTTAAGGTGATAATGAAATCATTAACTAAAGCTTGCTAAGACAAAATCTTAAGGGTGATAAAATAGATTAAACCTAATAGAATAATTCTAAAGGAAACAATTCTTAAGTAATCCTTAAGAAGTAATAACCCACATACAATTGGATATGTATAGTGAACAAGAAATTCTGATGGGTATGGACTAAATGTGTTCAAATCCAATATTCAGAAGGACTACCAATATAAACCATACCATGACAACCCAAAAATTTAGTCTTTTAGCGATAACTATTGTCTAACCAAAATTTAAAAGCTGTTTTAGCAAGACTTCCTAGACCTTATACAATATAGTAAGGAAGTTCGATGATCAAGTGAAGGAGTTGGAATGGAATACCTAATCAGGGAAATGAACTAAAGAAGAAACTCCAATTTAAGGATTCCATAATAAGAACATATCCCTAAGGGATGATAGTAAAAGGAACTTTGGAGTATCGAAGACAACAAGTTGGAGATTGCCAAGAATGGTAAGAATTCAAGGAAAATATCTAGATATGGGATAATACAATTATTACCATTTGAGGTTACCATGAAGTTAAGAAGTGTCATAACCAATACAAGACAATTCCTTAGTCTGAAACGTGAGTATATGAACTTCGAGGACGAAGTTTATTTTAAGGGGGAGAGTCTGTAACATCTCAGCATTAGAGCTTAGAAATAAGATGAACACAGATGTGTGCATTGCATTCATGCATAGAAAATCCGAATAATTTTTGCGACTTTGAACAAAACTTGTCAAAGTGATTGAAGCTTCTCTCAACTTGATGCAATTGGAGTAGAACATCAAGTTGACTGCAATAAGTTTCAATATGACCTTTGCTAAAAACATTATTTTGGGTAATGGTAATTGGATCTAAGGGTAGATCAAATATAATGTAACTAAACCATTACACATTGATTAATGATTATAATTTGATACTTATGTGATCATTCCATGGTATTAATTTCATTAACCATGAAAATCAAACTATGAATATAATTCAAGTAATAAGAATATAAGAACCAATTCTTGATCCACTTTATCCTTATTTATCTTAACCATGAGTATCATGGTAATATCTAACCTTAAATCTTTAGTGGGATTAAGTAGGAAAGAAACCAAGTCAAGATCATTCACCACATATCTTTCTTTCCATATTAATCCTTATCATCTCTATTGAACCTTATTCTAATATCCCTTGTTCATCAATGTTGAGTAATCCACTATTGATCTATCAACTCTTGTTTTTATCTTAGCATTCACTTAAATCTATTTGAGAAGGAAGTAAGAAGAGGTAAGTAGTAATGCTAGTTTTGGATATCATCTATAGGATTGGAGTGAGTGAAGAGAATCAAATCAATAGGATTATTGATGAAGTTAGCTCACTCCTGAAATGATAGAAGAGTTATTTGGAATATATAATCATATGGTGGTAAAGAAGATTACAAGGATAAATCTTGAAGCAAGTTACCAAAGAGTAATCCTATTGGATTAAGCAGGCATAGTCCTGAATAACATCCCTTAATCCAATAGAGATGCTAAGAAGATAAATTCAATACAACTATAATGTTGTATTGATGAAAACTTTGGTTAGCCAACTAGAAACCTAAACCATAAAGAATCAAAGGATTATAATAATCATGCTTTAGTCACCAATATTGAATACTTATATCAAGTATAAGGGACATTGGTGGATAGAACATGATTGAACCCTAGTATAGATAAATTATCCTAGATTAGTCATTACAAGTCACATTAATATAATGTGAGGTTGGAGTATGAATTACTAGATTTGAGTAAAATAAGATAGTATGGTTAAGCTATTAGTGTAGCATGGAGTTATTGAAGTAGTGTTATTCCTCTTAAACGATTGTAAGATTTTGAGAAGAGTAGTTTGAATTATACATCTATTGGAATAATATTAGTGATGAAGATAAATGAAGTGTATAAATGGAGTTAGAAGTAACTACTTGTTGGATTGGAGGTTATTAGCAGTAGAGTTGTTGATATAACCAAGTATAGTTATGAGAAGATTATGAGAAGCTTTAGTGTCAAGCTTTGCATCAGAAATGACCCGACCAAGATCATCAGCGGGTCGGTCTGGTTCCCGTACTTCACCTCCTTCTTCTTCATTGTCTTCCGTTGCGGTATCAGCATATTCAGGGAACATAGATTGGTAGTTATCATCATCGTTCTCTTCTTCATCGCCGTCTTCCATTGTGGCATCCCGCAAAACCACTACTAGAAAATCGCGTTGTTTTTGTGCATTGCATCATCATGACCGCATGCTCATGTCATCATGCCACATTGCATTTGAGCGTCGTCATCATCTTGCATTTGTTCGCATAAAACTATTTTCGGAAAGACTGGTTTTGTTTTCTAAATGCCTCGACTTGTTTTCAAATTTAAAACCCGGTCTCCGGATTAGTTTGTTTTGTCTACCAGTGTTTTGCAAAGTCCCGTTCTAAATAAATAAAATTGTTTAATTATTTTAGGGGGCAGCCGAACCGGGCCGATCCGACCCAGTTGGCCACCCCTAGTACAAGCAAACGGTCCACCTAAATCAGCCCCCTCTAATTCCTAAAACCACCCAAACCTATCCTACCCACCACTCACATCTCGCCACCTCACCCCTCCCCAAATTCCCTACCCACCCCACCACATCATCAATCCACCAGCCCCACCCTCTCTCCTTCTCTCACCCTAGCCCATCCTACCCTCTCTCACTGTCCCCCGGGCCCTCTCTCCCCGTCCCGCACCCTGGCCCCACCCGCAGCAGTCCCACCCACCTCTAACCTCTACCTCCCCCTGGCCCCACGACTGCCCCCTCCCCAACCGGCCCCACGCCCCACTCACCACCGCCTCCTCCACTCTCTCCTCCTCCCAGATGTCCTCCCCACCTCCCTCCTCTCTGTCTCCCATGGCCGAGCCCGCCTCCCACCGCCGCTCCGTTCCTCCTCCTCTCCTCCGCCCGGCCACCCTCTTCTCCACATGCCTCGCGACCACCCTCCCTTCACCACGCCTCTACCCCCTGCCCGAGCTCACGCCCCCCGCCACCTGCCACCGCCCGCCCTTCTCCTTCCCGGTGACCCCCTCTGCATGGCGCCCTCCTCTTCTCTCCTTGGCTCGCCCCCAGTGCCCTTCTCTCGGCCTCAGCCGAGCCACGCTCGCGCCTCCCCCGCCTCCACGTCTGCCTTGGCTCGGGCCAGCTCGTCCTCAGCGCCCGGCCCCAGCCTGGCACCCCCCCTCCTCCAGTCCTCGTCGCCTCTACCCCGCGCCGTCGCCCCGCTCTGCCCGGCTCTCTGCCTCTCCGCCTCGGCTCGCCCGTCCTCGCCGCCCAGGCCGCCTGCCACGCAAGCCGACCCCCCTCCACCGGCCTAGTCCGCCCGAGCTACACCCCGTCCGCGCGCCCCCTCCTCTTCTCCGGCCGCCCGCGCTCGCCTCCGTTCTCCTCCTCGCCGCCGCCTTCCCTCTGGCGAGGTTCCTCCGTCGCCTCCGTCCTGTGTCGCGTCGGCCTTCCTCCCTGCCCGGCGTGGTCCTGCAGCAGCCGGCCTCGGCCTCCCGCGCGTCGCCGCTAGCCCTCCTCCAAGCCCCACCAACAGCCACCCTTCGCTGTGTATGTCCCCTGCAGGTTGTTGGCCGTCAGAGTTTGTTCATCGCTTATGTGGTGCTTGTCACGTGGTTGTATCTGTTAATGGAGGAGTTAGAGTGGTGTGTGGATGTTGGCGATGTCGTGGTACTGCTCAAGACAGACGCCGAGAGCTCCTTCCGGATCAAGACCCCGACAAGATCTATGATCGCCAAGGCTTTCTCGTCCACAAGACTAAAGGGGCGCGGACCCAAGATCGACACCGACTTAGAAGAATCCGATGAACCATCGGTGATGGACCCGAGTTCGTCACCAACGCCACAACCTTCGACAAGGATCGACAAGATCGCCTAAGTTCTCCTTAGAGAACCCCGAGTACCCGAAACCCCCAAGATCTACGCCGCGGAATAACCAGGCCTTCGGGGTGGAACCGACAAGATCTACCGCCTAACGCCAAGTTCTTCATTCTGGAACGCCAAGTACTCCCTCAAGGACGCCGAGTACTTCACCCCGGACACCGAAACCCTGGGCGACAAGTTCTCTTTCCCGGACGCCGAGCTCGCCGAGAACCCGGATGCGACAAGATCTACCCATTGTTCGAGAATGTTCCTGCCGAGACCGCTCCCGTCGAACCCAGAGCCCCTGTCGAACCCCGAACCCCCGGAACCCAAGATCGCCGAACCCTAATGTGTGACCCTTATCCGAACCCCTATTTTTATAAATGCTATATATAAAACTTGTTGCATATTAAATTGTCATACTTGCATGCATATTTGTGTGGTTTGGGGGCCTTATGTCGATTCACCTTATAATTAAATATGGGGCCCATATGCGGGAAAATCTAGTCTTGTATTGGCCTCATTTAAATTTGTGTAGCGAACCGATGATATAATCTTGCCTTGTTAAGACAACATTTAAATTGCGGGGTAGCTAAACAACTTGAACCATATATTTAAATGTCGGGACCCCGGTTCCACTTACTATTGCCTAATTGCATCGCATCCTTGCCATGTCAAACATCATACATGCATCATGCCCGATCTTTTGCCGTAGTATTAAATATTGCATCCGGTGTTTCTTCTAGTGTTTGCTTCTTCGCGGATAAGGCCGTTGAGTTGATGTGAGCTTCGCCCCGATCTTCGGTTGAACCCTCGACAATGTTTTCAGGCGAGCATCTCCCCCTTTCTACCCATCTTACTTTTATAGTATTTATTTCCCTCCTGTTGCTCTATTGCTATCTGTGTTGCGATGCTCTAGTTTTCGTACCGGTGATTTCCCCTGCAGCCTTATATTGCCTTGGACACATCCTATTACCTGTTGTTTGGTAGATAGTTGGACTTGCGTGTCGTAGTCGCTTGCTCAAGTGCTGTTGCGTGTTGTCAAGTGCCACAATTGTTGGAGTAATGCCGCATGATTGATGTTGGAGGTGATCATGTCTTTACTTATCGTTCACTTTAATTCATGTTTAACAACTAAAATTGAAGTAGGTAAGCAGAGGCACAGGTGGACAATAGATGTTATTTGGTTGTTAACCGTCCACTTGTGTCCCGTAGGACCCCGAGTACTTGATACCTGTTCCTTGATTTATCGCGCTATCCACATCCGGGAGGATTATGGGACCCCCCTGAGCCAGATCTTGATTCAGTCTTATTTCTTGGGGCCACAAACTAGTTTGAGGTTTTATTTACTATCCTGTACTTATGCCATGCTACTATTATTTACGATTGTGCGAGGATCACACTGTACTGTTTAGGATTTGTGACCCGTTTACTGGGTATCGACAAGCCCAGTTTTGGGTTCCCAGTCACTTACAGCCGGCCCCACAAACCTCGGGTCCGTCTCGAAGTCAGCTAACTTCGCTATGGTGTACTCCAAGGGTGGCCTGAAATATTTCTCAATCTGTGATTGCTTTGTCGTGAAGGCCTCGTTGGGTTTTGATTTGGTTTTTCCGAGGTTGATCGAGTGTGTTGCTATTTGTGCACCCGCCGGTAAAACTTTTCGAAAGCCGTGTCCATGTTATGGACGACTTGGAGCACGATCTCGATCATAGACAACTATAACTAAAGTAGTGCTATAAATTTGACCTTATAATGACTAGTAATCAGCTTCACTATAATGGAATGGCTATAAAACTGCCCACGATTGCTTGTTTGGTTTGTCGCTTGCGACAATTGTATCTGACTAGTAAGTATTGCAACTACAACGGAATGGCTAAATAAAAGTACCAACAACTGCTGGGTTTTGGGATATCTCATGCTATTTGTATCTGACTAGTAAGTGTTGCAACTACAATGGAATGGTTAACTAAAATTGCACACTGCTTATTTTATCAGGACGACTATCTATACCTGACTAGTAATTGCTGCAACGATAACTGAATAAATAAAACAGCCAACGGTGTGAGTTCCTCGGTTGACTTCCTCGTTTGGTCTCGAGGGGGAAACACCAGGATGGGTTTGTTTGATGGTAGTATCAGGTTGGTTCCGGATAGGTCCTTCTTACCCTCTCTGATTGCCGCCAGTTGTATCGAGTCTCTATAGGTTGTTCAGTGCATGCTGCCGCTGCCGCTTCAGACCACCATACCTATGTAGGCGAGGACCGCCGAATTCTAGCCTCGCTGTCATCGCCTCGATCGACGCTCCTCTTTTTCCTTTGCCCTTTGTCGGCACCCCTTTTGTTTAAGCAGGTTCTGAGATCGACGTCGTTAGCAGGGTTACCCTTCCGGCTTGGCCTGGGCAGTGTTATGGACGCCATTGGTTATTCTTCAGGGCTCTTAGCCCCATTTGCATCTTGTCCGTAGTCGGACGCTCTATCATTTTCAAGGTGATTTGGATCTTTGTATATTATATTTGTATTCTTGACTCTTGGAGTCGCGTTGTATATATATCTGTTCTGTGGGTCCCATCGAGGACTGTTGTGTAATGTTATTACTTCGTTTTCCACCCGCACGAAAGTGCCTGGTGGGCACCTTTGAATCGTTTCTATGCGGGTTTGGCGGGTTTCGCTAAAACTTGCATAGGTCCGATTCTGAGGGTGTTACAGAGTGGTATCAGAGCTCAGCAGTTGCGATACCCCACAAGTCCAGCCTATAGGATAACCTAGCTAACGGCCGAAGTAGAGTGTCAAAACTATTTTGCAAAAATCGGTTGGATAGTTCTGATTAGGTCTGATTTTACTCCTTACCCCTCTGCTATTCTCCTCTTACCTCTATGCGTTTTGAATCCACCTCTTATCTTTCTTCGAGTCCAGGATTTCTCGTGGTTGGGTTCCGTCGTACCTTCAGGGTTTCGCTTCCTCCTTTGGTAACGGTGTTGCCACATCTGGTCTTCATGCGGTCCGAGGAATCCATCGTCTGGTGGACTTCCCTTTGTTCCTTCTCATGCCTTCCGGTGTTTTCCGACGCGACGACATCATCTACGCCAGATCCGATGCAGAGTCTGCATCACTCCTCTGTTTCTGAACCTCGCTTGTCGAGATCTTCAGTCTACTTCTGAGAGTTGGTTGCATAATTCGTCTATTCGTGTGCAGAGTAATGGTTTGGGTGCGCGATGGACTGATCACCATCCGACTACTCTTATCATTCGCTCTTGTACATCGAATCAGTGGATCCAGCAATTTTACTCCGTCCACGGAAGCTAGAGGTGGCTTTATTTGTTGATGCCTCTACCTTTGACCTTTTTGTTCCCGGAGTGTTCCCTCGACGATCACGGACAACGACCCCTTGCTAGTGGTGTCGCGAGGATCTACATGAAGCGAGAAGATGCAGATCATCGACCTTCCTTCCGGTACCATGAGGCGGATCTCGAGGGCGAGATCCATTGTTAGTGGTGTCGAATTGTGGCATCCCGCAAAACCACTACTAGAAAATCGCGTTGTTTTTGTGCATTGCATCATCATGACCGCATGATCATGTCATCATGCCACATTGCATTTGAGCGTCGTCATCATCTTGCATTTGTTCGCATAAAACTATTTTTTGGAAAGACTGGTTTTGTTTTCTAAACGCCTCGACTTGTTTTCAAATTTAAAACCCGGTCTCCGGATTAGTTTGTTTTGTCTACCAGTGTTTTGCAAAGTACCGTTCTAAATAAATAAAATTGTTTAATTATTTTAGGGGGCAGCCGAACCGGGCCGATCCGACCCAGTTGGCCACCCCCAGTACAAGCAAACGGTCCACCTAAATCAGCCCCCTCTAATTCCTGAAACCACCCAAACCTATCCTACCCACCACTCACAGCTCGCCACCTCACCCCTCCCCAAATTCCCTACCCACCCCGACACATCATCAATCCACCAGCCCCACCCTCTCTCCTTCTCTCACCCTAGCCCATCCTACCCTCTCTCACTGCCCTCTCCCTCTCCGCACTGGCCCCACCCGCACAGCCCCACCCACCTCTAACCTCACCTCCTCGCCCCACCTGGACCGCCCACCCTCCCCAACCGGCCCCACGCCCGCCCCACCACCTGCCCGCCTCCACCTCTCTCCTCCTCCCCGCGTGTCCCTCTCCCCCACCTCCCTCCTCTCTGCCTCCCATGGCCGAGCCCGCCTCCCACCGCCGCTCACCGGTCCCGTTCCCTCCTCCTCTCCTCCGGCCGCCGGCGCGCCCCCTCTTCTCCGCGCGACCTCGCCGCCCCGGCGACCACCCTCCCCTTCACCACCCGTCGCCTCTAACCCCGCCGGCCCGAGCTCCGCCCCATGCCCCCTCGCCACCTCGCCACCCCGGCTCTCCGCCGCCCGCCCTTCTCCCTTCCCCGGTGACCCCCTCTCGCCCGCGGCGCCCCTCCTCTTCCTCTCCTCGGCTCGCCCCGCGGCGCCCCTTCTCTCCGGCCTCCGCCCGACCCCAGCCGGCCGCGCGCTCGCGCCTCCCCCTCCACCCGTCACTGCATTGCCGGCCGTCTCCTCCTCTCAGCCCCGGATCGCCACGACCCCTCCGCCAGTCCTCGTCGCCTCTACCCCGCCGGCTCGCCAGGCCGCCTGCCTTCAGGCTGCCCTCTCCTCGCTCGCTGCCCTCGCCCGAGCCGCCTCTGCCACGCCTGCAGTCGGCCTCCTCCACGCCTAGGACGCCTGAGCTACACCCCGTCCATGCGCCCTCCTCTTCTCCGGCCCGCCGCCTGCTTCTCCTCCTCGCCGCCGCTTCCTCTGCCCGAGGTTCCTCCGTCGCCTCCGTCCTGTGCGTCGGCCTTCCTCCCTGCCCGCGTGGTCTGCAGCAGCGGCCTCGGCCTCCCAGCGTCGCCGCTAGCCCTCCTCCAAGCCCACCAACAGCCACCACCCTTGTGTATGTCCCCTGCAGGTTGTTGGCCGTCAGAGTTTGTTAATCGCTTATGTGGTGCTTGTCACGTGGTTGTATCTATTAATGGAAGAGTTAGAGTGGTGTGTGGATGTTGGCGATGTCGTGGTACTGCTCAAGACAGACGCCGAGAGCTCCTTCCGGATCAAGACCCCGACAAGATCTATGATCGCCAAGGATTTCTCATCCACAAGACTAAAGGGGCGCGGACCCAAGATCGACACCGACTTAGAAGAATCCGATGAACCATCGGTGATGGACCCGAGTTCGTAACCAACGCCACAACCTTCAACAAGGATCGACAAGATCGCCTAAGTTCTCCTTAGAGAACCCCGAGTACCCGAAACCCCCAAGATCTACGCCGCGGAACAACCAGGCCTTCGGGGTGGAACCGACAAGATCTACCGCCTAACGCCAAGTTCTTCATTCCGGAATGCCAAGTACTCCCTCAAGGACGCCGAGTACTTCACCCCGGACACCGAAACCCTGGGCGACAAGTTCTCTTTCCCGGACGCCGAGCTCGCCGAGAACCCGGATGCGACAAGATCTACCCATTGTTCGAGAATGTTCCTGCCGAGACCGCTCCCGTCGAACCCAGAGCCCCTGTCGAACCCCGAACCCCCGGAACCCAAGATCGCCGAACCCTAATGTGTGAGCCTTATCCGAACCCCTATTTTTATAAATGCTATATATAAAACTTGCATGCATATTTGTGTGGTTTGGGGGCCTTATGCCGATTCACCTTATAATTAAATATGGGGCCCATATGCGGGCAAATCTAGTCTTGTATTGTCCTCATTTAAATTTGTGTAGCGAACCGATGATATAATCTTGCCTTGTTAAGACAACATTTAAATTGCGGGGTAGCTAAACAACTTGAACCATATATTTAAATGTCGGGACCCCGGTTCCACTTAATATTGCCTAATTGCATCGCATCCTTGCCATGTCAAACATCATACATGCATCATGACCGATCTTTTGCCGTAGTATTAAATATTGCATCCGGTGTTTCTTCTAGTGTTTGCTTCTTCGCGGATAAGGCCGTTGAGTTGATGTGAGCTTCGCCCCGATCTTCGGTTGAACCCTCGGCAATGTTTTCAGGCGAGCATCTCCCCCTTTCTACCCATCTTACTTTTATAGTATTTATTTCCCTCCTGTTGCTCTATTGCTATCTGTGTTGCGATGCTCTAGTTTTCATATCGGTGATTTCCCCTGCAGCCTTATATTGCCTTGGACACATCCTATTACCTGTTGTTTGGTAGATAGTTGGACTTGCGTGTCGTAGTCGCTTGCTCAAGTGCTGTTGCGTGTTGTCAAGTGCCACAGTTGTTGGAGTAATGCCGCATGATTGATGTTGGAGGTGATCATGGCTTTACTTATCGTTCACTTTAATTCCTGTTTAACAACTAAAATTGAAGTAGGTAAGCAGAGGCACAGGTGGGCAATAGATGTTATTTGGTTGTGAACCGTCCACTTGTGTCCCGTAGGATCCCGAGTACTTGATACCTGTTCCTTGATTTATCGCGCTATCCACATCCGGGAGGATTATGGGACCCCCCTGAGCCAGAGCTTGATTCAGTCTTATTTCTTGGGGCCACAAACTAGTTTGAGGTTTTATTTACTATCCTGTACTTATGCCATGCTACTATTATTTACGATTGTGTGAGGAGCACACTGTACTGTTTAGGATTTGTGACCCATTTACGTGGTATCGACAAGCCCAGTTTTGGGTTCCCAGTCACTTACAGCCGGCCCCACAAACCTCGGGTCCGTCTCGAAGTCAGCTAACTTCGCTATGGTGTACTCAAGGGTGGCCCCTGAAATATTTCTGAATCCTGTGATTGCTTTGTCGTGAAGGCCTCGTTGGGTTTTGATTTGGTTTTTCCGAGGTTGATCGAGTGTGTGTTGCTATTTGTGCACCCCGGCCGGGTAAAACTTTCTGAAAGCCGTGTCCGCGGTTATGGACGACTTGGAGCACAGTATCTCGATCATAGACAACTATAACTAAAGTAGTGCTATAAATTTGACCTTATAATGACTAGTAATCAGCTTCACTATAATGGAATGGCTACATAAAACTGCCCACGATTGCTTGTTTGGTTTGTCGCTTTCGACAATTGTATCTGACTAGTAAGTATTGCAACTACAACGGAATGGCTAAATAAAAGTACCAACAACTGCTGGGTTTTGGGATATCTCATGCTATTTGTATCTGACTAGTAAGTGTTGCAACTACAATGGAATGGTTAACTAAAATTGCACACTGCTTATTTTATCAGGACGACTATCTATACCTGACTAGTAATTGCTGCAACGATAACTGAATAAATAAAACAGCCAACGGTGTGAGTTCCTCGGTTGACTTCCTCGTTTGGTCTCGAGGGGGAAACACCAGGATGGGTTTGTTTGATGGTAGTATCAGGTTGGTTCCGGATAGGTCCTTCTTACCCTCTCTGATTGCCGCCAGTTGTATCGAGTCTCTATAGGTTGTTCAGTGCATGCCGCCGCCGCTTGCACCACCATACCTATGTAGGCGACCGCCAATTCTAGCCTCGCCGTGTCTTGGCCTCGATCTTGACGCTCCTCTTTTTCCTTTGCCCTTTGTCGGCACCCCTTTTGTTTAAGCAGGTTCTGAGATCGACGTCGTTAGCAGGGTTACCCTTCCGGTTTGGCCTGGGCCGGGTTATGGACGCCATTGGTTATTCTTCAGGGCTCTTAGCCCCATTTGCATCTTGTCCGTAGTCGGACGCTCTATCATTTTCAAGGTGATTTGGATCTTTGTATATTGTATCTGTATTCTTGACTCTTGGAGTCGCGTTGTATATATATATTTGTTCTGTGGGTCCCATCGAGGACGGTTGTGTAATGTTATTACTTCGTTTTCCACCCGCACGAAAGTGCCTGGTGGGCACCTTTGAATCGTTTCTATGCGGGTTTGGCGGGTTTCGCTAAAACTTGCATAGGTCCGATTCTGAGGGTGTTACATCCATCACAACCCCTCTTTCTCCGTGTTTGTTCCAAACATTATAGCCAGACATAAAACCAGACTGAAGAAGGTGGCTCTGAATGAGTCTTGCGGAAGTGGGAGCCTTCTCATTCCTATAGTCAACACATGGACAACACATAAAACCATCATGCCGCTTGTTCTCCTTGGACACAAGTCGAAAAGAACGCACGCCTTCTCTGAAAGTGACAGAGCGTCGGTCATCGTACATCCATGGTTGGCTCGTCTGTATCATACAAATATATATCAAACGCAATCACTATGTTAAAATTAAGTACCGCCCAGTCTAAACGAGAAAATAGTTGCTAACCTTTTATTACACTTAGAAACAAAGATGAGAAAACTTAAGTGTGGATCGGGCACCTCATATCATGTCTGTCTTATGTGACGTAAACTCGCATCACTCTAATGGACAATTCACCGAACACCTCTAGTGCATATGAATAATAAAAAAAAATAGCACAACACCACCTCTCCCACCGGGAAAAAACAGTTGAGAGGGGGAGGGGCTGTGCCATATATATAGGGCCAGACCATTAGTCCCGGTTGGTTTGAGATACAAACCGGGACTAAAGAGGGTGCCCGCAGTGAGCGGCAGTCCCTAGACCCTTTAGTCCCGATTTGTGTCCCAAACCGGTACTAATGGGGTCTAACGGGCCGGGACCTATGGTTTGGGGTGGCTCGGGCCATCCAACGCGGGCCATTAGTACCGGCCCTAGCCACAGCCGGGACTAATGGCCTGGACAAAAGGCCTATTTTCTACTAGTGGCTGGTGTACCTCATCCTGAGAGACTCCTCCGACGTCTTCTCCAAGGACAAGATCCTTAGGTCCCTCAGCTTCCGCCTGATGCGGTCCATGAGCCGCCGCTCTCTGACATCCCCGTCGGCACCAACGACGAGTCCTCGGAGCCTCCTTCGCCGTCCTACTTTTACAGGTCGTGGTCTTCGCGCCGGTGGGGTAGCCACGAGGAGTGAGAAGGCGGCTTCCTTGCAGCGGGTGCTCGTTAATAGATTTATGCACTAGCCAATTATCCCAAATGACAGATCTAATGGAAAGGGCTAGGCGGTGTATTTATATTCAACACTCCCCCTCACGTCTAGGCTATTTTAGTCCTTAGTGTGGGATAGGAGTAGGCCACAAAATGTTTTTTTCGTTTTTTTAATTCTGCATGAGCAGGGTCTTAAACTCAAGACCTCTTGGCTCTATACCGTAATGATTTATGCACTAGCCAATTATCCCAAAAGACCGATCTAATGGAAAGGGCTAGGCGGTGTATTTATATTCAACACTCGCTTAGTTCTAACTAGATAGGTATAGCTTTGTGGTTCTGAACTGCACGTAATCTCTTTGATGCTATTGTGGTGAGATTTGAGAATTGTGTATATGAAGATTCTGAAGTCGAGGTGGTGTATAGAGCAGGTTGTTCTTATAGATTTGTACACTTAAGTTGAATTAGGAGGATGGATTATTTGATTCTTTAATGTTTCTTTTCTCTTGGTGATTCTTTACTGTTTCTTTTCTCTTGGTGAAGCCGCTGCTTCGCTTTTCTAGCATTATGCCTGAGAGACTGGCTCTGACGAAGCTGAATCAGTCGCCGATGTAGCTACAACCTTGGCCTTGTTTTACATGTCGCCGTCGGATTCAGTGTGTGTGTGTGTGTGTGGAGGGGAGGGGGTGAGCGTGTGTGGGAGGCAGCTGGGAGAAAATGACCGTCGCTGCCGCCGAACCGGATTCAGTGTAGGGGAGGGAGAAAAAGGACCGCCGCCGCCGGGTTCAGTGTCGGGGGTTAGGAAAGTACAGAAATGGATTTGCCCGTACGACACGTGCAGGATGTCTTAGAAGGGGCACAGAAGGGGCACGACATGTACTAATATAACAGAATATCCTGACAAAACGTATAAGATTTGAAAATATTTGGTTTGTCCACCATTTACTCGAAATGCCCCCCTCGGTAATTACCCCACCAACTTTTCGAATCGCGGTGCGCAACTCGGATCCCACGATGCCTTTTCCTGCGAACTTTCGGGCCGCAAATTAACTAGCCCCATGCAAGAGTAGCATTTTACACCGCACGACCTAAACCTAGGTAAACTCTCTGTGTCCCTCCTTCGTTTTTTTCGCAGTTTTTCTCACTAAGGTTGTCGAGAGTCTTGTGGAGATTGTGTCCAGCCCCTTGTGTTCGATTTCATCCTACTTTGAGAGATACCCCCGTTCATTCGCACAGACAAATCTCTGACAGAACCCAACATAAGTATTGCAACACAATTAGTCACATAGTTCATTGTTGCAATAATTACAAATGAAGTATCCTACTCCTTAGACTATGAGATCGTACTTAATCACTATTAACCAAGGTTGCTTTGATTGCATCAATCATAATATCGTAATAGGGTGAGCATAAAGTTGTATGTCAGGTATTCCGAAGGGATAGGTTGAGGCGTATATATCGAGATCGAGATTTTTTTCTCCCACGTGACAGGAAGATGCATTGGGACCACTCAGTGGGATTACGTTTATAAAGCTGCGCAACTTATGACTAAGTCATGGGGATGGAATATCATGAGAAAAAGTTAAGCAAGCACTTGTCGGTAACAAGATCGAACTAGGTATGGTGATAGCAATGATCAGATCTCGGACAAGTCATGTATCGAAGTAACAAAGGGAGTTGGAATCGACATTTATGGTTCAAACAACATTGATATCACGAAATTCATAGGGTCCATTATGGGTATCCAGATCCCGTTGATGATTATTGATCTGAGAACTATCACAATCATGTTTGTGATGTTCCTGAACCATAGGGTTACAAAATTAAGTGTTCAATGACGCTTGGAGATCGTTTTGGAATCATCGGGATCACCGGAAGAAAGAGAATAAAGAACCAGAATCATTCCGGGAAGGATCCGAAGTAGTTCAGAGTGATTCAAAATGAGTTTTGGAGTATGAGTATTTGTAAAATATGTTTTTGACATTAATTAGTGTAATTAATGTTTGAATAATTTAATTTGGAGAAAACCTCCCTCTTAGGCCACTTCCTAGAGGGAAGGGCCCATGAGGGAGGGCCAACTTCCCCAAAGGGCTTGGGGTCGGCCGACCATGCGTAGGTGTGAGGGGCCCACCCTGGCCGCAACCTCCCCCTTGGCGCCTCCTCCTCCCTTTATCCCCACATTGCTTGATGGCTGGTGGGAGTCCTTCCTTTTCCCCTATATAAGACGGGGGCATATGGGAGGGAAAGGCCCACAACAACACAATATTTCCTAAGAAATTTTCCTTAGGGAATTTCTCTCTATCTCGTTGGTTATCGTGCTTGTGGTTCCAAGAAGAACTGCGCACGTGGGAGATGACGGTTTCTGAGGCATGCCATCACGTTCCTTAATCTCGATTCTATAAGATCTGCTTTCGCAATATATGCTGGATCAGGGAGAATGGTAGTCGTCGTTGAGCATCATACGTGTGAGATACCACATGGGTGCTTCCAGTTGTGGCACCTGGATTGTCGTACATGAAGCAATGCGGCCTTGAGGTTGGCTATCAGTACAACTAAATCATCCATGTTCATCATGAACGTTAAAATTTTGTTCTACAAGGGTATATCATCAAAACCTCTCTCCGATACTATATTAACTCATAGATAGATCTTGGCATTAGTGTTGCACTAGTCATAAAAAATTATTGTCTTCTACTGCAAACCCCTTCATAAAGAAATATCAGTATTGGTGTCAATGATATTTCTATAAAATTAGTGACATTTAAATTTATACGGGACATTGTTAGGATTCATGCCTTAGAGGCGTCACTATCCGTGTGTATTCATAAGATGTCTATGTATGAACTATTTGTACTTTCATCGAATTCATGATTCGATTGTGGAACCTTGTACTTAATATAGTTCATGAAAGTTTCATCCTTAGTCATTTGAGATTGTGGTATACACACACCGCTAAGACTAATGTGTAAGGAGGAAGATGGATAATTCCAGCTATCATTGGCATAGATATGCTATCTAACTTAAACTGGCTTTGCCAAAGAGCTAGGCTAGCCGGACTGGCCAAAGATTGAACCAGCATGACTAAGCCGTATTATGATCCCAATCATGCAGTGTAATCCTTAAACTGATGTGAACACATGATATGGGTTGTGGATTAGCCGATTTAGAATAAATTATGTGCTTGGTGTTATAAAGGCAGTGCTTGGTATTACTAAGAAGCAATTACATGGTGTGGACGCACTAAGACGGGATTTTCCCTCGATATTTGAGGGATGCTCTACTTGGTTAACTGTAAGGTTCCCAACCTTTAATAAGGTAGAGATCCCTATATTTATAATGCTAGTCCCTGGATCAATAGCTAGCATCCACAGTTAAGATGTAATATCAACAAACAAAGGTCATAATACAACTTTATAACCAGGAATAAAATAATTTATTACATCTTACATAGCTCATCTGGCTATCTCATTACAATGCAGCAGAATATAACAATAGCATGGGGTCCTTCATCTTCAAAGTGCCACAGGCAGACATATTGGTTGTAGACTTGTAATCCTAATCATTAAACTTCACTAATATCAAACAAAACCTGCAACATAACAAGTTACAGCCACAAGGGTCAATACATTTGATTTGTATTGGCAAGTGATACTATGGTAGTAAAGTGGAGTCTATTATCTATATGCATTTGGCTAAGTGGAGCTTAGGCTTGCTTTGCTCAAAATAAATTTTCCTTATCATTTGAAAACACTAAGTTTTTGCTTGACAAAAATCACCCAAGGAACCACCAATAGAAATTGGTGAACCTTAAACCCTTGTTCAACCACAAGTTTTTAACTTAGAAATTTGGATGATGAGATTCTTGATAGCTTCCATGTCTTGATGCTCAAATTGTCCTTTGCCAGGTACATGGCTAAGTACTTAGATTTTTCCATCTGCAGAGGTTGTGCACTTTCCCCACCAGACTTGATTTTCACCAAGACAGGACCTTTCAGAAGCCTTCCCTTAGACCAAATGGACGCGCTCCAACCTATCATTCGCACTACCAGCAACTGTCCAAATGGCTAACTTCTATCAACCTATGTGATCCAGGCAGAGCCCATATTGCCAAGTGGCTGCACTAGAAGCTTCTCAACATTTGACATCTCAAATCTCTTTGTTCCTGGGTGGCATTCCACAAGTGAGATACACAAGGTAAACCATATAAATGGCCTTGTGTAACCACTCAACCAAAAACCACCAAGCAAGCCCCTTTCCACCCAGGTGATTCATTCACTTAGTTGTTTTATTAAACAAAACACCAGTCCTTGACTTTGAAATATTCCATAGCATGAATAGAATCCATCCTGGTTTTCTACTAGCTAAGCTAAGCATGATAGTAGTAGGAATCTTAACTTAGGAAAATTCTACTAAGGCATCAACTACTAGGATTTCCCATGGCATAGCACACTTAGCAAAATTCCATGCAAGTCCTACTTTGAAATATCACTAATGCATAGTGAAAATAATGGGACAAAAGTATGAAGCACCACTTTCCTTTTTAGTAGAGAACTAAGTTCACTACTTGATCTTGCAATTGTCACTCTTCAAAGTTTACTACAATTCAATCAAGCAAGCACATATTCAAACTAGCATTCAAACAATTCACCACATAAAATAATAAAAACAAGGAAATGCATGCAAGCATGCAAAGGTTGTTTTATTTGGAAAGGAGGTTTCTAGTAAGTCTATAAACATTTTAAAACACCTAATGGTCATTTATAGAAGTGGAAAAATCATTTGAAAACAAGTTAGTGAAAATGGCCATTTTATATCATTTTTGTTTTGCTAGAAATGCTTTTATTCAAAGGAATAATTTCTAATTTAAACATGGAGATTCCCATAAATAAAGGTTATGTTAAACTAGGATTAGACTTAAGATGTTTTACACGTGGTCTTGGACGAGTTTGAAATTATGGCTCAAGTGTACTAACAGGAAGGTATTTTTTTATTCCCTTCATCAATTGTCGAGGACTATACAATGGCCTTATTGTTGGTCAGATGCAGATGCCGAGGCCTCTGTAATCCGTGGATGATATTTTGTAATAATGTAAAATTATTATTGCACTTACACTTCTATTTTTTTTACACTCAGATAGTGATGTTCCTCGGATATATTTATATATTTGTTTTGTCCATTCCTCTATCCTAGGAAACCTTGTAAAGTTTCTACAGAATGGATTTTGGTTGCTGCTGAAATATTCACTTGTGATGATTCAACAAGGGTATGTTTTACCGGTGGATTTCTGAGTCAGCGAGTGCACATGGTGAAGTCAGTTTCATGGTAAATTTCTCTTTGCAAAAGAAATCATCCGAAAAGGATTTGTAGAATTCATGCTATGACAAAGATATTCCGAATTTCCCATTTACAATTTAAATATTTTATGCTACTTGTCAATAATTAAAATTAAAGGTTTCGTTGGTTCTATATTTTCTAAGGATTCTAGGACTTACTAATTTGGAAGGAGAACGTAAGATGTAAATCTTATAAGTTTCCACTTGAAATAAGCATATAACCAAAAATATAAGTTCTGCAGCTCACGTAGTTGTTTTCTATTGAAGGCTACCAGTTTGGGAAGTTATACTTACACATGAATTCATGATTCAGATATCAGGTTCAAAAACAAAGGAGACGGAAGCTCACCGATGGGAGGAGATGAGAGCTTGTTGGAAAACATAATACAGCAAGGATGGCTCGGCAAGTGGACGAATTCATAAATCCATTGATCCAATACAGCAAGGATGGCTCGGCAAGTGGACGAATTCATAAATCCATTGATCCTTGTGGTCTGTAAAGGAGTCTGATTGGTGTAGCTGATGATGGTGAAAAATAATGGGGTCCTTGGCGTGGTTTACCGAAGGTCCGGGAGATGGAAACGGTGGCGGACAACAGGATCCTCGGTGCATAGTTTGTTCGTTTGGGCGATCTCCGGCTATGAAATCGTATAAATAATTGGTCAAAACTGTGGGCGTGGTCCAGGTAATAGGAAATAGGAAATTACAAGTGCTTTTGTCCTTGTATACCGGTGGAGATTGACGTCGGTGCCTCGACTGCATCAGAACTCCGACGAGCGATGATCTACGACGATGAAGGCGACACGACTTCACCAGCGACACGTCCAACTGCGATGGAATTGTATAGAACCATGTCCTGGAGGTAGGCCAAGGTAAGGGTAGTATACTATAAAAAAGGAATCGAGCTAGAGGATAAGAAACACGACCTACTGATCTGATGAACTCGCCAAAAGCTCGGACAAGATGACGATGGTACGGCCAGTAGAGCATTCCTTTGGAGAAATTTTGTGAACATAAGTGGAGGAGGTGGACAGGGAACACACGTTGCTCTCCTTGTTTTGTCTTGGTATGGTGTAAGAAGGGAGATCGGAAGATTGATTCCGCTGAATGGCATTCAAGACATCGGTATGACTCGGGCAATTAAGCCAATAAAATGAAGAAGTAATTCCCTGAATGAAACGGTCATGCAATTATGAGAAAATTTTGTGTTGAAGTTGAAGGAGAAACGCATTAGAATTAATGGGAGGATTTGAGGAAGAGAAAACCGTCATGGCTGTAACCTCTACGTGAACCGCAGGAAGAAGACAATGTTCGATCGGTAAGATGGGCCAGGGAAGTGGGATTGGGACGGTGGGCTGCTGGACTAGGCCGGGTTAGATAAGGTATTTTTTTATGCTTTTTTTTTCTTCCTCCGTTTTCTTTTTTTTTAAATTTTAGTTTGTCTCTTCAATTTGATTTAAATTTTTACCGATTTTTTTCAGAAAATTTTATATAAAATATATGTTGATATTTTACTCCAAATAGAGTATTTGTAATATTTTATTTATAAAGCATAATTCATTTAGAAATTGAACATGTCACGCAGGCATATTTTCTTAATTCTTGCTTATTTCATATCTTTTGATTTAGAGCTCCAAATATAGTCAAACAAGTTTGTAAAAGTTTTAAAAAATAATTATTTATTATTATATATCATTTAGATAGACTTTTTTCCATTTAATATTGACTTCTGTTACGGCTCAAATTGGCTTTGTAATATTTTTCCATTTTTTCTAGAGGTTTTAAAATGCAAGTGCTTAAAGATGATGATGCATGACACGCATTTGATTTTTTTTTTGAAATCTTGTTTGTCACTTTCTCATTCAAAATTATTTTCTGTTTAAGTAAGGTTTTGGTATTTCCATTAGAGGAACAAAAAGTTTCTTTTCCCCCTAAATTTAGTCATTTATTTCTTTTGTTTGTTTATTTTTCATATTTCAAAATTTGGAAAATTTTGGGATGTGACAGGCTACCACCCTTAAAAGAAATCTCGTCCCGAGATTTGGGGAGGCTAGAGGTTACAAGTTGGATTCAAAACAACTAGGGTACTACCATCCTTAAAAAAAATCAACTAGATTACATCTTGGCTTGCTTGAGATCTTGATGAATCTTCTCTGGGCAGACATCTGCATAGTGTCCTTTGTTTCCATACTTGAAACATGTGACAAGGCTGAGATCTCTCATAGGCTTGTTTGTCTTGTACTTCATATTTTCTGGACTATTGCTTGCGTAATGTCCTTGGTTACCACAATTGTAACATGTGACAAGGTTGAGTTCTTCACGTATCTTCTGTGGATATGTTGATACATAATGGCCTAGCTCATTGCAGTTGTTGCACCACACTTGGCTAATTTCCTTATACTTCTTCTTCTTCTCTAGACATTCATTGGCATAGTGTCCCATCTCTTTGCAATGGCAACATTGCACTTGGCTTTTGTCCTTCTTCTTCTTGGGTTTCTCCAAAGCTAGGAGTTCTTCTAGTTCATGCTCTTCATATCTCACCTCAAAGGTGGGAAAGTCTCCTGGTCTCCTTAATCGTTTCCTTGGATAATACATATGTTTCTTCTTCTGTCCATCAATGTGATTCCTAGTGTATGGTGGTGCAAGCTGAGATTTTCCTGTCTTCATCCTTCTTGGTACAAGTGGTTTCCTCCTGGGGGCTTTCAAACCGTTGATGCACTCCACCTTGTTTCCTTTGTTGAACTATGGAATAGATGGGGCATTGGATAGGGACATGATTATTTCCTTCACATAGGAAACAAGTAGCTTGATATGTGGGGCATTGATTAGTTGGATGTTTCTCTTCACAATTAGGGCATTGATCTTCATGCTCTTTGGAAGTGTGATCCATGTCTCCACAAATATTGCAGGCTTGAGTTCCTTCTATAATATCATCCTTGACATCATTGTTGTCATGAACTCCTTGGGAAGGGTTGTCTCCCATGTTGATCATTTGATTTGTCATCCTTTGCAATAATTGGGTTTGGGTTTCCAAAAACTTTTGCATGGTTGGGTCTAACTCATTGTTGTTGGCTAAAAAATGAGTTGTCATCTGATTCAACTGGGCTTGGGTTGCTAGAAATTGTTCTTTCATGTGCATCTCTTGGTTGTTGTTGTCACCATTCTTGATGTTGGAGTTTCTTGGAAAAGTCATATGTTTGGGTTGGATTGGGATTAGAATAGGCAAAGATTTCTATAGGAAACATTCTAATCACACACAACAATTTACACAAGCAATGTGCAAGCAATCACAAACAAACATTCCACTCAAACAACAAGTTTCAAGCACATTTTAGGCAACATAATATTTTTGTTACACCACATAAGTTGGTGGGTTTGATCTAAACTAAATATGGTGGTCCAACTATATGGTTCACTTGAGATCATTCCATTCTTCTTAGTTGATTCTTCATGAACAAGATCCTTCTATCCTTGGAGAATTTCTTGAATATTGGTCACAAAACTTCAAAGGTGATGATGGTTCCTTATAAGTTGTGTTTCCCTTGTCTTCAAGTCTTGAGTATTATTTGGTGTCTCACTTGTAGTCCTTAGTGATATCCAAGTTGAAGTCCTTGGTGAAAAATAAAGTTGAAGTATTTGATGATGTTGAAGTTGAAGTCATTTGAGTTGGTGAAGTCCTTTGCTCATGGTTGAGGTCTTTGCTCATCAAGTTGATATAGAAGAGATGTAGAATCAAAACCAAAAGGTTGAGGAAATAGTATAGAAGATTGTTTGTAAATAAGTTCTGGAACAAATACAACTCCTATTTTACTAAGGGGTTTTGTCCAATCCTAGGTTTACAAATCCTACAGGCAACACAGTGTTCTGATACCATCTGTAAGGTTCCCAACCTTTAATAAGGTAGAGATCTCTGTGTTTATAATGCTAGTCCCTGGATCAATAGCTAGCATCCACAGTTAAGATGTAATATCAAGAAACAAAGGTCATAATACAACTTTATAACCAGGAATAAAATAATTTATTACATCTTACATAGATCATTTGGCTATCTCATTACAATGCAGCAGAATATAACAATAGCATGGGGTCCTTCATCTTCAAAGTGCCACATGCAGACATGTTGGTTGTAGACTTGTAATCCTAATCATTAAACTTCACTAATATCAAACAAAACCTGCAACATACCAAGTTACAGCCACAAGGGTCAATACATTTGATTTGTATTGGCAAGTGATACTATGGTAGTAAAGTGGAGTCTATTATCTATATGCATTTGGCTAAGTGGAGCTTAGGCTTGCTTTTCTCAAAATAAATTTTCCTTATCATTTGAAAACAATAAGTTTTTGCTTGACAAAAATCACCCAAGGAACCACCAATAGAAATTGCTGAACCTTAAACCCTTGTTCAACCACAAGTTTTTAACTTAGAAATTTGGATGATGAGATTCTTGATAGCTTCCATGTCTTGATGCTCAAATTGTCCTTTGCCAGGGACATGGCTAAGTACTTAGATTTTTCCATCTGCAGAGGTTGTGCACTTTCCCCACCAGACTTGATTTTCACCAAGACAGGACCTTTCAGAAGCCTTCCCTTAGACCAAATGGACGCGCTCCAACCTATCATTCCCACTACCACCAACTTTCCAAATGGCTAAGTTCTAGCCACCTATGTGATCCAGGCAGAGCCCATATTGCCAAGTGGCTGCACTAGAAGCTTCTCAACATTTAACATCTCAAATCTCTTTGTTCCTGGGTGGCATTCCACAAGTGAGATACACAAGGTAAACCATAGAAATGGCCTTGTGTAACCACTCAACCAAAAACCACCAAGCAAGCGCCTTTCCACCCAGGTGATTCATTCACTTAGCTGTTTTATTAAACAAAACATCAGTCCTTGACTTTGAAATATTCCATAGCATGAATAGAATCCACCCTGGTTTTCTACTAGCTAAGCTAAGCAGGATAGTTGTAGGAATCTTAACTTAGGAAAATTCTACTAAGGCATCAACTACTAGGATTTCCCATGGCATAGCACACTTAGCAAAATTCCTTGCAAGTCCTACTTTGAAATATCACTAATGCATAGTGAAAATAATCGGACAAAAGTATGAAGCACCACTTGCCTTTTTAGTAGAGAACTAAGTTCACTCCTTAATCTTGCAATTGTCACACTCTTCAAAGTTTACTACAATTCAATCAAGCAAGCACATATTCAAACTAGCATTCAAACAATTCACCACATAAAATAATAAAAACAAGGAAATGCATGCAAGAATGCAAAGGTTGTTTTATATGGAAAGGTGGTTTCTAATAAGGCTATAAACATTTTAAAACACCTAATGGTCATTTATAGAAGTGGCAAAATCATTTGAAAACAAGTTAGTGAAAATGGCCATTTTATATCATTTTTGTTTTGCTAGAAATGCTTTTATTCAAAGGAATAATTTCTAATTTAAACATGGAGATTCCCATAAATAAAGGTTATGTTAAACTAGGATTGGACTTAAGATGTTTTACACGTGGTCTTGGACAAGTTTGAAATTATGGCTCAAGTGTACTAACAGGAAGGTATTTTTTTATTCCCTTCATCAATTGTCGAGGACTATACAATGGCCTTATTGTTGGTCAGATGCAGATGCCGAGGCCTCTGTAATCCGTGGATGATATTTTATAATAATGTAAAATTGATATTGCACTTACACTACTATTTTTTACACTCAGATAGTCATGTTCCTCAGATATATTTATATATTTCTTTTGTCCATTTCTCTATCCTAGGAAACCTTGTAAAGTTTCTACAGAATGGATTTTGGTTGCTGCTGAAATATTCACTTGTGATGATGCAACGAGGGTATGTTTGACCGGTGGATTTCTGAGTCAGCGAGTGCACATGGTGAAGTCAGTTTCATGGTAAATTTCGCTTTGCAAAAGAAATCATACGAAAAGGATCTGTAGAATTCATGCTATGACAAAGATATTCTGTATTTCCCATTACAATTTGAATATCTTATGCTACTTGTCAATAATTAAAATTAAAGGTTTCGTTGGTTCTATATTTTCTAAGGATTCTAGGAATATACTAATTTGGAAGGAGAACGTAAGATGTAAATCTTATAAGTTTCCACTTGAAATAAGCATATAACCAAAAATATAAGTTCTGCAGCTCACGTAGTTGTTTTCTATTGAAGGCTACCAGTTTGGGAAGTTATACTACACATGAATTCATTATTCAGATATCAGGTTCAAAAACAAAGGAGAAGGAAGCTCACCGATGGGAGGAGATGAGAGCTTGTTGGAAAACTTAATACAGCAAGGATGGCTCGACAAGTGGACGAATTCATAAATCCATTGATCCTTGTGGTCTGTAAAGGAGTCTGATTGGTGTAGCTGATGATGGTGAAAAATAATGGGGTCCTTGGCGTGGTTTACCGAAGGTCCAGGAGATGGAAACGGTGGCGGACAGCAGGATCCTCGAAGCATAGTTTGTTCGTTTGGGCGATCTCCGGCTATGAAATCGTATAAATAATTGGTAAAAACTGTGGGCGTGGTCCAGGTAATAGGAAATAGGAAATTACAAGGGATTATGTCCTTCTATACCGGTGGAGATTGACGTCGGCGCCGCGACTGCATCAGAACTCCGATGAGCGATGATCTACGACGATGACGGCAACACAACTTCACCAACGACACGTCTAACTGCGATGGAATTGTATAGAACCATGTCCTGGAGGTAGGCCAAGGTAAGGTTAGTATACTATAAAAAAGGAATCGAGCTAGAGGATAAGAAACACGACCTAGTGATCTGATGAACTCGCCAAAAGCTCGGACAAGATGACGATGGTATATTTTGTGAATATAAGTGGAGGAGGTGGACAGGGAACACATCGTTGCTCTCCTTGGTTTGTCTTGGTATGGTGTAAGAATGGAGATCGGAAGATTGATTCCGCTAAATGGCATTCAAGGCGCCGGCATGACTCGGGCAATTAAGCCAATAAAATGAAGAAGTAATTCCCTGAATTTAACGGTCATGCAATTATGAGAAAATTTCGTGTTGAAGTTGAAGGAGAAACGCATTAGAATTAATGGGAGGATTTGAGGAAGAGAAAACCGTCATGGTTGTAACCTCTACGTGAACCGCAGGAAGAAGACGATGTTCGATCGGCAAGATGGGCCAGGGAAGAGGGATTGGGACGGTGGACTGCTGGACTGGGCCGGGTTAGATAAGGTATTTTTTTATGCGTTTTTTTTTCTTCCTCCGTTTTCTTTTTTTTTTTAATTTTAATTTGTCTCTTCAATTTGATTTAATTTTTTACCGATTTTTTTCATAAAATTTTATATAAAATATATGTTGATATTTCACTGCAAATAGAGTATTTGTAATATTTTATTTATAAAGCATAATTCATTTAGAAATTGAACATGTCACGTAGGCCTATTTTCTTAATTCTTGCTTATTTCATATCTTTTGATTTAGAGCTCCAAATATAGTCAAACAAGTTTGTAAAAGTTCTATAAAATAATTATTTATTATTATATATCATTTAGATAGACTTATGTTCCATTTAATATTGACTTTTGTTACGGCTCAAATTGGCTTTGTAATATTTTTCCATTTTTTTCTAGAGGTTTTAAAATGCAAGTGCTTAAAGATGATGATGCATGACACGCATTTGATTTTTTTTTTGAAATCTTGTTTGTCACTTTCTTATTCAAAATTATTTTTTGTTTAAGTAAGGTTTTGGTATTTCCATTAGAGGAACAAAAAGTTTCTTTTCCCCCTAAATTTAGTCATTTATTTCTTTGTTTGTTTATTTTTCATATTTCAAAATTTGGAAAATTTTGGGATGTGACATGAACTGTTAACCAAGGTACCGCAGCTAAGTAGTTCGCCAGAGGAATCACATATCATGGAGACAACAAAAGGGAGTTAAGGCGACACTGGGACGCCGAGAACTCACCTGTGGCTTACCACCAATATCGTGAAGAAAAGGGACCTAAACATAACGTCACATTAAGGGCTACTCATCGGTATCTGGGAACTAACATGCATGCTTTGCTAGAAGCCATTGTATCCTTATACGTATGAGTGTGACTATTATCCGTGAGCTAGAGGTTTACACACTTAAGAGAGTGGAGGCAGGTAGATGGGATCCGTCTGAAACGAGCCATCTAAGTGAGACTTAGATGGACAGAGACCAATCAATTGGTAGCACCCACTTTCACTAGGGTTAGGGATGTCGACTTAGGGACACAATGGGATGTGTCACCTCACCTACTTCCTATATTTATATGGGTGGGTTGGTGTCGAACATGCGGTATTCTTAACCAGCACGTTAGTGCCACACCAGCACCTTTTGTCCCAAGAGTAGTGGAACCGAGGCTAGAAATTCCCTATTGTCATTCCACTTGGTATGTGTGAGAACGATCAGATGCACCATGTTTGGGGTGCTTGAGGTAGTGGATTTGTCGTTGTCAGAGTCGGAGATGAAGATGACGCTAGAGAATACTTCGCTGAAGCCCGACTTGGGAGATGGGCGGTACAAGGACTGCAGTGCCCTAACACGCTTCATCAAGGTTCTGCAACCATGAGTTTAGGGGTAAGACCTATGGACTATGTCTTTCGCTAAAACTTGTCGGTGCCGCATTAGAGCTAGGAAAAAAATATTTTCGTTCTTGCCTCAGACGTGTCACAACAGACATTAGTTACACTACCACACTATAACAAGTAATCCAAACTATTAAAATTTTGTTAAAGATTGGTAGTTCAATAATTTAAGTATCTCACACCAGGAAGCTTGAATTTAAGGGAAGTAATGGATTTAAATTGAAGGATACATATTGCATGGATCTCATATGATTATTCATAACCTCTCATGCCCTTATTTCTAAGGACGGCCTTTCATATGAACCTTGCAATTAAACAACAATCCGATAAAATTTAACAAACATGATAATGTATACCGACACAATCATATATGAGCTCAATATCTTATTCCCGACATTGCTCAAGGAAGTTGGGTCATGCTCAGACCATGGTGTTGTTCTTCTTGTTGATGACCTCCTGGATCATAGCCTCAAGAACATTAAACTTCATTGGTTTGGGCACAAACACATCAGCACCGGCACTCATGAAGACCTCTTGGGCATCATTATTAGCTGATAGTCCAACGATCTTCACATCACTTTCTCCCATAGCACGAATCTTCTCAACTGCCTATCAAGTAACAAAACAATTAATTTTCTAGGCTACAAATATTCAAGAAAAATGAAATAAATATTTTTCATGCAAAAAAGGAATGTCATAATAATAAACGTACCTTAGGTCCACTCATTATGGGCATGTCCTTATCACAAAAAACAATGTCAAACTTCCTTCCTTCAATGAATAGATCCACAGATTCTTTCCCATTCATAGCCATAGTAATTTCACAGTGGAACTTGCGAACCATGGCGGAGAGAACCATGGCATCAACTCGGGTATCTTCAACAATAAGAACCTTCACGGGGGATGCCATGATCAGCTAAATGAGCTACCAAAATAAAGAGAGTGGTTATTTCCAATCCATTTCTTATAAATTCAAAATGATTGACAACTATTCTCAATGAGAATAAACAAAAACATCATAAAGTAAATTAGCAAACCGCAACCATGTCTATGTATCCAAAAAATATTCTGTAGTTGCAAAATAATAAGAAATACTAGTTATAAAAAATCTTGAATATAAGCATGCACTTCATATATATCCCAGCTGATAAAAATATGCCATATCGGACAATAAACTAAAAACATCATATGTTGCTATTGTAGGAGGCGTCTGCACTTTATTAGTACTTATCATGACAAGAAAAAGAAGACATGTTATATTTGGATGTAAGAGGATAACAAGAACATTACAATGGTGAAGAAATCACAAAGAAGTGTTTCCTACAAATGAAATAATTTCCCGTGTCGTTTTCTACAAAATTACCATGAGGTCGTATGAGCTAGGAATATGATACGGGGAAATTGAGAAGTGTGCAACTTGATGGGGGCATATAGGTTACTCTAGGCTCATATCTAAAAAATATCATATAATATCAAAGGGATTTTACAAAAAATTATAGCATGGGGGAGCCATGGCCCTAGCTTTGTCTGACGATAACCTCAACATAGTAAAAAATAGAAAGTGGAAATGTGTATATATAAATTCATATACATGGTTGCCAATTTCCGAAAACACAACAACAAAAATTGTGTGCCGAATGGTATATAGATAAAACACACTAGTTCATCATACACACATATAGCACATGTAACAATCTCTTGTAATCATAAATAAGAGAGAACCAAAAGAATGAATAAGGACCTTAAAGCTAGCTAGAGCTTATAGAAGAACCACAGTAATATGTTGCTCTCTTTCTCCTCTTGTTGATTAAGTCTTGTTGTTGTGTGCCTTGTACCCCCTCTATGCTCAGACATTTATAGGGAACCAAGAGGAGGGGTGTGTCCATCGCCAGTCGATGTTTGCCGTCCGGTAGAAAATCACCTCGAGTCACACATGCATATATCTCCACCGCTTCACACCAAGATAAAAAGATGGACTAATATTGATATACTCGCCATATCTTTTGTGATTAATGATTCATATATTTTTTATGTTTCCACAAATTTCTCAAAGATATATATATAGTGAAGATCACTGCATATATACGTATTTGTCGTGACATGTCGGCGTAGATAGATACCAAAACATGATTAAAATAAATTGTTCTGCCATCAACAATGGGTGGATGGCATTTGATCTACCATATGTTATTATGGAATTAGTTTTAGCTATGATAGGAAACCATATTATTAATGTGGACAATATTTATATCAATGAATAATTAATTATATATCGTACCTAATATATTTCAGACCAACCATACATTAGTTAACTTGATACACATATTTTCTTAATATGCCATCTGTAATTGCATGGCATATAGGTACATGTACCTAATATAGTTGACTAATTGATTTGACGACTTAATGAGAAAATATGTAAAAGAATTGGACCCAATTGTATATGTACTACGATTGAGGGTGCTAAGTGCAAATTGGTTTCCATCCAAGAGTTTATTTTATTTTTATGTACACATGTTTAAATTGTAATATGAACTTCTACGAATTGAAGAGTTGGAACTAAGAAGAAATTTTATGTGACACGTGAAGGTCTGAGGCTAGCATGTAAGTTCTTTTGCTAACAACAGTACAATATTTTTCTATACTCTACTACTTTCTGTGGTTACTTTTTCTCTAATGGATGGTTCATACACACAATCATTCATATGGGTGGGTGTGGTGTGGTGTATGTGCATACTGAGTGTTGGTGAAAAGAAAAGGTTTCTATTATAGCTAGGATTTATTAAAGTTTAAAGTAGATCTAATAAAAAAATATTAGAGCACCGCACATATATAGCATACTAGCCGCATAATATTGGACTAAGATAGGCATTATGTAGCACGAAATAGTAACGGGAAAGTTAAAAGTCCGTAGCAGGGCTACAAAGTGATGGGCCCATTTTAAATAGTGTAGGCCTCCGGCATGGCAAAACAGTAACATGCCATTTTTTTATTGGGCTCCCCTAGTGGATCGGCCCACTTAAATAATTAGCGGGCCTTGGCTAGGTTTGGATTCTAGCATGGTTTTTTGACTATTATCGATAGTAAATGGACGTTAACGGTATTTGCCATGTGGCAGTTTGCATGGCTTCAGCAGTCAACTGGGCTGGCGAACAGATCTATGATGGCACGAGTTTTCGTGTCTAAAGGGTGCGATCCACCATGGTCGCGAAAAAACCATAGTAGATTCTCTGGTGATGGGACTTTTACCACGGAAGCCATTCGTCGTAGAAGACTTTTTAACCACGAAAAATGGGCCTTCAACCACAAAAACCGTCTGTTGTAAAACCCAACTTTTCTTGCAGTGAAAATAGAGGAGAGTCAAACTCTCATGCTAGCAAGATTTGCAATAAACCTGAGCCAAATCGGTCGGTCGAATACCTAAAGATGATGAGGATTGAAATAAAGATCAGAAGCCTCAAGAGCTAGACTATAGCAATGCTCCATCTCCAGATTATATCGTGGAGCACCTTGTGAAGATAACAGTGAAGAATTTCGATACTGAAGGAGAAAATGATGCCTTGTACCAATATTTCATTCAAAAAGTAGCATATAAGGTACATGAGATAGAAATGAAATATAAGAAATTAGTTGAGAAACTTCCAGCTAACCTTGATGATATATTTGAGCCCACTATTAAAATTCATATAGGAGTTAATGAGATTGCTGCACTTTGTGATCTTGGTGCTAGTGTCTCAAAAATTTCTAAAAGTTTATTTGAAAGACTTAACCTTGAGCCATTTCAAATTATCAAACTAAGACTCCACTTAGCATATTGAACTTACAAACAAGTTTTAGGAGTCAAAGAGAATATTATTGTAGAAATCAAAAGATTTCCTGCATAGATTTATTTTTTGTGCCCCTGGTTTGTTAGTTGTACTCACTTTTCCCCGGCCGCTTAGTTTTTTCTCAATTTTGTCCAGCTCCTATTATGAAACTCTCACATCGGTCTGAAACTTGCTCTCCGTCGGGTCCCGTTATTGGACCCTCGCCATTACATGCTAACAAGTGGGGCCGCATTCAGGTGAGTCCCGTAGTGGACCCTCGCCGTTACGTGCTGACAAGTAGGACCCACCCCTGTTGCGTGATGAAGGTGGGGCCACGTTTAGTCGGTTGTAACACCCTCAGAATCGGACCTATGCAAGTTTGAGCAAAATTCGCCAAACCCGCATAGAAACGATTCAAAGGTGCCCACCAGGCACTTTCGTGCGGGTGGAAGACGAAGTAATAACATTACACAACAGTCCTCGATGGGACCCACAGAACAGATATATATATGACGACTCAAAGAGTCAAGAATACGAGATATCATACAAAGATCCAAATCACCTTGAAAAGCGGTAGAGCGTCCGACTACGGACAAGAAGCAAATGGGGCTAAGAGCCACGAAGAATAACCATTGGCGTCCATAACTGCCCAGTGCCAAGCCGGAAGGGTAACCACCTTCGGTCGATCTCAAAACCTGCAACAAAAGGGTGCCGACAAAGGCAAAGCAGAAAGAAAGAAAGAGTGTCGATCGAGGCCGATTACAGCGAGGCTAGAATTGGCGGTCCTCGCCTACATAGGTATGGTGGATCAGCGGCGTGGCATGCACTAAACAACCTATAGAGACTCGATACAACTGGCGGACATCAGAGAGGGATAAGAATGACCTAACCGGATCCAACCCGACACTATCACCAAACAAACCCATCCTGGCGTTTCCCCCTCGAAACCAAACGAGGAAGTCAACCGAGGAACTCACACAGTTGGCAGTTTTACTTATTCGGTTATAGTTGCGGCACTTTACTAGTCAGGTTTAGATAATCGTCCTGATAAAATAAGCAGTGGGCACTTTTATTTAATCATTCCGTGGTAGTTGCAACAATTACTAATCAGATACAGATAGCATGAGATAAACCCAAAACCCAGCAGTTGTTGGTACTTTTATTCAGCCATTTCGTTGTAGTTGCAATACTTACTAGTCAGATACATTTGTCGCAAGCGACAACCAAACAAGCAATTGTGGGCAGTATTAATTAGCCATTCCATTATAGTGAAGCTGATTACTAGTCATTATAAAGTCAAATTTATAGCAGTAAACTTTAGTTATGCTTGTCTATGATCGAGATACTGTGCTCCAAGTCGTCCATATCCATGGACACGGCTTTGAGAAAGTTTTACCCGGCGGTGCACCAATAGCAACACGCTCGATCAACCTCGGAAAACCAAATCAAAACCCAACGAGGCTTTCATTGAACAATCACAGATTCAGAAATATTTCAGGGGCCACCCTTGTAGTACCACTTAGCAAGCAAGCTTCAGACGGACCCAAGGTTTGTGGGGCGTGATGGCAACGATATGCCCCCAAGCGGGACCTGTCGATACCACGAACGTAAGCGGTCACAAGCCCTAACATGCGATGTGCTCCTCGCTGTCAATAAATAAAGCATGAAAGCATAAGTACAGGATCGTAAATAAAACCTCAAACTAGTTTGTGGCCCTAGAAATAAGACTGAATCAAGCTCGGCTCGGGGTCCCATATACCTCCGGATGTGGATAGCGCGATAAATCAAGGAAATTATCAAGTACTCGGGGTCTTACGGGACACAAGTGGGCGTTCGAAACCAAATATTATCTATCACCCAAATGCCTCTGCTTAATCAATTTTAGTTGTTAAACAGAAATTAAAGTGACGAAAAGTAAAACTAGAACCATCTCCAACATCAACATGCGACAATACATCAAGAATCGTGGCATATGGCGACACACATCGACTTGAGCAAGCAACTACGACGCCATAAGTCCAACTATCTACCAAACAACAGTAATAGGGTGTGTCCAAGGCAATATAGGGCTGCAAGGGATTTCACGGCACGGAAACTAGAGCATCGCAACACGATAGCAATAGATCAACAGAAGGAGTAAATTACTATAAAGTAAGATAGGTAGAAAGGGAGATGCTGCTTTGAAAACATTGTCGAAGGTTTTCCCGAAGATCGGGCGAAGCTCACATCAACTCAACGGCCTTATCCGCGAAGAACCAAAACACTAGAAGAAACACCGGATGCAATATTTAATACAACGGCAGAAGATCGGCATGATGCATGTATGATGGATGACATGGCAAAGGTGCGATGCGATTAGGTCAGATTAAAAGCGGGCAACCGGGTCCGACAATTAATTAGGTGGTTCAAGTTATTTAGCTCCCCGCAATTTAAATGTTGTTTAACAAGGCAAAAGATATCACCGGTTCGCTACACAAGTTTAAATGAGGCCGATATGAGACTAGATTTGCCCGCATATGGGCCCCATATTTAATTATTAGGTGAATCGACATAAGGCCCCCAAACCAATGGTATGCATGTGAGAATGACAATTCAATATGCAACAAGTTGTTATGTTATAAAATAGGGTTCGAGGAAAAGGGGTCACACATTAGGGGCCTCGACGGTCTTGGGGTTCCGAGGGTTCCGGGGTCCGGGGTCGGTCTCAGGGTTCGACGGGGACCAGATCTCGGGGTTCAGGGATCGACGAACTTGACGGGATTGTTCTCGGACAACTGGGTAGGTCTTGTCGCATCCGGGTTCTCGGCGTCCGGAAAGGTACTTGGTTCGGTGTCGTTCTTGTCGTCGTGCCGATCTTGTCGGGTCCCACAGGGTCGGTCTTGCCGTTGCGAGGGTCTTGTCGGGCCCGCGCCATCGAGTCGGTCTTGGCGTCCGGGACGAAGTGCTTGATGTTCTTCGGTTCCATGTCGACGACCTTGGTGTCCTTGTTGAAGAACCCGGTGTTCCGCGGTGAAGTGCTTGTTGTTTTGTGGCGAATTTGGCGGTCATCGGGTTCGGCCTTCGATTCCATGTACGGGGTCTTCGGTTTCCATGACGGCGTCCTCCATGATCCGTGTCGAGGCATCGGGGTTTGGGTAGTTGTCGATCTTCGACTGGGCGCCGGGAGACTTCACGATTATACCAAGGGTGGCCTAGACCAACAGAAGCATCCGTTCACAGCGATCGATGCCCGAGGACCTGGTCCGAAAACTGGTCCTGTTCCACAAGAGGATCTTGATCCGAGTTGCAGCATCACTTCACCGCCTGGTACTTGTACTCAACCAACATCAGCAACGCAGCGGCAGGCCAAAACACAGACATGAACGAGAGGACCCATAGCGCCGGGAAGATATGGCGAAGACGGCTCCAAGGCCGCAGGCGAGCGGCGGCAGGCTAAGGCGAGGAGGGGCCCGCGAAGGTGGTGGGGCCGAGGCGGGCGCAGGCGACCGGCGGCTTGGCGGTGGAGGCCGGGTGGCGGAGAGAGAAGAGGCGGCAGGCGGAGGGAAAGCAGCGACGGCGCGGGAGGCGATGCAAGCAGCGGCGAGGGAGCGACCGGGCGGAAGGTGTGCAGGCCAGGCGTCTTAACTGGCCGAGGCGGTGATTCGCAGGAGCTTGGGAGGCGGGGAAGCAGTGGCTGGGCGGCTGGAGGCGGAGGCGGGCGAGGCGCGGAGGGGCAGGGGATTGAGCGGAGGAGAAGACCCGGCGGGCGGGCTGGCGAGGTTGGAGGAGGCGCCGGCGGCTGCCAAGGGGCCAGTAGCGGGAGGAGAGCCACGGGGGAGTAGGGAGGCAGAGGACGGGGTTGGGAGACGTGCGTGGGGTTGGTGGGAGAAGAGGGAGGGGAGGAGGAAGAGAAACAGGAGGCAGGGGTGGGGCCGGGCTGGCAGGCGCGGTTGGTGGCTGGGGAGGTCTGTCTTGGCGTGGGGCCGTGGCGGGGGTGGGGCGGGACCCACTGGCAGGGAGAGAGGCAAGGAGGGTGCTGGGCGCGCGTGCGTTGGTGCTAGTGTGTGCGTGGCTGAGGGATAAGAGGGAGAGAGAGATAGGCTAGGTGGCAGATTCTGAGTGGCTAGGAAAGAGGGGAGAGATGAGGTGGCTTATGGGGATTGGTGGGGGTGATGTGGAAAGGGGGGCTGGGTAGATTAGTGGGTAGCTCTAGGATTTAGGTGCGGTGCAGTTGGACCGATTTAGTTTTCTGGGGCGGTTGTTCGGTCGGTTCGGACCGTTCGACTGCCCCACCAAAATAAATAAATACTTTATTTGATTTAAACGGGCCGTCTGCAAACCGATAGCGGCCAAAACAAAATACTCCGGAGCCCCGGGTTTGGCGTTTGAATAAAGATAGGGCGTTTTAGAAAACAAAACGGGCTTTGCGAAAGTAGTTTTTGGCAAACAATGCATGATGATGACGATGCAATGCACAAATTCAACGCGATTTTCTAGTAGTGGTTTTGCGGGATGCCACATCGGTCCCGCAGTAGGACCCCCCATGGTGTGGGGTCAGCTTGTTTGGAACGCGTTTTGGGGGATGTGGCGTGGGACCATGTGGGGCACGTATGGTAGTTACGTGCGCCATGTCGCCTAAATTGGAAGATTTCTTTTTTGTTATTTTTATGATTGGCCTTTTTAAGAGTGCCTTTTCTCCTTTATGTCGCTAACAATTGTTATTTTTGCCAAAAAAAAGGCAGCGAATCTAGAGCAGCTTCTCTCTTCATTCATAGTTCCTTTTGGCCCTCGTATTTTCCCAATCTGGCAGCAAATCTAACCATCACCATAAATATGTAGATGAATAGAGCAAAATGTAGATAAAACAGCTAATAAAGGATTATATAGTACGATACTTAAACCAGGTTCGACAATTAGGCTACTCAGCAGCAGCAGCTTATAAGTTCAACACAAACAACAAAACAATAGAAGCTGCTTTACAGCAGCAGCAGCATCAGCACATGATCAGTGGCCCCTCATGGCCTGCACTAGGAGGGCCTCTGCCTCCTCCCTGTGACTTGATCGGGGGCATGCGACCCTCCTCGATGGCCACCTTCTGGAGGTTGCGGAGGTGAAAACCGAGCGCTTTGTGCTGGGCTCTGAAGGCGTTGGCGTTCTTTGACGGGCTGCAGTTCTTCACGTCCTCGGCATGCATCACGAGGGAGTTGAAGTCAGTGGCGAGGCTCCTGGTGCAGAAGGGGCACCTGTAGACATCACCGGTAAAGAAGTCGTTGAACTGGCCGGACTTTATCTTCCTCAGCACCTAACGAGTCTTGGTGTCCATGGACTTGTCGTCGCTGCAGACGTCGCTGCTATCCACCTATTACAAAAACAGTAGCGTGCAATAAGGACATGATTGAGATACCGTGATTATTGGGATTGATTACGTGCATAAATTAACTGATTGAGATCCCCTGATTATTCCCCAATCCCCAAATCTCAAACCAAATCGAATACTGATCCCAACTATAGATCGGTGCTAGTACTGATCCCAACTATAGATTGGTGCTAGTACTAATCCCAACTACAGATCGGTGCTAGTACCGATCCCAACTAGGGGCATTCATCGAAATATAAGATCTAACACAAGAGGATTAGCTACTATGAAAATACCTAGAATCCACCGATTAGCTGAGGCCTAATAACACACGATCTAGCATCCAACAATGGGAATGGGGGAAGAACAAAGGAAGGGGAGAAAACCCTAGTTACCTCTGACCATGGGTCGGCTAAGTTGGTGTCGAAGGGGTTCTCCGGCCTAATGTAATCGTTGTCCCCATAGGGGTCCTAGCCGTCCGGGATCTGCAGGAGAACGGCGGGGTCCTCTGAGGGCGGTGTCCTCGCCGGCCACGACGTAAGCGGGGGGCGAGTGCACAGGGATGGCGGCTGGCTTCAATGCCTCGATGGGGGCCCAGTATGGGGACGAGGGCCTCCTCGTCGGCCGCCTTGGAGGCGACGATGGCCACCAAGCCATTCTTCTCCATCGCCGGCGTGGTTGGGGTTTTATTGGGGGTTTGCAGAAGGTGATGGGAATGTGGAGATGGTCGCGTGAGTGAGTGAGCGGGTGAGTGATGAGTGAGAGTGAGGAGGCCTCTATAAAGGTGAAGGGAGGAGACGTTTCGTTGCACCACCGTGCACCGCGTAACCGCGTGCGCTACTGCACCGTTCACGGACACACGCGTCCGCTATCTCCCTGTGCACCGTGACACGCTTACCGTGCGTGCGTCACGTTTTCCCCCTCGTGTCTAACCTTGGCCACTTAGTTGTGCTCAGTTATACCCTCAAGTGTAGCACTGGCAATTTGGTTGTAGTCAGTTTTTCCCTCCACTACTAACGCTGCCTTGTGCAGTATACTCACTTTTACCCCCCGGTGGCTGGTCAACAAAGAGTCCACGAATGGATTTTAGCTAGCTAATCGAGTCATTTTATGCACAAAAATTTTAAAAAGATCAAAACATAGTGGCATCTATCCAGAGAGTCTTATTATGTGACCTGCCACTATAAAAAATGTGTATATATAAATCAAGTTTTAACCTAAATCACCACTTCTCAAATCACCTACTATCTATGAAGGTTCATGCCATTCTACTCAATCCTCTCCCCAAAACATAATTTGTCTAAATGAGGCAATAATTGTCAAACTGATGTATATTTGAATTTCAAGTAGTTTGATGTGTGCCAATATGTATTTTATTGTATAAAATAAGCAGTTTCCATTTTTTAAATCTCTTTTTGTTTTATATTTGAACCCCCTTGTTAGTTTTGCCCTTCGTTTTTAAGTTCTACTGAGTTTTCCCCTCCCTCTTAGTGACAAACTCTCACACATTGTTCATCTTGGCTGCTATGCTCTGATTGGTCGAGACAGTTGTCACACGGATCGTATCCACCAACCGTTGATCCTCTGATTGATCCGCTATGATATAGCGGACATGATAACCCCTATATCTGTCGGGGGGCACCCTCTATCCACCAACCGTTTATGCATTACATCCCTACATTTTATGAAAATGATAATCTCTAAAGATTTTCTTAGCACATCATTATCACGTATTAAGTGCGATTTCATAGTGTTCAAAGGTAAACACCCTTTTCCTTTACATTAAGAGTTGTATAATTTTTCAATTTGAAAGTGTTCGAGAGTAGTGTCAATTATAAACACTCTTTTACATTAAGAGTTGTATAATTTTTCAATTTGAAAGTGTTCAAGAGTAGTGTCAATTATAAACAATCTTCTACATTAAGAGTTGTATAATTTTTCAATTTGAAAGTATTCAAGAGTAGTGTCAATTATAAACACTCTTTTACATTAAGAGTTGTATAATTTTTTTAAATTTGAAAGTGTTCAAGAGTTGTGTCAATTATAAACACTCTTTTACATTAAGAGTTGTATATTTTTTTAATTTGAAAGTGTTCAAGAGTTGTGTCAATTATAAACACTCTTGTACATTAAGAGTTGTATAAGTTTTTTAATTTGAAAGTGTTTTAAGAGTAGTATCAATTATAAACACTCTTTTACATTAAGAGTTGTATAGTTTTTTCAATTTGAAAGTGTTCAAGAGTTGTGTCAATTATAAATACTCTTTTACATTAAGAGTTGTATGTTTTTTTTAAATTTGAAAGTGTTCAAGAGTTGTGTCAATTATAATTACTCTTTTACGTTAAGAGTTGTATAATTTTTTTAAATTTGGAAGTGTTCAAGAGTTGTGTCAATTATAAACACTCTTTACATTATGAATTGTATATTTTTTAATTTGAAAGTGTTCAAGAGTTGTGTCAATTATAAACACTCTTATACATTAAGAGTTGTATAATTTTTTTAATTTGAAAGTGAATTGCTAGCCATGCCAGAGTTGTGTCAATTATAGTTTTAGACCGCACGAGAGTTTCATAATTATAAACACTCTTGCAAACCAACTAAATCGCCACTGCTCCAGGGGACTTTACAATAGATTTTAGGGATATTTTATCTATCTTTGAGAGTTATGGAGGTTGAAACCACCGCTGGGAAGTAAAATCCAGAGAGATATTATTCACAACCACGAATTACGCTAGCACTGGATCAATCCTATTCGAAAATCAAGGTAGTTAGTTGAGCACCATCGATTCGCGTTCAAATACTGCCAATAATCAACCCACAAAAGGGAAATGATGCTTATACAGATGGAATCCATGCGTTAGATCCCTGCTACTCCACCCAATCTTCTCCGTTCTCGACTGGGATGGATGGTGCACCAGCCGGCGTTGCATACTGTTCCACGAAAGGGGTAGATCTAGCAGGGGTGGAAGCAGAGCCGGAGGTGGAGTGGGCTCCACGGCTAGGGGGAGAGGCGGCTCTGGGGCCGAGGAAGACATAAGGTAGGAGGGCACGACGGCGGGGTAGCGGACCCATCCCAACGCGACCCCACCCTTCGGAACGTATGCATGACCCGTCCCAATGCGGCCCCTCCGGTCAGGCATGTAACGGTCGAGGCCTCGTAACATAACGCTCAACGCCCGACCCGCCCCAATGCGGTCCACCAGTAAGCATGTAATGGTCAAGACTTTGACCTGACGGCATCCCTCCGTTTGAGCGCCCGCGAGGGTTTCTTAACATGGCAAGGGGAAAAGTGAGGAAAAACTAAGCGTCTGGGGAAAAGTGAGTACAAATAACGAACCAAGGGCATGAAAATAGAAATCTATAAGAACTAATAAAGCTTTACTAAATTTGCATGAAGGGAATGTTAGACTAGGGCTAGCATCTAGAGAACCATTTGTAGTCCACTAGTGCTACGTAGGACGCGTGTCGCTCTAGGTTGCAAAGTCGTCTCCTCGAAAGGAGCGCGCCCGCCTAGGCCCGATATCCGCCTATAAGGAGGGACGGGCCTTCACATGTCAAGATCGATTCTTCTCCACCCTGTCTTCTCAACTTGCCTCCTCGAAGAAGAAGCAGGGGACCTCGAAGAGGTGAGGTCCGACGACACCACCGGGGAGATTTGATCTTTGCCCATGTAACACATGTTAGGCGCTTTAGGACTTGTCATTTACTTTATGAGAGTGCTAAGGTTACTTCCCCTATGGTGGTAGCTATAAGGATTGGCGAGCCCTTGTGAGCCATGAGAAGCTCCTGCTTGTGCCCTCATGGAGGGGTCTGACGCTGGACCTTGGGCTTAGATTTTTGAGTGATGTTTTAGCCTCGTGAGGCCCACTCGTACTGCTATTCCTTGGTCGTGGAGGCGGATGTGTGGGTCACCTTTCGAGGAAAGGGGAGTATGCTCAGGCGTTTGTTGTAGCTGTTGGTGTTTAGGCTTTTCTGGGGCCTTGATACGTCGGAAACGTTTCTATGATTTTTGATGCTCCATGGTTGTTTACTATCTACTTTGCTTTTCTTTGTCCACACTTTGAGGTGTTTTTATAAGTTTTCTGGAACTAACCTATTAACAAGTTGCCACAGTGCCAGTTTCCTGTTTTCTTTTGTTTTTGGTTCTAGAAAGGCAGAAAATCAATATTCTCGGAATTGGATGGGACAAAAGCCAAAGTCAATATTTTATCATGGGTAACACGAAGCTAGAAGATAAGATGGAGAAGGCTCACCAGGGGGCCACACCCCCTGGCCGCGCGGGTGGGCCCACCCCGCTCCTAGTATAGTGGAGTCTATCATCTATATGAATTTGGTTAAGTGGAGCTTAGGCTTGCATTGCTCAAAATAGATTTTCCTTATCATTTGAAAACACTAAGTTTTTGCTTTGACAAAATCACCCAAGGAACCACCAATAGAAATTGGTGAACCTTAAACCCTTGTTCAACCACAAGTTTTTAACTTAGAAATTGGGATGATGAGATTCTTGTAGCTTCCATGTCTTGATGCTCAAATTGTCCTTTACCAGGGACATGGCTAAGTACTTAGATTTTTCACTCTGCAGAGGTGGTGCACTTTACCCACAAGACTTGGTTTCACCAAGACAAGATCTTTCAGGAGCCTTCCCTTAGACCAAGATGGACGCGTTCCTACCTATCATCCCCTACCATCAACTGTCCATTTGGCTAAGTTATTGCAACCTATATGATCCAGGCTGCACTTGAAGCTTCTCAACATTTGACATCTCAAATCTCTTTGTTCCTGGCTGGCCATCCACAAGTGTGATACACCAGGGTAGTCCATTGAAATGGGCCCTAAGTAACCACTCAACACAAACCAATCCTTCCATTCCACCCAGGTGATTCATTCACTTAGTTTTTTATTAAACAAAACACAAGTCCTCAGACTTAGAAATTTTTCCATAGTATGAATATATATTCCACCCTTTTTTTGTATTAGCTAAGCTAGGCATGGTAGTAGTAGGAATATTAACTTAGGAAATTCTACTAAGGTTTCATCTACTAGGATTTCCCATAGCTTAGTTTATACTTAGCAAAAATACCATGCAAGTCCTACTTAGAAATATCACTAATGCATAGTGAAAATAATGGGACAAAAGTATGATGCATCACTTGCCTTTTTGGTAGAGAGTATAAGTTCACTCCTTTGATCTTTGCAATGTTCACACACTTCAAATCACTACAATTCAACCAAGCAAACAATATTTCAATCTACCATTCAAGCAATTCATCACATAAAATGATAGAAACAAAACAATGCATGAAAGCATGCAAGAGGTTGTTTTATTTGTGAAAGTGGTTCCTAATGGGTCATAAACATTTGAAAACACCTAGTGGTCATTTTATAAAGTGTCAAAATCATTTGCAAAAAGATTTTACCTATAAACCATTTTCAAACCAAATCATTATTTTATGTGGTGAAGAAATGCTTTTAATAAGGCAATATTCTATAGGTTTCAAAAAATATGTTTACAAACCATAAAACCTTGTGTTTAGGGTCAGAGAGTTTATTTCCAAAACATTTCTCAAAGGTTTTCTTCCAAAACCATTTTTTTATAATTAAACCATATTTTTATTTGATTAGAAATGGTTTAAATCAAAGATTCATTCTTTTGTTTCACCAAATACATTTTTGAAACCACCAATTGATTTCTAGGGTCAGTAGGTTCAAAACAAACCATTTGCCAAAGATTTTATCCCCAAAATCATTTTAGAACAATTTTTATATCCTAAACATGCATACACAAGTTTCTGCAAAAACAATCAATTTAATAGATGCTTTTTACTAAACAAAGTGCATGGTTGACTAGGGCTTGTCTTGTTGAATCCATTTATATAAAATTTGCAAAATTTGGACGTGTATATTAAAAGTTATAGATTTTACAAAATCTAGCATATAATAGATCAAATATGTATTCAAAATATCAGGCAGGGCCACGTGGCGTGTTTTAATTCGTCGATACCGCTTCGTGCGGATCGTGCAACGAGAGGCGTTAGATCTAAATAGATCGTGCGGCACAGAGGCGAGCGTACCCCCTCATTCACGTTCTAATCCTAACCGTCAGATTAAAATCCTATGGACCATATCGCCTTGACCATTAGGCGTGGCTGGCGGCGGCGCTTGTGGAACGGCGACGTTGCTGGCGATGCAGGAAGCGAGGGAGAAGAAGCAGATGCTCACCAGAATCGCAGAGTCACGGTGATGCTCGCGAGAGTGCAAGGGGCGCACGGGGCCACTTGCAATTCCTCATCGGAGTTGTCCTCTGGCTCGGGCTCGTCCTGTTGAAGATGATGGCGAAGGCACGGGGCACGCTAGAGAGAAAAGAAGACGCGGTTAGATGCGCGGGGTCGTGGCGAGTATGCGCGTGTGAAAGAGAGGGAGATGGGAGGTCTGGTCTTACCAGCAGTGCTCGTCGGAGCGGAGGCAGACGATGGCGGCGGTGGTCGTCGTCGTTGCCGAGGTTCTGGGGCGTGCGGGGGGAAGATGGAGCTACGGGGAGGTTCGCCAGGGAGTGGGGAGCAGGTGAGAGTGGTCGGGGAGGCAAGGGCGACGTCGGCTGGCCGGTATCGCTTGCGGAGCTCGCCGGAGCAGAGGGCGGTGCAGAGGGAAATTGGGAAGCCTGGGGGCGTGTTAGGGTGAGGCGACGGAGGGGAAAGAGAGAGGAGGGAGAGGCGGTTAAGTAGGCGGGATCGCGGGCTGGGTTATTGCGCCATTACCAAGCATTTAAGCGAAGAAACCACCGGCGGAACGACAGGGAAGAAGGGCGTGGTCTACGCGCGGGGAGGATGAAGGTGAGGTGGCAGTGGGGTCCGGCGTCAGTAAGGGAGGGAGTGAGGGAGTGGGGTCCAATAGTCAGCGACTGCGTGGGTCTTCTTCTGAGTAAGAAACGAATTGCTGCGGGGGAGAGCAGCTGGGCTGCTGATGGGCTTAGTAGGCTAGGCTAGTTGGGTTGCTTTGTTTCTTATTTTTTTCTTCTCCTGTTATTTTTTTTTCCAATTTGATTTTTTTGTTTTGACTTTATTCAATCAATTCAAGCATCCATTTGAAATCAATCTTTGTCAAATTTTAGGTAGCTTCAAACACTGATTAATAAAACATTCTGAAATCATTTTAGAATAATTTATTTATTCTTTTTAAGGTCTTTTAATTATTCAAAATAGGCTCTAGTTTTAAATCAAATAAGATTTAATAATAATTTCAAACACCATTTAAATTTCTAAATCCTTCCAAAACTTTCCAGTAGGTTCTTATTCAATTATTTGGGTGTCAAATAATTAATTCATCTTGAATTATTTGGAAAGTTTTTAATATGATTCCTAAAACATTTAAATTGGGTATTTGTTTTAATTCCAATGGAATTAAATATAGTTTTTAATTCCCTAAATTTTATTTGGAAGATTTATTTTATTTAAGTTAATTAAAAAACTTTTATTCCTCTTGGGTAATTTCCAAAATACTATTTTCTCATGAATTAAATAGTTATTCTTATTAGAGATTTGTCTTTATTTATAATAGGGATAGAATGGTTAATGCCATTTTATTTTATTTTGGAAATTCTTTATCCTTTCATTTTATTTGTATTTGGATTCTATTCATTCCATTTTCTTAATGGATTGGGCCATGGTCTAATTTGGTCTTTAAATAATTCCTTATTTAATATTTCTTTCTTCATCTTATAAAATTCATATCTTTTTATTTAGAGATCCAAACTTGGTGATTCCAATTTGTAAAATCTTATTTGATATTTATTTATCCTTTTAAATATCTTTAGGATTATTTGCTCACCAATTTGTATGGATTTTAGATAAGTTCTTTATTATCTTTGGAAATTAATTTTCCTTATCTTAATTAAATTCATAAGATTTTATTTATGGTTCCAAGTTAAGTGAAACCAATTTATAGGGTTTTAATATTATTTCTATTTGTCATTCTTGATCATTTATTATTGTTTTCTGACAAATTTTTATATGGATCAAATCCATAGGCTTGGGGATAACTTGGAAATGATTTTTATTCCATTAGGGTTTAGGGTTTGGATTTATTTTCCAAGTGTTTAAATTTTCAGATGCATTTTATGAGGAATGCATTTTATTTGATTTGAATTTTAGTTGGATTCAAACACTAACCAAAGTTTGTTCAAGATGGGATTTTAAGTTTCCATTTAGAAACAAAAGTTTCTTTTCACCCTAAATTTCAACAATTGTTTATTTTGTTTATTATTCTCACATTACAAGATTTGGAAAATCTTGGGATGTGACACTCACCCCTTCGCCTATAAGATGCCCCCGATGCAGAAACCTTAGGCAACCCGATCAAAACTCCACGAAACCGTCTGTAGCCGCCGCCACCATTGTCCCTAGATCGGGGATCAGTTCTTCCGGCACCACGGGAGGAGATCATCCCGGAGGCCTTCTTCTTCATCATGCCAGCCTCTAGTATGAAGCGTGAGTAGTTCCACCTTGGACTACGGGTCCATGTAGTAGCTAGATGGTTGTATCTCCTCCTTGTGCTTTCATGTATAGATCTTGTGAGCTTCATTCATGATCAAGATCTAATGTAACATCCCAGCATTAGATCTTAGAAATAAGATGAACACAGATGTGTGCATTGCATTCATGCATAGAAAATCCGAATAATTTTCGTGACTTTGAACAAAACTTGTCAAAGTGATTGAAGCTTCTCTCAACTTTATGCAATTGGAGTAGATCATCAAGTTGACTGCGATAAGTTTCAATATGACCTTTGCTAAAAACATTATTTTGGGTAATTGTAATTTGATCTAAGGGTAGATCAAATATAATGTAACTAAACCATTACACATTGATTAATGATTATAATTTGATCCTTATGTGATCATTCCATGGTATTAATTTCATTAACCATGAAAATCAAACTATGAATATAATTCAAGTAACAAGAATATAAGAACCAACTCTTGATCCAATTTATCATTATTTATCTTTACCATGAGTATCATGGTAATATCTAACCTTAACTCTTTAGTGGGATTAAGTAGGAAAGAAACCAAGTCAAGATCATTCACCACATATCTTTCTTACCATATTAATCCTTATCATCTCTATTGAACCTTATTCTAATATCCCTTGTTCATCAATGTTCAGTAATCCACTATTGATCTATCAACTCTTGTTTTTATCTTAGCATTCACTTAAATCATTTTGAGAAGGAAGTAAGAAGAGGTAAGTAGTAATGCTAGTTTTGGATATCATCTATAGGATGGGTGTGAGTGAATAGAATCAAATCAATAGGATTATTGATGAAGTTATCTCACTCCTGAAATGATAGAAGAGTTATTTGGAATATATAATCATATGGTGTTAAAGAATATTACAAGGATAAATCCTGAGGCAAGTTACCAAGGAGTAATCCTATTGGATTAAGCAGGCATAGTCATGAATAACATCCCTTAATCCAATAGAGATGCTAAGAAGATAAATTCAATACAACTATAATGTTGTATTGATGAAAACTTTGGTTAGCCAACTGGAAACCTAAACCATAAAGAATCAACAGATTATAATGATCATGCTTTAGTCACCAAGATTGAATGCTTATTGACGAGGTTTGATTTCGTCAATGCCCATTGTTATGAGCTTGGGTTTTGGAGAAGACGGGGATGCTGGAGATCGCGGAACGGTTAGAAAACAGGCAACACGGGGACACGAGGTTTACCCAGGTTCAGGCCCCCGGAGGGAAAACCCTACTCCTGCTTGTCTGCTCTTGATTACGGCGGAACCAAAGGTTACAGGGGTGCGCTGATGCAATCTGGCGTGGAGGTGTGTATGCGGTGGTATGCGAAGTGCCCTCCTCGTCGTGCCCTCCTAGCCTTTATATAGAGATAGGAAGGTCCCGGGCATAGATCGTGTCGGTTACAGGTTTTAGGGTTTGCCCCTTTGAATATTCTATCTATTCTACTCTTGCTCTCCAAGGATCCGAAGGCATCATGGGCCCTGGCCACCCGAAAGTCTTCATGGGCTGGCACATATTCCTCGTGGGCCTTCCTTGGGATGCACCAGGTATGCTAAAATCATGTACCCGTAGGGTATAACCATGTCATTAGCCCCCGAGTGTTCAGTCGAATCATAGATTCGGCTGAAGACTCTTCAATCTTTCGGGTGCAGCTATCTCTGCTTGTTTAGAGAATAATTTAAGTGTGTAGGGATTGTTGATGCGTGTGCCTGACTCTCCCGACGGATCAGAGTTACTTAACTATCTTAGGACAAAACAACACGATCTTCTTCAGATTCGAGTCCCTCGACTCGAATCCGGAACATATGCTGGCGTAATTCGACTCAGGCCGCGGAGGACTTACGGGAGTGGAATTCCAGTAAATTTTAAATAATGTACCCAACGCGTCCGTCGAGATTTTTCATCGCGCCTACTAGCACAGATTCTTACTAGCAGAGCACAGTCGTGTGTGTTTCTAGGCCATCAGATAATATCTGTAGGTCTTATATTTGTGTCGCAGACACAACGTCCGAATTTTTATCACTGCGGAGGTGTTTCAGGTGGACAAGGAGGACGTTGCTCACTTAGTGTTAATTAGGGCAGAGTTGCCGAAAAGTTTTTTGCATACTGATCTGAAGGATTGCAGTCGAAGAATTCATAGGGTGCGCGACAAGCGCTCCCTATGGGATTAGCCCCCGAGTGTCTGTTCGAGTCGTAGACTCGAGTAGAGACTTTAATTCAGTCTTTGTTGACTTTTAGGTCTGTAGGACACAAATTTTTCGGATGCTTGAATCCATCCTCCCTATGGGAGTATCCCCCAAGTCCGTAGTGGAGTCGCAGACTCGACGTAGGACTCGAAGAATAGTTCAATGGTGTAGTGCTTTGTTCGTTTTTCGGGTGCGCGGCGAGCGCTCCTGATAGGACTAGCCCCCGAGTAGTTAGTCGAATCATAGATTCGAGTGAGTACTTTTAGCTGTGTAGCCAAAGAATTGTAACCGTTGCTAGTATAGCTTTTGATGACGTCAGTGCTGACGATCGGTAACCTCAAGCGTCTGCAGCGCTAGAGATGACATGACTGGACGAACATGGGTCCCACCTTCTGACTTTGAGTTAACTGGTGATGCGCGGCGTGGAGATAATTACGGCGTCGCCTCAATTTCCGTGCATAGTGGACGACGTGTGAGCGACGGTTCGCTACTATGCTATCACGTGGACGGTTGGATTTGGATGTTGGCTTTAGGTCTTCCCATGAACGGCCGTTGTGCATCGATCGTCCTCTTCCTTATAATCACTGGGGAAAAGTGAGTCTGTTTTTCACCGCAGCCATTCTCGTTTCACTGCTCCCATATTCTTTGAGCTTTCCTTGCTGCGCGCTGGAACTTCTTCGAACCTTTCCTTCCTTGTTTCTGCGTTCTCATCATCGCCACCGCCGCACTGTGATGGGAAAGTCCAAGAAGGCCTCCACCACGGTTGGTACTAGTGTTGCCGCCGGCGACAAGAAGGGTTCCGCCGCCACTCGCATCACCGATAGTGGCTGGCGGCGATCGGAGACTCACGAGGGCGATCTCCGCAAGCTCCACGCGTGGGGTCTGATCCCGCAGGAAAGGGAGGCCGTCAGGATTCCCGGTGACGAGGTAATTCCCCGTCCTCCCGCTGGGTTTCGGGGCATGTTCGCCGCTTTCATCCTTCGGGGCCTTTCCTTCCCAATCCATGATTTCCTCAGTGGATTTCTTTTCTTCTATGGCGTCTAACTCCATCATCTTTCGCCTAATTATGTTCTTCACATTTCTTGCTTCATCACCTTCTGCGATTGTTGGCTCGGCATCGAGCCACACTTTGGCCTCTTCCGGAAGCTCTATTCCGTGAAGAGCCAATCTGGCTCTGATGGCGTGTATCCCATCGGTGGCTGCATCATTTCCCTAAAATCCAATTTTCTCTTCTTTTCTTTCTCTATGTCGGAGTCTGTCCAGTACTGGCGGAGGCAATGGTTTTACATCCGCGACTCCACAGTGGCCGGGCAGAACTTTGGCCTTTCTCCTTTTGACCCCTCCCAGAAAATCTAGCCAAAGCGGTCCTGGAAGAATCACATCTTGGACGGCGAGGTGGCGGAGATAGAGGATCTCTATCGTCGGGTGGAAGATCTTCAGGTGATTCCGGATAAAGAGGTGAATGGTGTGGATATCATCCACGCCTTCCTCAAACGCCGGGTGCAACCACTCCAGGCTAGGGCGCACCCGATGTTTCTTTATTCTGGCCGCCATGACCCGACTAGGGTTTCGACTAAAGATCTCTCCGTGAGGGATGTGGACGGAATCCTCCGGCCATTGCTGAAGTTTAAGGCTGACGAGGACATTCCGGGTAGCTCGCTGACCCTTCCCTTCAGGGCCTCTCGACCGGTGCCGCAGGTGTAGATCTAGGACGTGCGCGTAGCGCTTTTTCGACTGCGTCTCTTTATAGTTCAGTAAGTCTGAAAGTTTGTCTTCTTTTGTGCAGGAGTTCAAAGTGCCAGGTATGGCGCCTCCACTACACGAACTTTTTCCGGATGCACTAGACAATGAGGTAGTGGAATCCATGTCTGAGCTTCCTTCGGCGCGGTCGCCGGCTGAAGAAGCCTTTGAGTTGAGCGAGGAACAGACTTGAAAGCGGACACGGAGCTCGAGCGAATCGTCGGATAACCTCGACTTCGCCGACGCCTAGGAACCCTCTGTGCCTTGAGCGTCACAGTGGGGGTCATGGTGGCTCTTCCTCTCCTATTCCGGCCATGCCTGTGCGGGCTGTGGCGCCACAGCCGCCGGTGAAGCGAAAGAAGGAAGAGAAGAAGGAGGAGAAGAGAGGCAGGAGGACCCCGCCTGTCTTCGACTTGAGTGATCTTGACTCGTAAGTTTCTTTAGTTGCCTTCTTTTTTTCTTTCTTTCAATTTAGCTTGCTTGTACTTGTCTGATGTTATCTTTTGTAGCCACTCCTCCGATGGCTCCTTCAGCGATGGCGCTCGCGAGATGGTGGGGGAGTCGAAGGTTGCTACTCCTCCTCCTCAAACGGTGGCCACCTCTGAGGGAGCTTCTCCGAACCCTTCTCCGCAGGAGGCTCGGGTGGTTGTCCCCCAGAAGACTTCGGCCGGACCTTCGGAGTCGCCGTCTGATCATGTAAGTCTCTTCGTTCTTGCTGCGGGGGGAGCCCCCGAGCATTTTCGGATGATCTGATGATCACTTTGATTTTGATTATCGAGGGGATCCCCCAAGCATCTATCGGATGGTCTACTGATCATGCTTTCCTTTTTGTAGATGCCTCGGGGGGAGCCCTCGAGCATTTTTTCGTATGCGTAATTTGCCTTTCTCGTTCCTTGGGCGCAGCCCCCGAGCCTTTTGTTTGACGAATTATGTATTTTTACAGCCTTTTGTTCAAGGCGCCAACCAGCTGGTGCAGCAGCACTTGGTGTTGGAGTTCAGCTTCAAGTGGCTTCAGGGTACATTCGTGAGTTGGTATTTTTCTTCTTCCACTGCTTCCTTTTCCTTCGATCCGATGAGTGATCTTTTGTTTGCAGATGAAACCAATACCACTCTCCGCAAGCTTGATTCTCTCAAAAAGAGCCTTGGGCGAGCAGAGAAGAAGGCCGAGGACACCGTTGGTGCGAAGGAGCGCCTCGAGCGGGAGCTAAGCCTTGACGTTGCCAAGGAGCGCCTCTGAGAAGCTACGGATCATGAGCAACTCGCCACCTGCTGACCTCATGAGAAGAAGGTTGCCGGCAAGCTGATGGCTGCTGCCAAGGCTATTTCTGGTGAGTGATTTCTCCTGTTCCTTTTCGACTTCCTTGTCTTTCTTTTTTTGCTTGGTTTTCACGTTTTTTCTTCCATTTGTTTAGATGCCGCTGGCATCGAGTTTTACCGTGGTGCCCTGGAGCACGGAAGTGCTTTGGATGATGCCACTACGGCGGTCGAAGACCGCTGCAGCACCATGGTCGGCTTGCTTGCAAGGCCAAGGAGGTTCTCGGGCGGTTCTACAAGGAGCTCGTCCTGAAGGGCGTCGCCCTTGAGGATGTCGACTTGTTGGAGGATGCGCTGTCAGCCGATGCACCTGCGGCGTACAAGCGTAAGCAAAAAGGCATTGGTGCATCCGTGGGGCTAGCGATGGCCCTGGCGTCTGGAGCGGAGCTGGATCTTCATCGACACCTCCGGATGCCAATGGTCACGACGGATCCGAGGTAGCCTTCGCCCTCTACGCTGCCCGTTGCAAATGTTATGGGCCAAAGTTGATTGACTTGCTGGCTGAGTACGCGGTGAGGCAGCAGGGGGAGGAAAAGAGCAGGCAATCCGGCTCCGAGGCTACGTGGTGAGGCTCCGAGGCTACTCGGGATGCAGCAAACCACAAGTTTTCAAACATATCCAAACACTATAGTGAATCCATAAATAGTTAAGTAATATTACTTCCTTGTTTACAAACTATAACCACTCATCTATAAAAAGGTAAATGATTCATTCCAGTATAATGTTAGGAAACCACTATTCAAATAGAGGTGTTACCATTCTTAAAGTATCCTTAGAGAAACATTATGAAGTACACAAGGTAAAAATAACATAGCAATATACCTTAAATCCGTCTATGTCTTTAAAGTTAACTTTAGTCTACAATACTTTAACTATTATACTAAAGACTTTGTTATGTGTTTTATAGTTACCTTTGGTATTTTATAATTAAGCCATAAAGCATCTCAAGTCCAAACTATTCAAGCAAGCACACACAACATCGACCACATTGGAGTAACCACAAAAACTGTTTAGACCTTAGAAAAGGAATCTTTTCTTCAAAAGTTATTCACTTTTCCACTTTAGTCAACAAACCTTATAATAATATTTCCAACTCTTAAAAAATTAAATTCAAGGACTCTCATCATAATTAACAGATGAAAATTAATCACAATTACATTGTTTCAAACCTTATTTGAATACTTAGGATGGTAAATACCTAAGTTCTTTATTATTGCCATTACTTGTAAAGTAAAATTTGAAGATAAACAATTCTTATATAAGTAGTATTTGAGTAGCATACCTCAATAGTATATCTTATTGTTGTATACCATTATGTTTACACGTTGTTTTACACACACTCACAAACCTTAATAAGAAACACATGTGTGAAACTTATCTAAAAGGACAACACATTCTGAAGTAACCATTCCAGAATCCAAACCATAGATCAACGTTATCCCCGGAATTCGAGTTTACTAAACTGCATTACATTGCTTATGCATAACAGCATCTTGCTTCTTTAAACATTAGTCCTTACCGGCCCAATGATGCTGATTTCAGATATTGGATCTTATATTGTCTTGAAGACCGTGAGTAGATAATCTTGCAATCACAAAAGGCAAGTTCACACTTGATCATGTACTTTGATTATTTTTCATAAAGTATTTTGAAAATACAGTGTTGTCACCACTTGCATTTCAAAAAGGTCAGAAAACACTATTTTGATAATAATGTAAATTATTGGTTACTGATCCAGGGTGATCAGCTAATCTATTAAGTCTGGCAATGGGAATACCACTGCACATGACTATATCACCTAGGACTTAACAACCAATGTCACCAGTGATCCTTGCGCCGTATATTACGCGTTGACCATGAGATTTGGAATGGGACGGAGAAGTCAACTGTATCTTTTCCCTCTCGCATGGAGTCGGATGTGCGGGTCCTGGCTGTTATCACTCGTAGGATGCATATATTGGTAATTCGTAGCTGATATGCAGCATATGGGTGGGAACCCTCAACGTCCCACGATAGTTCTGGCATCTGAACGGTCTGTATTTCCTATTGCCGTAATTCAATAAGTGGACATGGCATACACCAAGGAGACATGCGGGGTCGCGGAGAAGGCAGTGATTGTCTTGGATCTTAGGTTGGGACTCAAACCAAGGAAGTTTGAACGGGAACATACTCTCGGCCGTGCAACAAAGCCTAAGGTCTCTCATGGGTAAAGTGACGCACCTCTGCAGAGTGTAAGAACTGTAACTTGTTACTCCCTATTCTGGGAAGGAGCTACGAACGCGGCGGGAAAGGAACTCCCTGAAAGTTCTGGTAAACCCGTGAAGGCTGACGGACATAGATTTTCAGAATAAAAGCAACCTTTGAAGAAATGTTTATGAAAACTAGCATTGCCTATGACCTATGGTCAGTGGCTGTAGATATAGTGCATCAAACACTCCTTTTCTAGTGAACTTTCTTAGTACGCTCGTAGTCAATGTATCTTCTTAACCCTTGCTAGATTCTAAAGCCATTAAGACGATGTCTACATCAATTTATGCTCCAGGAATCATCATCAAAAGCCCAAGCTCTTCAATGAAGTCAAGGAAGTCAACATATACATCAACTCAAGTGAAGACGAAGTTACTGATTAGATAGGAATATACTTTCTAGCCATAGAACCTATTCTGTAGGGTATTGCCATAGAAGCAATACCGGGTCATCAATTTAGATGTCAGTATTATTAGTAGAATAGATTTGGAGTTCTTTATTTTTGAATCTCCTTGCAAGAAATTTCTTTCTCTCTCTTTAACTAAGAGTGTTCTGTGGATCTTGTGTACCAAGTGAGTTGTAACCTTAGCCATGTATTGGACCTGTTGTATTTCTGTTGTACCACTCTGAGGAATGTAATATTGGTGAACGGTGTTTCATTAGTGTTATGTCAACGACTATAGTATACTACATCATGAAGTGGTATGCTGGGTCACGCAGATGGTATCAGAGCATATGCTTTGACCTTAGGATAAAAACCCTTTTAGGAAGATCTGTAGGTTGGATAGTGACTATAGGAGCCATCTTATCTAAACCAAATATTGTGATGACTTGTGAGAAGAATCCACTTGAGGATAACTTTTTCACTAGATACTTAAGTCATTCTTTCTTAGTAGTAATTATTTTATCTTTTCTCAGTATAGTGCTAATTAGTGTCTTCCAAAGGAGACATAACCACTAAGATACGGTAGGAAAGCCAGTTGGTCACAATAGATTAGGATCAAGTGTAAGACATCAATTGAAGTAGTCCTAATGGTATAGCCTAACCCTAGAATCCAACTAGCACAGTGGAATCTTATTGTTAATTGGTAACCAAAGACAACATGATGAATATCATTAGGATTAATGTTGACGTAATGAGTAGTAATCATGTGGGATTCACTTGAGAATTCTACGTGATGAAGTGAAATTATGTTAAGAATTAATAATGGTGTAGTGAGAAACAAAGTCATCATGGTTAGATTAGCTTCTGAATCATGTAAATAGGTAAAAAATAAAAAGATCATGGTGAGATTAGCTCCGAAACCATGATGAGAGTATAAATATGACAAGAAAATTAGTAAATTAGCTTGGAGTAGAAGTAAGAAAATACCATGGTAGAGCTATGATAGAAGTCATAGGTGTCATAAAATAGTGATAACCTTCAATTTTAGGGGTTCAATAGAAACTTATTAGTCTTTTTGAGAGATCATGTGAGATTAGTTACTAAATAAGAAAGGTTGGTCATATTTAATCATTGCAAGAGGTGAGACAAAAGGTTAGTCAAAAACCAAATTGAGACCACTTTTATTAAGATTATCCTGTTGCACTTGAGCAATTTGGGTAAATGTTGAGATAAAGAATAGTTTGACCCTATGTGCTAAGTATCACGATGTAAACCTATATGAGGAGGTGTCATATACTACACAACTAAGCCTGAATTCTAGAGATACTATACTCAACAATTATATTCTGGGCTTAGAATATTGTGTGTTATATGTACCACATTTGGATTTATTTGTTTTTCTTGGATCTTCTTGATTGACTAGATCTATACATGAAGTTTGACTTGATGTGCAAATGCATGTTTCAATATACAGTTACTACTTGATGTTATAGACCTAGATAGGAATGGGAATTCGTGTGAGGGAGTGACGAGTTCCAAAGACCAAGATGAAGACCTACATGAAGGGTAAAGCCAAGTATGAGGAGTATCAATCCAATTTGAAGGATGAATCAAGTTCATATCATTGTTAGTCATCTATAAGAAGGAAGAGTCATGTAGGAAATACATCGAGCAACAATAAGTAATAAACGTTAGGTCCACCCAAAATAGGTGATGTTGCTAAGAAGTTAATGAAGTAGTTGAACTGAGTTCATGGAAGTATCATGAATTAGTACAAAGAAGAAGCCTTGGAACCAAAATGGTATTCAAGCTCTGACAATTCAGAGAGAATGCCATAAGGATGTTGGAAGCCGTAGGGTAATACCTACAACCTAGGATGATCCACAGCTGGTATTTGATCCACAGTTGGTATCTTGTCTACAGCCGGTGTTGGTTGACATAGTTAACCAGATCATCTTAATGGTTGCATAAAGAGCATAAAACTTGGCCTAAGTAAGATAAGACATAAAAAGTATAATAATTAAACGACAGTTTTCTAAAGCGCTTCGCAAAGTCAGGCCTACCAAAGCGAAAATGTGCAAATAAAAAGTAAGACAAATAATCTTGGAAGATCTATCTCAGAGATCCACAATTGTGTGGGTATACCCTAAGTTATTTCGTGAGACCTTAAAGAGGTATAGTATAAGCTGGATAGAGACCAATATCCTAGTTATGAAGCCAATGGTTACTATAAAGGCGGTTTAGAGACCACTAGTAAACCCTAAGGGGGAGAGTAAATAGTAAATGAAAGTATTGTTATCTAATCATCCGATTAAAGGTTGGAGAGGAAATACTAACCTATGCCAACGTTAAGCCTTATTTTCATCGGGGTAAAAGAAGCCATCATTATAAAAGTACTCTTAGAAGTAAGTCTGGATGAAAGATAGAAGTTTATTTCAAGATAGTAGTATTCAAACCTTAAGGCAATTATTAAATGGTAGTTAAAGAAGTACTTAAGGTGATAATGAAAGCATTAACTAAATCTTGCTAAGACAAAAGCTTAAGGGTTATAAAATAGATTAACCCTAATAGAATAATTCTAAAGGAAACAATTCTTAAGTAATCCTTAAGAAGTAATAACCCACATCCAATTGGATATGTATAGTGAAACAAGAAATTCCGATGCGTATGGACTAAATGTGTTCAAATCCAATCTTCAGAAGGACTACCAGTATAAACCATACCATGACAACCCAAAAAGTTAGTCTTTTAGCCATAACTATTGTCTAACAGAAATTTAAAAGCTGTTTTAGCGAGACTTCCTAGACCTTATACAATATAGTAAGGAAGTTCGATGATCAAGTGAAGGAGTTGGAATGGAATACCTAATCAGGGAAATGAACTAAATAAGAAACTCCAATTTAAGGATTCCATAATGAGAACATATCCCTAAGGGATGATAGTAAAAGGAACTTTGGAGTATCGAAGAAAACAAGTTGGAGATTGCCAAGAATGGTAAGAATTCAAGGAAAATATCTGGATATGAGATAATACAATTATTACCATTTGAGGTTACCATGTTGAGAAGTTTCATAACCAATACAAGACAATTCCTTACTCGGAAACGTGAGTATATGAACTTCGAGGACGAAGTTTATTTTAAGGGGGAGAGTCTGTAACATCCCAGCATTAGAGTTTAGAAATAAGATGAACACAAATGTGTGCATTGCATTAATGCATAGAAAATCCGAATAATTTTTGCGACTTTGAACAAAACTTGTCAAAGTGATTGAAGCTTCTCTCAACTTGATGCAATTGGAGTAGATCATCAAGTTGACTGCGATAAGTTTCAATATGACCTTTCCTAAAAACATTATTTTGGGTAATTGTACTTTGATCTAAGGGTAGATCAAATATAATGTAACTAAACCATTACACATTGATTAATGATTATAATTTGATCCTTATGTGATCATTCCATGGTATTAATTTCATTAACCATGAAAATCAAACTATAAATATAATTCAAGTAACAAGAATATAAGAACCAACTCTTGATCCACTTTATCCTTATTTATCTTTACCATCAGTATCATGATAATATCTAACCTTAACTCTTTAGTGGGATTAAGTAGGAAAGAAACCAAGTCAAGATCATTCACCACATATCTTTCTTTCCATATTAATCCTTATCATCTCTATTGAACCTTATTATAATATCCCTTGTTCATCAATGTTGAGTAATCCACTATTGATCTATCAACTCTTGTTTTTATCTTAGCATTCACTTAAATCCTTTTGAGAAGGAAGTAAGAAGAGGTAAGTAGTAATGCTAGTTTTGGATATCATCTATAGGATGGGAGTGAGTGAAGAAAATCAAATCAATAGGATTATTGATGAAGTTAGCTCACTCCTGAAATGATAGAAGATTTATTTGGAATATATAATCATATGGTGTTAAAGAAGATTACAAGGATAAATCCTGAAGCAAGTTACCAAGGAGTAATCCTATTGGATTAAGCAGGCATAGTCCTGAATAACATCCCTTAATCCAATAGAGATGCTAAGAAGATAAATTCAATACAACTATAATGTTGTATTGATGAAAACTTTGGTTAGCCAACTAGAAACCTAAACCATAAAGAATCAAAGGATTATAATGATCATGCTTTAGTCACCAAGATTGAATTCTTATATCAAGTATAAGGGACATTGGTGGATAGAACATGATTGAACCCTAGTATAGATATATTATCCTAGATTAGTCATTACAAGTCACATTAATATAATGTGAGGTTGGAGTATGAATTACTAGAGTTGAGTAAAATAAGATAGTATGGTTAAGCTATTAGTGTAGCATGGAGTTATTGAAGTAGTGTTATTCTTCTTAAAGGATTGTAAGATTTTGATGAGAGTAGTTTGAATTATACATCTATTGGAATAATATTAGTGATGAAGATAAAGGAAGTGTATAAATAGAATTAGAAGTAACTACTTGTTGGATTGGAGGTTATCGGCAGTAGAGTTGTTGATATAACCAAGTATAGTTATGAGAAGATTATGAGAAGCTTTAGTGTCAAGCTTTGCATCAGAAATGACCCCGACCAAGATCATCACTGGCCGGGTTCTGCATTTCACCTCCTTCTTCTTCATTGTCTTCCGCTATGTACATATTCGTGGAACATAGATCGGTAGTTGTCATCATCGTTCTCTTCTTCATCGCCGTCTTCCATCACAACCCCTCTTTCTCCGTGTTTGTTCCAAACATTATAGCCAGACATAAAACCATACTGAATAGGGTGGCTCTGAATGACTCTTGCGGAAGTGTGAGCCTTCTCATTCCTATAGTCAACACATGGACAACACATAAAACCATCATGCCGCTTGTTCTCCTTGGCCACAAGTCGAAAAGACCGACCCCTTCTCTGAAAGCGACAGAGCGTCGGTCACCGTACATCCATGGATGGCTCATCTGTATCATACAAATATATATCAAACGCAATCACTATGCTAAAATTAAGTACCGCACAGTCTAAACGAGAAAATAGTTGCTAACCTTTTATTACACTTAGAAACAAAGATGAGAAAACTTTAAGTGTGGATCGGGCACCTCATATCATGTCTGTCTTGTGTGACGTAAACTCGCATCACTCTAATGGACAATTCACCGAACACCTCTAGTGCATATGAAAAAGAAAAAAAATAGCACAACACCACCTCTCCCACCGGGAAAAAACAGTTGAGAGGGGGAGAGGCTGTGCCATATATATAGGTCCAGACCATTAGTCCCGGTTGGTTTGAGATACAAACAAGGACTAAAGAGGGTGCACGTAGTGAGCGGCAGTCCCTAGACCTTTTAGTCCCGGTTTGTGTCCCAAACCGTTACTAATGGGGTCTAACGGGCTGGGACCTATGGTTTGGGGTGGCTCGGGCCGTCCGGTGCGGGCCATTAGTCCCGGCCCCACCCACATCCAGAACTAATGGCCTGGACGAAAGGCCTATTTTCTACTAGTGGCTGGTGTACCTCATCCTGAGAGACTCCTCCGACGTCTTATCCAAGGACAAGATCCTTAGGTCCCTCAGCTTCCACCCGATGCGGTCCATGAGCCGCCTCTCTCCGACATCCCCGTCGGCACCAACGAGGAGTCGTCGGAGCCTCCTTTGTTGTCCTACTTTTCTAGGTCGTGGTCGTCGCGCCGGTGGGGTAGCCGCGAGGACTGAGAAGGCGGCTTCCTTGCAGCGGGTGCTCGTTAATAGATTTATGCACTAGCCAATTATCCCAAATGACAGATCTGATGGAAAGGGCTAGGTGGTGTATTTATATTCAACACTCCCCCTCACGTCAAGGCTATTTTAGTCCTTAGCGTGGGATAGGAGTAGGCCACAAAAACTTTTTTCCTTTTTTTAATTCTGCGTGAGCAGGGTCTTAAACTCAAGACCTCTTGGCTCTGATACCATAATGATTTATGCACTAGCCAATTATCCCAAAAGACCAATCTGATGGAAAGGGATAGGCGGTGTATTTATATTCAACACTCGTTAGTTCTGACTAGATAGGTATAGCTTTGTGGTTCTGAACTGCACGTAATCTCTTTGATGCTATTGTGGTGAGATTTGAGAATGGTGTATATGAAGATTCTGAAGTCGAGGTGGTGTATACAGCAGGTTGTTCTTGTAGATTTGTACACTTAAGTTGAATTAGGAGGACGGATTATTTGATCCTTTAATGTTTCTTTTCTCTTGGTGATTCTTTATTGTTTCTTTTCTCTTGGTGAAGTCGCTGCTTCGCTTTTCTAGCATTGTGCCCGAGACACTGGCTCCGACGAAGCTGAATCAGTCGCCGATGTAGCTACCACCTTGGCCTTGTTTTACATGCCGCCGTCGGATTCAGTGTGTGTGTGTGTGGAGGGGAGGGGTGAGGGTGTGTGGGAGGCAGCTGGGAGAAAATGACCATCGCTGCCGCCGAACCGGATTCAGTGTAGGGGAGGGAGAAAAAGGACCGCCGCCGCCGGATTCAGTGTTGGGGGTTAGGAAACTACATAAATGGATTTGCCCGTGTGGCACGTGCAGGATGTCTTAGAAGGGGCACAGAAGGGGCAAGACAGGTACTAATATAACGGAATATCCTGACATAACGTATAAGATTTGAAAATATTTGGTTTGTCCACCATTCACTCGAAATGCCAACCTCGGTAATTACCCCACCAATTTTTCGAATCGCGGTGCGCAACTCGGATCCCACGATGCCTTCGCCTATGAACTTTCGGGCCACAAAGTAACTAGCCCCATGCAAGAGTAGCATTTTACACCGCACGGCCTGAACCTAGGTAAACTCTCTGTGTACCTCCGTCGTGTTTTTCGCAGTTTTTCTCTCTAAGGTTGCCGAGAGTCTTGTGGAGATTGTGTCCAGCCCCTTGTGTTCGATTTCATCCTACTTTGAGAGATACCCCCGTTCATTCGCACAGACAAATCTCTGACAGAACCCAACATAAGTATTGCAACACAATTAGTCACATAGTTCATCGTTGCAATAATTACAAATGAAGTATCCTACTCCTTAGACTGTGAGATCGTACTTAATCACTATTAACCAAGGTTGCTTTGATTGCATCAATCATAATATCGTAATAGGGTGATCATAAAGTTGTATGTCAGGTATTCCGAAGGGATAGGTTGAGGCGTATATCTCGAGATCGAGATTTTTTTTCTCCCACCTGACAGGAAGATGCATTGGGCCCACTTAGTGGGACTACGTTTATAAAGCTGCGCAACTTATGACTAAGTCATGGGGATGGAATATCATGAAAAAAAGTTAAGAAAGCACTTGTCGGTAACAAGATCGAACTAGGTATGTTGATACCAATGATCAGATCTCGGACAAGTCATGTATCAAAGTAACAAAGGGAGTTGGACTCGACATTTATGGTTCAAACAACATTGATATCACGAAATTCATAGTGGCCATTATGGGTATCCAGATCCTGTTGATGATTATTGATCTGAGAACTATCACGATCATGTTTGTGATGTTCCTGAACCATAGGGTTACAAAATTAAGTGTTCAATGACGCTTGGAGATCATTTTGGAATCATCGGGATCACCGGAAGAAAGAGAAGAAAGAACCAGAATCATTCCGGGAAGGATGTGAAGTAGTTCAGAGTGATTTAAAATGAGTTTTGGAGTATGAGGATTTGTAAAATATGTTTTTGACATTAATTAATGTTTGAATAATTTAATTTGGATAAAACCTCCCTCTTAGGCCACTTCCTAGAGGGAAGGGCCCATGAGGGAGGGCCAACCGCCCCAAAGGGCTTGGGGTCGGCCGACCATGCGTAGGTGTGAGGGGCCCACCCTGGCCGCAACCTCCCCCTTGGCGTCTCCTCCTCCCTTTATCCCCACATTGCTTGCTGGCTGGTGGGAGTCCTTCCTTTTCCCCTATATAAGAAGGGGCATATGGGAGGGAAAGGCCCACAACAACACAATATTTCCTAAGAAATTTTCCTTAGGGAATTTCTCTCTATCTCGTTGGTTATCGTGCTTGTGGTTCCAAGAAGAACTGCGCACGTGGGAGATGACGGTTTCTTAGGCATGCCATCACGTTCCTTAATCCCGATTCTGTAAGATCTTCTTTCGCAATATCGGCTGGATTAGGAAGAATGGTAGTCGTCGTTGAGCATCATACGTGTGAGAAACCACATGGGTGCTTCCAGTTTTGGCACCTGGATTGTCGTAAATGAAGCAATGCGGCCTTGAGGTTGTCTATCAGTACAACTAAATCATCCATATTCACCGCGAACGTTAAAATTTTGTTCTACAAGGGTATATCATCGAAACCTCTCTCCGATACTATATTAACTCATAGATAGATCTTGGCATTAGTGGTGCACTAGTCATGAAAAATTATTGTCTTCTACTGCAAACCCCTTCATAAAGAAATATCAGTAGTGGTGTCAATGATATTTCTATAAAATTAGTGACATTTAAATTTATAGGGGACATTGTTAGGATTCATGCCTTAGAGGCGTCACTATCCGTGTGTATTCATAAGATGTCTATGTATGAACTATTTGTACTTTCATCGAATTCATGATTTGATTGTGGAACCTTGTACTTAATATAGTTCATGAAAGTTTCATCCTTAGTCATTTGAGGTTGTGGTATACACACACCGCTAAGACTAATGTGTAAGGAGGAAGATGGATAATTCCAGCTATCATTGGCATAGATATGCTATCTAACTTATACTAGCTTTGCCAAAGAGCTAGGCTAGCCGGACTGGCCAAAGATTGAGCCAACATGACTAAGAAGTATTATGATCCCAATCATGCAGTGTAATCCTTAAACTGATGTGAACACATGATATGGGTTACGGATTAGCCGATTTAGAAGCAATTATGTGCGTGTTGTTATAAAGGCAGTGCTTGGTATTACTAAGAAGCAATTACATGGTGTGGACGCACTAAGACGGGATTTTCCCTCGATATATGAGGGATGCTCTACTTGGTTAACTGTTAACCAAGGTACCGCAGCTAAGTAGTTCGCCAGAGGAATCACATATCATGGAGACAAGAAAAGGGAGTTAAGGCGACACTGGGACGACGAGAACTCACCTGTGGCTTTCCACCAATATCGTGAAGAAAAGGGACCTAGACATAACGTCACATTGAGGGCTACTCATCGGTATCTAGGAACTAACATGCATGCTTTGCTAGAAGCCATTGTAGCCTTATACGTATGAGTGTGACTATTACCCGTGAGCTAGAGGTTTACACACTTAAGAGAGTGGAGGCAGGTAGATGGGATCCGTCTGAAACGAGCCATCTAAGTGATTCTTAGATGGACAGAGACCAATCAATTGGTAGCACCCACTTTCACTAGGGTTAGGAATGTCGACTTAGGGACACAATGGGATGTGTCACCTCACCTACTTACTATATTTATATGGGTGGGTTGGTGTCGAACATGCGGTATTCTTAACCAGCACGTTAGTGCCACACCAGCACCTTTTGTCCCAAGAGTAGTGGAACCGAGGCTAGAAATTCCCTATTGTCGTTCCACTTGGTATGTGTGATAACGATCTGATGCACCACGTTTGGGGTGCTTGAGGTAGTGGATTTGTCATTGTCAGAGTCGGAGAGGAAGATGACGCTAGAGAATACTTCACTGAAGCCCGACTTGGGAGATGGGCGGTACAAGGACTATAGTGCCCTGACACGCTTCATCAAGGTTCTGCAATCATGAGTTTAGGGGTAAGACCTATGGACTCTTTCTTTCGCTAAAACTTGTCGGTGCCGCATTAGAGCTAGGAAAAAATATTGTCGTTCTTGCCTCAGACGTGTCACAACAGACATTAGTTACACTACCACACTATAACAAGTAATCCAAACTATTAAAATTTTGTTAAAGATTGGTAGTTCAATAATTTAAGTATCTCACACCAGGAAGCTTGAATTTAAGGGAAGTAATGGATTTAAATTGAAGGATACATATTGCATGGATCTCATATGATTATTCATAACCTCTCATGCCCTTATTTCTAAGGACGACCTTTCATATGAACCTTGCAATTAAACAACAATCCGATAAAATTTAACAAACATGATAATGTATACCGACACAAACATATATGAGCTCAATATCTTATTCCCTACATTGCTCAAGGAAGTTGGGTCATGCTCAGACCATGGTGTTGTTCTTCTTGTTGATGACCTCCTGGATCATAGCCTCAAGAACATTAAACTTCATTGATTTGGGCACAAACACATCAGCACCGGCACTCATGAAGACCTCTTGGGCATCATTATTAGCTGATAGTCCAACGATCTTCACATCACTTTCTCCCATAGCACGTATCTTCTCAACTGCCTATCAAGTAACACAACAATTAATTTTCTAGGCTACAAATATTCAAGCAAAATGAAATAAATATTTTTCATGCAAAAAATGAATGTCAGAATAACAAACGTACCTTAGGTCCACTCATTATGGGCATGTCCTTATCACAAAAAACAATGTCAAACTTCCTCCCTTCAATGAATAGATCCACAGATTCTTTCCCATTCACAACCATAGTAATTTCAGAGTGGAACTTGCGAACCATGGCGGAGAGAACCATGGCATCAACTCGGGTATCTTCAACAATAAGAACCTTCACGGGGGATGCCATGATCAGCTAAACGAACTACCAAAATAAAGAGAGTGGTTATTTCCAATCCATTTCTTATAAATTCAAAATGATTGACAACTATTCTCAATGAGAATAAACAAAAACATCATAAAGTAAATTAGCAAACCGCAACCATGTCTATGTATCCAAAAAATATTTTGTAGTTGCAAAATAATAAGAAATACTAGTTATAAAAAATCTCAAATATAAGCATGCACTTCATATATATCCCAGCTGATAAAAATATGCCATATCAGACAATAAACTAGAAACATCATATGTTGCTATTGTAGGAGGCGTGTGCACTTTATTAGTACTTATCATGACAAGAGAAAGAAGACATATTATATTTGGATGTAAGAGGATAACAAGAACATTACAATGGTGAAGAAATCACAAAGAAGTGTTTCCTACAAATGAAATAATTTCCCGTATCGTTTTCTACAAAATTACCATGAGGTCGGATGAGCTCGGAATATGATACGGGGAAATTGAGAAGTGTGCAACTTGGTGGGGGCATATAGGTTACTCTAGGCTCATATCTAAAAAATATCATATAATATCAAAGGGATTTTACAAAAAATTATAGCATGGGGGAGCCATGGCCCTAGCTTTGTCTGTCGATAACCTCAACATAGTAAAAAAATAGAAAGTGGAAACATGTATATATAAATTCATATACATGGTTGCCAATTTCCGAAAACACAACAACAAAAATTGTGTGCCGAATGGTATATAGATAAAACACACTAGTTCATCATACACACATATAACACATGTAACAATCTCTTGTAATGATAAATAAGAGAGAAATAAAGGAATGAATAAGGACCTTAAAGCTAGCTAGAGCTTATAGAAGAACCACAGTAAGATGTTGCTCTCTTTCTCCTCTTGTTGATTAAGGCTTGTTGTTGTGTGCCTTGTACCCCCTCTATGCTCAGACATTTATAGAGAACCAATAGGAGGGGTGTGTCCATCGCCAGTCGATATTTGCCGTCCGGTAGAAAATCACCTCGAGGCACACATGCATATATCTCCACCGCTTCACACCAAGGTAAAAAGAGGGACTAATATTGATATACTCACCATATCTTTTGTGATTAATGATTCATATATTTTTTATGTTTCCACAAATTTCTTAAAGATATATACAGTGAAGATCACTGCATATATACGTATTTGTCATGACATGTCGGCGTAGCTAGATACCAAAACATGATTAAAATAAATTGTTCTGCCATCAACAATGGGTGGATGGCATTTGATCTACCATATGTTATTATGGCATTAGTTTTAGCTACGATAGGAAACCATATTATTAATGTGGACAATATTTATATCAATGAATAATTAATTATATATCGTACCTAATATATTTCAGACCAACCATACATTAGTTAACTTGATACACATATTTTCTTAATATGCCATCTATAATTGCATGGCATATAGGTACATGTACCTAATATAGTTGACTAATTGATTTGACGACTTAATGAGAAAATATGTAAAAGAATTGGACCCAATTGTATATGTACTACAATTGAGGGTGCTAAGTGCAAAGTGGTTCCCATCCAAGAGTTTATTTTATTTTTATGTACACATTTTTAAATTGTAATATAAAATTCTACGAATTGAAGAGTTGGAACTAAGAAGAAAGTTTATGTGACATGTGAAGGTCCGAGGCTAGGATGTAAGTTCTTTTGCTAACAACAGTACAATATTTTTCTATACTCTACTACTTTCTGTGGTTTCTTTTTCTCTAATGGATGGTTCATACACACAATCACTCATATGGGTGGGTATGGTGTGGTGTATGTGCATACTATGTATTGGTGAAAAGAAAAGGTTTCTATTATAGCTAGGATTTATTAAAGTTAAAAGTAGATCTAATAAAAAAATATTAGAGCGCCGCACATATAGCATACTAGCCGCACAATATTGGACTTAGATAGGCCTTATGTAGCACGAAATAGTAACGGGAAAATTAAAAGTCCGTAGCAGGGCTACAAAGTGATGGGCCCATTTCAAATAGTGTAGGCCTCCGGCAGGGCAAAACAGTAACATGCCATTTTTTTATTGGGATCCCCTAGTGGATCGGCCCACTTAAATAATTAGCGGGCCTTGGCTAGGTTTGGATTCTAGCATGGTTTTTTGACTATTAACGATGGTAACTGGACGTTAACGGTATTTGCCATGTGGCAGTTTGCATGGCTTGATCGGTCAACGGGGCTGGCGAACAGATCTATGATGACACGAGTTTCCGTGGCTAAAGGGTTCGATCCACCATGGTCGCGAAAAAAACCATGGTAGATTCTCTGGTGATGGGACTTTTACCACGGAAGCCATTCGTCGTAGAAGACTTTTTAACCACGAAAAATGGGCCTTCAACCACAAAAACCTTCCGTTGTAAAACCCAACTTTTCTTGCAGTGAAAATAGAGGAGAGTAAAACTCTCATGCTAGCAATATTTGCAAGAAAGCCCGAGCCAAATCGGCCGGTCGAATACCTAAAGTTGATGAGGATTGATACAAAGAAGATAATCCTCAAGATCTAGACTATAACAATGCTCCATCTCCAGATTATACCGTGGAGCACCTAGTGAAGATAATAGTGAAGAATTTTGATACTGAAGGAGAAAATGATGCCTTGTACCAATATTTCATTCAAAAAGTAGCATATAAGGTACATGATATAGAAATGAAATATAAGAAATTAGTTGAGAAACTTCCAGCTAACCTTGATGATATATTTGAGCCCACTATTAAAATTCATATAGGAGTTAATGAGATTGCAACACTTTGTGATCTTGGTGCTAGTGTCTCAAAATTTTCTAAAAGTTTATTTGAAAGAATTAACCTTGAGCCATTTCAAATTATCAAACTAAGACTCCACTTAGCATATTGAACTTACAAACAAGTTTTAGGAGTCAAAGAGAATATTATTGTAGAAATCAAAAGATTTCCTGCATAGATTTATTTTTCGTGCCCCTGGTTCGTTAGCTGTACTCATTTTTCCTCGGCCTCTTAGTTTTTTCTCACTTTTGTCCAGCTCCTATTATAAAACTCTCACATCGGTCTGAAACTCGCTCTCCGTCGGGTCCCGTTAGTGGACCCTCGCCATTACATGCTGACAAGTGGGGCCGCATTCAGGTGAGTCCCGTAGTGGATCCTCGCCGTTACGTGCTGACAAGTAGGACCCACCCCTGTTGCGTGATGACAGGTGGGGCCACGTTCACTGGTCTCAGATTAGGACCCCCATGGTGTGGGGTCACTTGTTGGGAACGCTTTGGGGGATGTGGTGGGACCATGTGGGGCTCGTATGGTAGTTACGTGCGCCCTATCGCCTAAATTGGAAGATTTCTTTTTTGTTATTTTTATGATTGGCCTTTTTAAGAGTGTCTTTTCCCCTTTATGTCGCTAACAATTGTTATTTTTCCAAAAAAAGGGAGCGAATCTAGAGCAGCTTCTCTCTTCAGTTCCTTTTGGCCCTCGTATTTTCCCAATCTGGCAGCAAATCTAACCAGCACCATAAATATGTAGATGAATAGAGAAAAATGTAGATAAAGCAGCTAATAAAGGATTATATAGTACGATACTTAAACCAGGTTCGACAATTAGGCTACTCAGCAGCAGCAGCTTATAAGTTCAACACAGACAACAAAACAAAAGAAGCTGCTTTACAGCAGCAGCATCAGCACATGATCAGTGGCCCCTCATGGCCTGCGCTAGGAGGGCCTCCGCCTCCTCCCTGTGACTTGATCGGGGGCATGCGACCCTCCTCGATGGCCACCTTCTGGAGGTTGCGGAGGTGAAAATCGAGCGCTTTGTGCTGGGCTATGAAGGCGTTGGCGTTCTATGACGGGCTGCAGTTCTTCACGTCCTCGGCATGCATCACGGGGGAGTTGAAGTCGGCGGCGAGGCTCCTGGTGCAGAAGGGGCACCTGTAGACATCACTGGTGAATAAGCCGTTGAACTGGCCGGACTTCATCTTCCTCAGCACATGACGATTCTTGGTGTCCATGGACTCGTTGTCGCTACAGACGTCGCTGCTATCCACCTATTACAAAAACAGTTGCGTGCAATAAGGACATGATTGTGATACCGTGATTATCGGGATTGATTACTTGCATAAATTAACCGATTGAGATCCCCTGATTATTCCCCAATCCCCAAATCTCAAACCAAATCGAATACTGATCCCAACTACAGATCGGTGCTAGTACTGATCCCAACTATAGATCGGTGCTAGTACTAATCCCAACTACAGATTGGTGCTAGTACTGATCCCAACTAGGGGCATTCGTCAAAATATAAGATCTAACACAAGAGGATTAGCTACTATAAAAATACCTAGAATCCACCGATTAGCCGAGCCCTAATAACACACGATCTAGCATCCAACAATGGGAATGGGGGAAGAACAAAGGAAGGGGAGAAAACCCTAGATACCTCCGACCATGGGTCGGCTAAGTTGGTGCTGAAGGGGTTCTCCGGCCTAATGTAATCGTTGTCCCCGTAGGGGTCCTAGCCGTCCGGGATCTGCAGGAGAACGGCGGGGGCCTCGGGATCTGGGTCTCACGACGGCCACGATAAGCGGGACGGGTCCGACAGGATGGCGGCTGGCTTCAATGCCTCGATGGGGGCCCAGTATGGGGACGAGGGCCTCCTCGTCGGCCGCCTTGGAGGCGATGATGGCCACCAAGCCGTTCTTCTCCATCGCCGGCGTGGTTGGGGTTTTCTTGGGGGTTTGCATAAGGTGATGGGAAAGTGGAGATGGTCGCGTGAGTGAGTGAGCGAGTGAGTGATGAGTGAGAGTGAGGAGGCCTCTATAAGGGTGAAGGGAGGAGACGTTTCGTTGCACCACCGTTCACCGCGTAACCGCGTGCGCTACTGCACCATTCACGGACACACGCGTCCGCTATTGCCCTGTGCACCGCGACATGCTTACCGTGCGTCATGTTTTCCCCCTCGTGTCTAACCTTGGCCACTTAGTTGTGCTCAGTTATACCCTCAAGTGTAGCACTGGCAATTTGGTTGTACTCAGTTTTTCCTCCAGTACTAACGCTGCCGTGTGCAATATACTCACTTTTACCCTCCGGTGGCTGGTCAACAAAGAGTCCACGAATGGATTTTAGCTAGATAATTGATTCATTTTATGCACAACAATTTTAAAAAGATCAAAACATAGTGGCATCTATCCAGGGAGTCTTATTATATGACCTGCCACTATAACAAATGTATATAAATCAAGTTTTAACCTAAATCACCACTTCTCAAATCACCTACTATCTATGAAGGTTCATGGCATTCTACTCAATCCTCTCCCCAAAACATAATTTGTCTGAATGAGGCAATAATTATCAAACTGATGTATATTTGAATTTCAAGTAGTTTGATGTGTGCCAATATGTATTTTATTGTATAAAAGAAGCAGTTTCCATTTTTTAAATCTCTTTTTGTTTTATATTTGAACCCCCTTGTCAGTTTGGCCCTTGGTTTTTAAGTTCTACTGAATTTTCCCCTCCCTCTTAGTGACAAACTCTCACACATTGTTCATCTTGCCTGCTATGCTCTGATTGGTTGAGACAGTTGTCACACGGATCGTACCCACCAACCGTTGATCCTCTGATTGATCCGCTATGATATAGCGGACATGATAACCCCTATATCTGTCGGGGGGCACCCTCTATCCATGCAAAATAACGAGTTTGCCACCGATGCTTTAACTCCATAAACAAATGATTTTGAATATAGTTTGAAGGGAAAGTGTTCAAAGGTGTATAATTTTTGCATTATATTTCACTCCATGTCCTATGTGCGATTTCAAAGAGTTCAAAGGTGTATAATTTTTTCCATATGCAAGTTTATGCATTACATCCCTACATTTTATGAAAATGATAATCTCTAAAGATTTTCTTAGCACGTCATTATCACGTATTAAGTGCGATTTCTTCCTTTACATTAAGAGTTGTATAATTTTTCAATTTGAAAGTGTTCAAGAGTAGTTTCAATTATAAACACCCTTTTACATTAAGAGTTGTATAATTTTTCAATTTGAAAGTGTTCAAGAGTAGTGTCAATTATAAACAATCTTTTACATTAAGAGTTGTATAATTTTTCAATTTGAAAGTATTCAAGAGTAGTGTCAATTATAAACACTCTTTTACATTAAGAGTTGTATAATTTTTTTAAATTTGAAAGTGTTCAAGAGTTGTGTCAATTATAAACACTCTTTTACATTAAGAGTTGTATATTTTTTTAAATTTGAAAGTGTTCAAGAGTTGTGTCAATTATAAACACTCTTGTACATTAAGAGATGTATAAATTTTTTTAATTTGAAAGTGTTTTAAGAGTAGTATAAATTATAAACACTCTTTTACATTAAGAGTTGTATAGTTTTTTCAATTTGAAAGTGTTCAAGAGTTGTGTCAATTATAAATACTCTTTTACATTAAGAGTTGTATGTTTTTTTAAATTTGGAAGTGTTCAAGAGTTGTGTCAATTATAAATACTCTTTTACATTAAGAGTTGTATAATTTTTTAAATTTGGAAGTGTTCAAGAGTTGTGTCAATTATAAACACTCTTTTACATTAAGAGTTGTATATTTTTTTAATTTGAAAGTGTTCAAGAGTTGTGTCAATTATAAACACTCTTATACATTAAGAGTTGTATAATTTTTTTAATTTGACAGTGAATCGCTAGCCATGCCAGAGTTGTGTCAATATAGTTTCAGACCACGCGAGAGTTTCATAATTATAAACACTCTTGCAAACCAACTGAATCGCCACTGCTCCAGGGGAATTTACAATAGATTTTAGGGAGATTTTATCTATCTTTGAGAGTTATGGAGGTTGAAACCACCACTGGGAAGTAAAATCCAGAGAGATATTGTTCACAACCACGAATTACGCTAGCATTGGATTAATCCTATTCGAAAATCAAGGCAGTTAGTTGAGCACCATCGATTCGCGTTCAAATACTGCCAATAATCAACCCACAAAAGGGAAATGATGCTTATCCAGATGGAATCCATGCGTTAGATCCCTGTGACTCCACCCAATCTTCTCTGTTCTCGACTGGGATGGATGGTGCACCAACCGGCATTGCATACTGTTCCGCGAAAGGGGTGGGAGCCGAGCCGGAGGTGGAGTGGGCTCCACGGCTAGGAGGAGGGGCGGCTCTAGGGCCGAGGATGACATAAGGTAGGAGGGCACGACGGCGGGGCAGCAGACCCGTCCCAACGCGACCCCACCCTTCAGCACGTATGCATGACCCGTCCCAACACGGTCCCTCCGGTCAGGCATGTAACGGTCGAGGCCTTGTAACATAACGCTCAACGCCCGACCCGCCCCAATGCGGTCCCACCAGTCAGCATGTAACGGTCAAGCCTTTGACCTGACGGCATCCCTCCGTTTGAGCGCCCGTGAGGGTTTCTTAACATGGCAAGGGGAAAAGTGAGGAAAAACTAAACGGCTGGGGAAAAGTGAGTACAACTAACGAACCAAGGGCACAAAAATAGAAATCTATAAGAACTAATAAAGCTTTAATAAATTTGCATGAAGGGAATGTTAGACTAGGGCTACCATATAGAGAACCATTTGTAGTCCACTAGTGCTACGCAGGACGCGTGTCGCTCTAGGCTCCAAAGTCATCTCCTCGAAAGGAGCGCGCATTCCTAGGCTCGATATCCGCCTATAAGGAGGGACGGGCCTTCACATGTCAAGATTGATTCTTCTCCACCCTGTCTTCTCAACTTGCCTCCTCGAAGAAAAAGCAGGGGACCTCGACGAGGTGAGGTCCGATGACACCACCGGGGAGATTTGATCTTTGCCCATGTAACACATGTTAGGAACTTTAGGACTTGTCATTTACTTTCTGAGAGTGCTAAGGTTACTTCCCCTATGGTGGTAGCTGTAAGGATTGGCGAGCCCTTGTGAGCCATGAGAAGCTCCAGCTTGTGCCCTCATGGAGGGGTCTGACGCTGGACCTTGGGCTTAGATTTTTGAGTTATGTTTTAGCCTCGCGAGGCCCACTCGTACTGCTATTCCTTGGTCGTGGAGGCGGATGTGCGGGTCACCTTTCGAGGAAAGGGGAGTATGCTCAGGCGTTTGTTGTAGCTGTTGGTGTTTAGGCTTGCAGCCATGGCCGCCTTGCCAGTTGCTCTGTAGATATCCTAGGGAGTACTGTACGGCTAGCGTCTTATTGTAGGCGAGGCGACCCGATGTTGGACCTTCTCAAGTCGTAAGTAGTGACTGCGCCATGAGGAGGCTTTGCCTTGCGCGCCTTTCCTGGGGCCTTGATACATCGGAAACGTATCTATGATTTTTGATGTTCCATGCTTGTTTCCTGAGGTGTTTTTATAAGTTTTCTGGAACTAACCTATTAACAAGTTGCCACAGTGCCAGTTGCCTGTTTTCTTCTGTTTTTGGTTCCAGAAAGGCAGAAAATCAATAATCTCGGAATTGGATGGGACAAAAGCCAAAGTCAATATTTCACCGTGGGTAACACGAATCCAGAAGACGAGACGGAGAAGGCTCACCAGGGGGCCACACCCCCTGGACGTGCGGGTGGGCCCACCCCGCGCCTAGGGGGTGCAGCCGCCCTGGTGCCCCCCTGGCTCACCCCTTTGCCTATAAGATGTCCCCGATGCAGAAACCCTAGGCAACCCGATCAAAACTCCACTAAGCCATCTGTAGCCGCCGCCACCATTGTCCCTAGATCGGGGGGATCTAAAGTTCTTCCCGGCACCATGCCGGAGGGGAGATCATCCCGGAGGCGTTCTTCTTCATCATGCCAGCCTCCAGTCTGAAGCGTGAGTAGTTCCACCTTGGACTACGGGTCAATGTAGTAGCTAGATGGTTGTATCTCCTCCTTGTGCTTTCATGTATAGATCTTGTGAGCTTCGTTCATGATCAAGATCTAATGTAACATCCCAGCATTAGAGCTTAGAAATAAGATGAACACAGATGTGTGCATTACATTCATGCATAGAAAATCCGAATAATTTTCGTGACTTTGAACAAAACTTGTCAAAGTGATTGAAGCTTCTCTCAACTTGATGCAATTGGAGTAGATCATCAAGTTGACCGCGATAAGTTTCAATATGACCTTTGCTAAAAACATTATTTTGGGTAATGGTAATTTGATCTAAGGGTAGATCAAATATAATGTAACTAAACCATTACACATTGATTAATGATTATAATTTGATCCTTATGTGATCATTCCATGGTATTAATTTCATTAACCATGAAAATCAAACTATGAATATAATTCAAGTAACAAGAATATAAGAACCAACTCTTGATCCACTTTATCCTTATTTATCTTTACCATGAGTATCATGGTAATATCTAACCTCACCTCTTTAGTGGGATTAAGTAGGAAAGAAACCAAGTCAAGATCATTCACCATATTAATCCTTATCATCTCTATTTAACCTTATTCTAATATCCCTTGTTCTTCAATGTTGAGTAATCCACTATTGATCTATCAACTCTTGTTTTTATCTTAGCATTCACTTAAATCCTTTTGAGAAGGAAGTAAGAAGATGTAAGTAGTAATGCTAGTTTTGGATATCATCTATAGGATGGGAGTGAGTGAAGAGAATCAAATCAATAGGATTATTGATGAAGTTAGCTCACTCCTGAAATGATAGAAGAGTTATTTGGAATATATAATCATATGGTGTTAAAGAAGATTACAAGGATAAATCTTGAAGCAAGTTACCAAGGAGTAATCCTATTGGATTAAGCAGGCATATTCATGAATAACATCCCTTAATCCAATAGAGATGCTAAGAAGATAAATTCAATACAACTATAATGTTGTATTGATGAAAACTTTGGTTAGCCAACTGGAAACCTAAACCATAAAGAATCAAAGGATTATAATGATCATGCTTTAGTCACCAAGATTGAATGCTTATTGACGAGGTTTTATTTCGCCAATGCCCATTGTTATGAGCTTGGGTTTTGGAGAAGATGGGGATGCTGGAGATCGCGGAACGGTTAGCAAACAGGCAACACGGGGACACAAAGTTTACCCAGGTTCAGGCCCTCGGAGGGAAAACCCTACTCATGCTTGTCTGCTCTTGATTACGGTGGAACCGAAGGTTACAGGGGTGCGCTGATGCAATCTGGCGTGGAGGTGTGTATGCGGTGGTATGCGAAGTGCTCTCCTCGTCGTGCCCTCCTAGCCTTTATATAGAGATAGGCAGGTCCCAGGCATAGATCGTGTCGGTTACAAGTTTTAGGGTTTGCCCCTTTGAATATTCTATCTATTCTACTCTTGCTCTCCAAGGATCCGAAGGCTTCATGGGCCCTGGCCACCCGAAAGTCTTCATGGGCTGGCGCATATTCGTCGTGGGCCTTCCTTGGGCTGCACCTGGTATGCTAAAATCATGTACCCGTAGGGTATAACCATGTCAGTAGCCCCCGAGTGTTCAGTCGAATCGTAGATTCGGCTGAAGACTCTTCAATCTTTTGGGTGCAGCTATCTCTGCTTGTTTAGAGAATAATTTAAGTATGTAGGGATTGTTGATGCGTGTGTCTGACTCTCCCGACGGATCAGAGTTAGTTAACTGTCTTAGGACAAAACAACACGATCTTCTTCAGATTCGAGTCCCTCGACTCGAATCCAGAACATATGCTGGAGTAATTCGACTCAGGCCGCGGAGGACTTACAGGAGTGGAATTCCAGTAAATTTTAAATAATGTACCCAACACGTCCGTCGGGATTTTTCATCGTGACTACTGGCACGGATTCTTACTAGCAGAGCACAGTCGTGTGTGTTGCCAGGCCATCAGATGATATCTGTAGTTCTTATCTTTGTGTCGCAGACACAACATCCGAATGTTTATCACCGCGGAGGTGTTTTGGGTGGCCAAGGAGGACGTTGCTCACTTAGCGTTAATTAGGGCAGAGTTGCTGAAAAGTTTTTTGCATACTGATCCGAAGGATCGCAGTCGAAGAATTCATAGGGTGCGCGACAAGCGCTCCCTATGGGAGTACCCCCGAGTGTCTGTTCGAGTCGTAGACTCGAGTAGAGACTTTAATTCAGTCTTTGTTGACTTTTAGGTCTGTAGGACACAAATTTTTCGGATGCTTGAATCCATCCTCCCTATGGGAGTAGCCCCCGAGTCCGTAGTGGAGTCGCAGACTCGACGTAGGACTCGAAGAATAGTTCAATGGTGTAGTGCTTTGTTCGTTTTTCGGGTGCGCGGCCAGCGCTCCTGATAGGACTAGCCCCCGAATACTTTGTCGAATCCTAGATTCGAGTGAGTACTTTTAGCTGTGTAGCCGAAGAATTGTAACCGTTGCTAGTATAGCTTTTGATGACATCAGTGCTGACGATCGGTGACCTCAAGCGTTTGCAGCGCTAGAGATGACGTGACTGGACGAACATGGGTCCCACCTTATGACTTTGAGTTGACTGGTCATGCGCGACGTGGAGATAATTACGCCGCCTCAATTCTCTCAAGATAGTGGACGCGTGTGAGCGATTGTTCGTCATGCTAACACGTGGACGGTTGGATTTGGATGTTGGCTTTAGGTCTTCCCATGAACGGCCATTGTGCATTGTCCTTATCCTTATAATCATTGGGGAAAAGTGAGTTTGTTTTTCACCGCAGCCATTCTCGTTTCACTGCTCCCATCTTCTTTGAGCTTTCCTTGTTGCGCGCTGGAATTTCTTCGAACCTTTCCTTCTTTGTTTCTGCGTTCTCATCATCGCCACCGCCGCACTGTGATGGGGAAGTCCAAGAAGGCCTCCACCGCGGTTGGTACTAGTGCTGCCGCCAGTGGCAAGAAGGGTTCCGACGCCACTCGCATTGTTGGGCCACGCGGAGATAAAACAAAACTTTTTCCTCTAACGTGGTGATCCCAAGATCTAGTTGAGGTAGAAGGCCACGAGGTTTACCACTAGACGCGCAATTGCGGATTACTGATGAAGCGCGTCAGTTGATGCAGTGAAGTCCTCACAATCCGATCGTCCTGGTGCTGATCGCACAACACCTCTGCTGGTATCCACACGTACAAGGAGGAGCACCGCCGAATCGCTAGGTTCACATGGCAGGATCGTCAGAGAGCTAGGGTTTCCAACACATGGAATGACCTAACCGAACAAAGATTAACCTTTCTGGGTTAAGGTGCTCCACTATATATAGGGAGTGAACGTGGGCTCTTCTCGCGCGACCCATTCACTAAAGCCCATATAACACTAGTCACCGTGAGTCCAACTCACTAACTCAGTCCTAATCAGGTTTAGGTCCAACCCAACCAGATTATATGTTCAGACCCAATCCGAACTTGCTCCCGCTCTTAAGTATGTGACCCCGCAGTCTCATGGCTACTTGGACACGATTGGAGTCTGACTCACAATCGATCACGCAGAGCGGCTCCTAGCGTAACGTCCGACTCCAAGTACCAAAGAGTCATGACGACTTGCCTTTCCAATGCGACTTACGTCCGAGTCCCTTTTGCCTCACGATATACCTTGTCAGACTATAGACGAATATATGTCATCCCTTAAATAGTCCGAATCTCTTCTCGATCCAAGATAAGTGATTCACCCGACTAACTCTTAGTCAATCGCCTCGGTTAACACTTAACCGAGTAGTGCATGGCCATGCTTTCCTAATCATATCTCACGAGAGGACCCAGAGAATATCTCTCCGAGTGGAGGGGAAAAATCCCATCTTGGTTATTCACATCACGCAACTTGATTCTCAGTCGACCCGAACCCTGCCTTTATAACTGCCCAGTTACGGATCAACATTTGATAGAACCTAAGTCGGTGATCCTCAACTCGGACTATGCAACAACCTTAGGTCTAAGGATTACATTGATTGAGATATACAAATGACAACTTGTTCGTTGTACCTCAATATGGGTCAATCCAACTCGCTAAACTCTTTAGCCGAGTCTGTGTAAGTTGGAATAGCATCTCCATGCCCATGACAAGTGGAACCGAGTCATCAAGCCAACTTTCACATTGGTCTAAGTTGTGTGTCCAGCACAACCTCAATTACCAAGGATATTTAGTACAAACAACATGAATGCATAGTTCCACTACCGAATCACATATTCAATGATACACATCAGATGTTTATACAAGGACTAATATCTTTATGAATACAATGGGAAATCTCATCATACATGATTGCCTCTAGGGCATATTCCCAACATCATCACCTTCTGCGATTGTTGGCTCGGCATCGAGCCACACTTTGGCCTCTTCCGGAAGCTCTATTCCGTGAAGAGGCAATCTGGCTCCGATGGCGTGTATCCCATCGGTGGCTGCATCATTTCCCTAAAATCCAATTTTCTCTTCTTTTCTTTCTCTATGTCGGAGTCTGTCCAGTACTGGAGGAGGCAATGGTTTTACATCCGCGACTCCACAGTGGCCGGGCAGAACTTTGGCCTTGCTCCTTTTGACCCCTCCTAGAAAATCCAGCCGAAGCGGTCCTGGAAGAATCACATCTTGGACGGCGAGGTGGCGGAGATAGAGGATCTCTATCGTCGGGTGGAAGATCTTCAGGTGATTTCGGATAAAGAGGTGAACGGTGTGGATATCATCCACACCTTCCTCAAACGTCGGGTGCAACCACTCCAGGCTAGGGCGCACCCGATGTTTCTTTATTCTGGCCGCCATGACCCGACTAGGGTTTCGACTGGAGATCTCTCTGCGGGGGATGTGGACGGAATCCTCTGGCCATTGCTGAAGTTTAAGGCTGACGAGGACATTCCGGGTAGCTCGCTAACCCTTCCCTTCAGGGCCTCTCGACCGGTGCCGCAGGTGTAGATCTAGGACGTGCGTGTAGCGCTTTTTCGACTGCGACTCTTTATAGTTCAGTAAGTCTGAAAGTTTGTCTTCTTTTGTGCAGGAGTTCAAAGTGCCAGGTATGGCGCCTCCACTATACGAACTTTTTCCGGATGCACCGGACAATGAGGTAGTGGAATCCATGTATGAGCTTCCTTCGGCGCGGTCGCCGGCTGAAGAAGCCTTTGAGTTGAGCGAGGAGCAGACTTGAAAGCGGACATGGAGCTCGAGCGAATCGTCGGATAACCTCGACTCCGCCGACGCCTAGGAACCCTCTGTGCCTTGAGCGTCACAGTGGGGGTCATGGTGGCTCTTCCTCTCCTATTCCGGCCGTGCCTATGCGGGCTGTGGCGCCACAGGCGCCGGCGAAGCGGAAAAACAAAGAGAAGAAGGAAGAGAAGAAGGAGGAGAAGAGAGGCAGGAGGACCTCGCCTGTCTTCGACTTGAGCGATCTTGACTCGTATGTTTCTTCAGTTGCCTTCTTTTTTTATTTCTTTCAATTTAGCTTGCTTGTACTTGTCTGATGTTGTCTTTTGTAGCCACTCCTCCGATGGCTCCTTCAGCGATGGCGCTCGGGAGATGGTGGGGGAGTCGAAGGTTGCTCCTCCTCCTCAAACGGTGGCCACCTCTGAGGGAGCTTCTCTGAACCCTTCTCCGCAGGAGGCTCGGGTGGTTGTCCCCTAGAAGACTTAGGCCGGACCTTTGGAGTCGCCGTCTGATCATGTAAGTCTCTTCGTTCTTGCCGCGGGGGGAGCCCCCGAGCGTTTTCGGATGATCTGTTGATCACTTTGATTTTGTTTCTCGAGGGGAGCCCCCGAGCATCTGCCGGATGGTCTGCTGATCATGCTTTCCTTTTTGTATATGCCTCGGGGGGAGCCCTCGAGCGTTTTTTCGTATGCGTAATTTGCCTTTCTCGTTCCTTGGGCGCAGCCCCCGAGCCTTTCTTTTGACGAATTGTGTCTTTTTACAGCCTTTTGTTCAAGGCGCCAACCAGCTGGTGCAGCAGCACTTGGTGTTGGTGGTCAGCTTCAAGTGGCTTCAGGGTACATTCGTGAGTTGGTCTTTTTCATCTTCCACTGCTTCCTTTTCCTTCGATCTGATGAGTGATCTTTTGTTTGCAGATGAAAACAATACCACTCTCCGCAAGCTTGATGCTCTCAAAAAGAGCCTTGGGCGAGCAGAGAAGAAGGCCGAGGACGCCGTTGGTGCGAAGGAGCGCCTCGAGCGGGAGCTAGCCGGCGCAGCTGCGGCCAAGGAGCGCATGCAGCAGGAAGCTACGGACCGCGAGGAGCAACTCGCCACTGCTGCGGCCTCGCGAGAGAAGGTGGTAGTCGGCAAGCTGATGGCTGCTGCCAAGGCTATTTCGGGTGAGTGATTTCGCCTGTTCCTTTTCGGCTTCCTTGTCTTTCTTGTTTTGCTTGGTTTTCACGTTTTTTCTTCCGTTTGTTTAGATGCCGCAGGCATCGAGTTTTACCGCGGTGCCCTGGAGCACGGAAGTGCTTTGGATGATGCCACTACGGCGGTCGAAGACCACTGCAGCACCATGGTCGGCTTGCTTGCTAAGGCCAAGGAGGTTCTCGGGCGGTTCTACAAGGAGCTCGTCCTGAAGGGCGTCGCCCTTGAGGATGTCGACTTGTTGGAGGATGCGTTGTCAGCCGATGCACCTGCGGCGTACAAGCGTAAGCAAAAAGGCATTGGTGCATCCGTGGGGCTAGCGATGGCCCTGGCGTCTGGAGCGGAGCTGGATCTTCATCAGATTACCTCCCAGATGCCAATGGCCGCCGACGGATCCGAGGTAGCCTTCGCCCTCTACGCTGCCCGTTGCAAATGTTATGGGCCAAAGTTGATTGACTTGCTGGCTGAGTACGCGGTGAGGCAGCAGGGGGAGGAAAAGAGCAGGCAATCCGGCTCCGAGGCTACGCGGTGAGGCTCCGAGGCTACTCGGGATGCAGCAGACCACAAGTTTTCAGACATAGCCAAACACTATAGTGAATCCATAAATAGTTAAGTAATATTACTTCCTTGTTTACAAACTATAACCACTCATCTATAAAAAGGTAAATGATTCATTCCAGTATAATGTTAGGAAACCACTATTCAAATAGAGGTGTTACCATTCTTAAAGTATCCTTAGAGAAACATTATGAAGTACACAAGGTAAAAATAACATAGCAATATACCTTAAATCCGTCTATGTCTTTAAAGTTAACTTTAGTCTACAATACTTTAACTATTATACTAAAGACTTTGTTATGTGTTTTATAGTTACCTTTGGTCTTTTATAATTAAGCCATAAAGCATCTCAAGTCCAAACTATTCAAGCAAGCACAAACAACATCGACCACATTGGAGTAACCACAAAAACTGTTTAGACCTTAGAAAAGGAATCTTTTCTTCAAAAGTTATTTATTTTTCCACATTAGTCAACAAACCTTATAATAATATTTCCAACTCTTAAAAAATTAAATTCATGGACTCTCATCATAATTAACAGATGAAAATTAATCACAATTACATTGTTTCAAACCTTATTTGAATACTCAGGATGGTAAATACCTAAGTTCTTTATTATTGCCATTACTTGTAAAGTAAAATTTGAAGATAAAAAATTCTTATATAAGTAGTATTTGAGTAGCATACCTCAATAGTATATCTTATTGTTGTATACCATTATGTTTACACGTTGTTTTACACACACTCACAAGCCTTAATAAGAAACACATGTGTGAAACTTATCTAAAAGGACAACACATTCTGAAGTAACCATTCCAGAATCCAAACCATAGATCAACGTTATCCCCGGGATTCGAGTTTACGAAACTGCATTACATTACTTATGCATAACAGCATCTTGCTTCTTTAAACATTAGTCCTTACCGGACCAATGATGCTGATTTCAGATATTGGATCTTATATTGTCTTGAAGACCATGAGTAGATAATCTTGCAATCACAAAAGGCAAGTTCACAATTGCTCATGTACTTTTATTATTTTTCGTAAAGTATTTTGAAAATCCAGTGTTGTCACCACCTGCATTTCAAAAAGGTCAGAAAACACTATTTTGATAATAATGTAAATTATTGGTTACTGATCCAGGGTGATCAGCTAATCTATTAAGTCTGGCAATGGGAATACCACTGCACATGACTATATCACCTAGGACTTAACAACCAATGTCGCCAGTGATTCTTGCGCCGTATATTACGCGTTGACCATGAGATTTGGAATGGGACGGAGAAGTCAGCTATATCTTTTCCCTCTCGCATGGAGCCGGATGCGGTCGGTTGTTATCACTGTGGCGTATATATTGGTAATTCGTAGATGATATGCAGCATATGGGTGGGAACCCTCAACGTCCCACGATAGTTTTGGCATCTGAACGGTCTGTATTTCCTATTGCCGTAATTCAATAAGTGCTTGGATCTTAGGTTGGGCCTCAAACCAAGGAAGTTTGAACAGGAATATACTCTCGGCCGTGCAACAAATCCTAAGGTCTCTCATGGGTAAAGTGACGCACCTCTGTAGAGTGTAAGAACTGTAACTTGTTACTCCCTGTTCCGGGAAGGAGCTATGAACGTGGCGGGAAAGGAACTCCCTGAAAGTTCTGGTAAACCCGTGAAGGCTGACGGACATAGATTTTCAGAATAAAAGCAACCTTTCAAGAAATGTTTATAAAAACTTTCATTGCCTATGACCTATGGTCTGTGGCTGTAGATATAGTGCATCAAACACTCCTTTTCTAGTGAACTTGCTTAGTACGCTCATAGTCAATGTATCTTCTTAACCCTTGCTAGATTCTAAAGCCATTAAGACGATGTCTACATCAAGTTATGCTCTAGGAATCATCATCAAAAGCCCAAGCTCTTCAATGAAGTCAAGGAAGTCAACATATACATCAACTCAAGTGAAGACGAAGTTATTGATTAGATAGGAATATACTTTCTAGCCATAGAACCTATTCTATAGGGTATTGCCATAGAAGCAATACCGGGTCATCAATTTAGATGTCAGTCTTATTAGTAGAATAGATTTGGAGTTCTTTATTTTTGAATCTCCTTGCAAGAAATTTCTTTCTCTCTCTTTAACTAAGAGTGTTTTGTGGATCTTGTGTACCAAATGAGTTGTAAACTTAGCCATGTATTGGACCTGCTGTGTTTCTGTTGTACCACTCTGAGGGATGTAATACTGGTGAACGGTGTTTCATTAGTGTTATGTCAACGACTATAGTATACTACATCATGAAGTGGTATGCTGGGTCACCGCAGCTGGTATCAGAGCATATGTTTTGACCTTAGGATAAAAACCCTTTTAGGAAGATCTGTAGGTTGGATAGTGACTATAGGAGCCATCTTATCTAAACCAAATATTGTGATGACTTGTGAGAAGAATCCACTTGAGGATAACTTTGTCACCAGATACTTAAGTCATTCTTTCTTAGTAGTAATTATTTTATCGTTTCTCAGTATAGTGCTAATTAGTGTCTTCCAAAGGAGACATAACCACCAAGATACGGTAGGAAAGCCAGTTGGTCACAGTAGATTAGGATCAAGTGTAAGACATCAATTGAAGTAGTCCTAATGGTATAGCCTAACCCTAGAATCCAAGTAGCACAGTGGAATCTTATTGTTAATTGGTAACCAAATACAACATGATGAATATCATTAGGATTAATGTTGATGTAATGGGTAGTAATCATGTGGGATTCACTTGAGAATTCTACGTGATGAAGTGAAATTATGTTAAGAATTAAGAATGGTGTAGTGAGAAACAAAGTCATCATGGTTAGATTAACTTCTAAATCATGTAAATAGGTAAAACATAACAAGATCATGGTGAGATTAGCTCCGAAACCATGATGAGAGTATAAATATGACAAGAAAATTAGTAAATTAGCTTGGAGTAGAAGTATGAAAATACCATGGTAGAGCTATGATAGAAGTCATAGGTGTCATAAAATAGTGATAACCTTCAATTTTAGGGGTTCAATAGAAACTTATTAGTCTTTTTGAGAGATCATGTGAGATTAGTTACTAAATAAGAAAGGTTGGTCATAGTTAATCATTGCAAGAGGTGAGACAAAAGGTTAGTCAAAAACCAAATTGAGACCACTTTTATTAAGATTATCCTGTTGCACTTGAGCAATTTGGGTAAATGTTGAGATAAAGAATAGTTTGACCCTATGTGCTAAGTATCACGATGTAAACCTATATGAGGAGGTTTCATATACTACACAACTAATCCTGAATTCTAGAGATACTATACTCAACAATTATATTCTGGACTTAGAATATTGTGTGTTATATGTACCACATTTGGATTTATTGGTTTTTCTTGGATCTTCTTGATTGACTACATTTGTACATGAAGTTTGACTTGATGTGCAAATGCACGTTGCAATGTACAGTTACTACTTGATGTTATAGACCTAGATAGGAATGGGAATTCGTGTGAGGGAGTGACGAGTTCCAAAGACCAAGATGAAGACCTTCATGAAGGGTAAAGCCAAGTATGAGGAGTATCAATCCAATTTGAAGGATGAATCAAGTTCATATCATTGTTAGTCATCTATAAGAAGGAAGAGTCATGTAGGAAATACATTGAGCAACAAGAAGTAATAAATGTTAGGTACACCCAAAATAGGTGATGTTGCTAAGAAGTTAATGAAGTAGTTCAACCGAGTTCATGGAAGCATCATGAATTAGTACAAAGAAGAAGCCTTGGAACCAAAATGGTATTAAAGCTCTGAAAATTCAGAGAGAATGCCATAAGGATGTTGGAAGCCGTAGGGTAATACCTACAACCTAGGATGATCCACAGTTGGTATTTGATCCACAGTTGGTATCTTGTCTACAGCCGGTGTTGGTTGACATAGTTAACCAGATCATCTTAATGGTTGCATAAAGAGCATAAAACTTGGCCTAAGTAAGATAAGTCATAAAAAGTATAATAATTAAACGACAGTTTTCTAAAGCGCTTCGCAAAGTCAGGCCTACCAAAGCGAAAATGTGCAAATAAAAAGTAAGACAAATAATCTTGGAAGATCTATCTCAGAGATCCACAATTGTGTGGGTATACCCTAAGTTCTTTCGTGAGACCTTAAAGAGGTATAGTATAAGATGGATAGAGACCAATATCCTAGTTATGAAGCCAATGGTTACTATAAAGGCGGTTTAGAGACCTTTAGTAAACCCTAAGGGGGAGAGTAAACAGTAAATGAAAGTATTGTTATCTAATCATATGATTAAAGGTTGGCGAGGAAATACTAACCTATGCCAACATTAAGCCTTATTTTCATCGGGGTAAAAGAAGCCATCATTATAAAAGTACTCTTAGAAATAAGTCTGGATGAAAGATAGAAGTTTATTTCAAGATAGTAGTATTCAAACCTTAAGGCAATTATTAAATGGTAGTTAAATAAGTACTTAAGGTGATAATGAAAGCATTAACTAAAGCTTGCTAAGACAAAAGCTTAAGGGTGATAAAATAGATTAACCCTAATAGAATAATTCTAAAGGAAACAATTCTTATGTAATCCTTAAGAAGTAATAACCCACATCCAATTGGATATGTATAGTGAAACAAGAAATCCCGATGGGTATGGACTAAATGTGTTCAAATCCAATCTTCAGAAGGACTACCAGTATAAACCATACCATGACAACCCAAAAAGTTAGTCTTTTAGCCATAACTATTGTCTAACAAAAAATTAAAAGTTGTTTTAGCGAGACTTCCTAGACCTTATACAATATAGTAAGGAAGTTCGATGATCAAGTGAAGGAGTTGGAATGGAATACCTAATCAGGGAAATGAACTAAAAAAGAAACTCCAATTTAAGTATTCCATAATGAGAACATATCCCTAAGGGATGATAGCAAAAGGAACTTTGGAGTATCGAAGACAACAAGTTGGAGATTGCCAAGAATGGTAAGAATTCAAGGAAAATATCTGGATATGGGATAATACAATTATTACCATTTGAGGTTACCATGAAGTTGAGAAGTGTCATAACCAATACAAGACAATTCCTTACTCCGAAACGTGAGTATATGAACTTCGAGGACAAAGTTTATTTTAAGGGGGAGAGTCTGTAACATCCCAGCATTAGATCTTAGAAATAAGATGAACATAGATGTGTGCATTGCATTCATGCATAGAAAATCCAAATAATTTTTGTGACTTTGAACAAAACTTGTCAAAGTGATTGAAGCTTCTCTCAACTTGATGCAATTGGAGTAGATCATCAATTTGACTGCGAGAAGTTTCAATATGACCTTTGCTAAAAACATTATTTTGGGTAATGGTAGTTTGATCTAAGGGTAGATCAAATATAATGTAACTAAACCATTACACATTGATTAATGATTATAATTTGATACTTATGTGATCATTCCATGGTATTAATTTCATTAACCATGAAAATCAAACTATGAATATAATTCAAGTAATAAGAATATAAGAACCAACTCTTGATCCACTTTATCCTTATTTATCTTTACCATGAGTATCATGGTAATATCAAACCTTAACTCTTTAGTGGGATTAAGTAGGAAAGAAACCAAGTCAAGATTATTCACCACATATCTTTCTTTCCATATTAATCCTTATCATCTCTATTGAACCTTATTCTAATATCCCTTGTTCATCAATGTTGAGTAATCCACTATTGATCTATCAACACTTGTTTTTATCTTAGCATTCACTTACATCCTTTTGAGAAGGAACTAAGAAGAGGTAGGTAGTAATGCTAGTTTTCGATATCATCTATAGGATGGGAGTGAGTGAAGAGAATCAAATCAATAGCATTATTGATGAAGTTAGCTCACTCCTGAAATGATAGAAGAGTTATTTGGAATATATAATCATATGGTGTTAAAGAAGATTACAAGGATTAATCCTGAAGCAAGTTAACCAAGGAGTAATCCTATTGGATTAAGCAGGCATAGTCCTGAATAACATCCCTTAATCCAATAGAGATGCTAAGAAGATAAATTCAATACAACTACAATGTTGTATTGATGAAAACTTTGGTTAGCCAACTGGAAATCTAAACCATAAAGAATCAAAGGATTATAATGATCATGCTTTAGTCACCAAGATTGAATTCTTATATCAAGTATAAGGGACATTGGTGGATAGAACATGATTGAACCCTAGTATAGATATATTATCCTAGATTAGTCATTACAAGTCACATTAATATAATGTGAGGTTGGAGTATGAATTACTAGAGTTGAGTAAAATAAGATAGTATGGTTAAGCTATTAGTGTAGCATGGAGTTATTGAAGTAGTGTTATTCCTCTTAAAGGATTGTAAGATTTTGAGGAGAGTAGTTTGAATTATACATCTATTGGAATAATATTAGTGATGAAGATAAAGGAAGTGTATAAATGGAGTTAGAAGTAACTACTTGTTGGATTGGAGGTTATCAGCAGTAGAGTTGTTGATATAACCAAGTATAGTTATGAGAAGATTATGAGAAGCTTTAGTGTCAAGCTTTGCATCAGAAATGACCCGACCAAGATCATCAGCGGGCCGGTCTGGTTCCCGTACTTCACCTCCTTCTTCTTCATTGTCTTCCGTTGCGGTATCAGCATATTCAGGGAACATAGATCGGTAGTTGTCATCATCGTTCTCTTCTTAATCGCCTTCTTCCATCACAACCCCTCTTTCTCCGTGTTTGTTCCAAACATTATAGCCAGACATAAAAACAGACTGAAGCAGGTGGCTCCGAATGGACAACACATAAAACCATCATGCCGCTTGTTCTCCTTGGCCACAAGTCGAAAATAACGCACGCCTTCTCTGAAAGCGACAGAGCGTCGGTCACCGTACATCCATGGATGGCTCGTCTGTATCATACAAATATATATCAAACGAAATCACTATGCTAAAATTAAGTACCGCACAGTCTAAACGAGAAAATAGTTGCTAACCTTTTATTACACTTAGAAACAAAGATGAGAAAACTTAAGTGTGGATCGGGCACCTCATATCATGTCTGTCTTGTGTGAAGTAAACTCGCATCACTCTAATGGACAATTCACCGAACACCTCTAGTGCATATGAATAAGAAAAAAATAGCACAACACCACCTCTCCCACCGGGAAAAAACAGTTGAGAGGGTGATGGGGATATGCCTACCGGGGTATACCCAGCAGGACGTTTCCGACTGGCCCAAGACCCGGCGAGTGGGCCTGCAGAACGGCGAGTGGATTGAAGCCAGGGCCGAAAGGCTGGAAGGCAAGGCCCAGGCGAGTAGATAGGCCCAGTCGGGTAAGGATTAAACGGCTATTGAAGCTTTAACCGAATCGGTTGAGATATGTAAACCCTAGGGGAGGTGAGCCTATATAAACCTCCCTATAGGGTGAGTAGAGACACGTTCCCTCATACACCCAAGCGACTCGCCGCCTAGCCGCCGAGCTCGCCCATTGTAACACCTCCATAATACAATCTAGCAGGAGTAGGTCTTTACCCTCCGGGGGGCCGAACCTGGGTAAAACCCTGTGTCTTTGCCCTCATCTCGCACCGCAGATGGCTGGCCGCCTTGCCCTCGTTTCTACTACTGCCGATTGCGCATCACGTGACCATTCCCACGACAGTGGCGCCCACCGTGGGGCTCGAACCCACGACCACAAGGTTAAGAGCCTTCAAGTACTCCAAGTGGCTGGCAAACCCAGTCCTAGTCGAGAAGAAAAATGGGACCTGGAGAATGTGTATCGACTACACAAACCTGAACAACGCCTGCCCAAAGGAGCAGTTCGTCCTCCCGCGGATCGACCAGATAATCGATTCAACCGCGGGCTCGGAATCGCTATGTTTCCTCGACGCCTACTCTGGGTACAACCAGATCAAAATGGCCGTCAAAGACGAGGAGAAGACGGCGTTCATCACGCCATTCGAGCCTTACGCTACACCGCCATGACCTTGGCCTCAAGAATGCGGGCGACTTACCGGTGTGCATGCAAGAATGCCTCGCGAGCCAAATTGGCGCAACATCCACGTCTACATCGACGGCGTGGTCGTGAAGTCCGCTCGCCAAGGCAACCTACTCGCCGACCTGGCGGAAACTTTCGCCAACTGCGAAGATACAAGATAAAGCTCAACCCGAGCAAGTGCACCTTGGTGTACCGCGGACAACTACTTGGTGCGTCGTCTCCAAAGGAGGGATCGAGGCGAACCCACAAAGATCGACACGATCGCGGTTCGGCAAACCCAAGTGCTGCGGCGTCGAGCTGGCGGGCGGTAGCGGCTCTCGATCGCTTCATCCCGCACAGGCGGCGATGCCCCTATACCGCTGATCTTAAGAACCCCACCTTCGATGGGACAAGGAGGCGGATGGCGCTCGCGACCTCAAAAGGTGCTACTCGCCGCCCGTCGACCAAGAACCCATGCTGGTTTACGTCGCGGCGTCCGGCCGTCGTCGGCGCCGTGATGGTCGCCGGCGACGAGAGGAAGGAAAGGCGCCGGTTCAGCGGTGTACTACATCAGCGAGGTCCTCACCGAGTCGCGCCAACGGTACCCAGTACCAAAAGCTAGTATACGCGGTCTTGAGCTCAAGGCGATGCCGCACTACTTCGAGCACCCGATCACGGTCGTCTCCTCGGCACCATTGCAAGACATCATCCGCGAGAAGGCGACGGGCGGGTCGCCAAGTCTTGCCGTCGAGATCGGCGTCCACAACATCAAATATGAGCCACGAAAGGCGATCAAGTCACAGGCACTGGCAGACTTCATCGCCGACTGGGAGGAGGCCCAGCAGCCAGAGAAGCTGTCGTACCTCCACTACTGGAGCTTGCACTTTGACGGCTCCAAGAACGCGGACGGCGCAAGCGCAGGGATAGTGTTGACTTCACCAAAGGGCGACAAGCTCCGCTACATCCTCTGCCTCGACTTCACGCCCTGCACCAACAACATGGCTGAATACGAGGCCCTACTCCACGGCATGCGAGCCGCCAAGGAGATGAACGTCAATCGCCTTCGCTGCTACGGAGATTCTGACCTTGTCGCGGGGCAAGTCGCCGGCACCTGCGACGCCGTCTCCCCTACCATGGCGGCGTACCGCCAAGCGGTGGACAAGTTGGGCGGCCACTTCACCGGCTACTCTGTCGAGTGGATCGACAGGCGGAAAAACGAGGAGGCCGATGCCCTCTCTCGCATCGGGTCGGCTCGACTCGCACCACCCGCCGGAGTGTTCCTCGACACAATCTCCAAGCCATCAGTCTCTCCCCCGAGGGAGATCGACATCGGAGTCCCACTCCAACCAGAGGCAGCCTTGGTCGCACTCGTCACCGAGCCAGACCACTGGACCAAGCCCTACATCGCCTACCGAAGCGGCACCTGCCAGCGGAGGCAGAGACGCTCGAATGATCGCCGTCGATGCAAGTCCTACACCATCATCAGCAGCAGGCTCCACAAGCGCAGCGTCACGGCGTGTTCCAAAGCCGCGTTCAACCGGGCTGAAGGGCGCAAAATCCTCCGACATTCACTCGGTGTTGCGGCCACCACGCCGCCGCTCGCTCCCTGGTCGCCAAGGCTATGCGACACGGCTTCTACTGGCCCACCGCACACGCAGACGCTGTCGACATCTTCCAGCGATGCGCCGGGTGCCAGAAGTACGCCAATCAGACGCACATACCAAGCTCGGCGATCAAAACAATCCCCATCACCTGGCCATTCGCTGTCTGGGGCATGGACATGGTAGGCCCCTTCAAGAAGGCCCCCTATGGCTACACCAACCTGCTAGTCGCCATCGACAAATTCACGAAGTGGGTGGAGGCCAAGCCAGTCCAGAAATGCGACGGGAAGACCGCCACTAAATTCTTACGCGAGCTCATATATCGCTACAGGTTCCCCAACAGCATCATCACGGACAACGGCACCAACTTCGCCAAGGGAGCCATGGCGAATTGCGAAGAGCACCATATCGGCTCGACCTCGCGTCGATCGCCCACCGGAATCAACGGCCAGGCGGGCAGGCCAAAGCATCCTCCACGGCACAAGCGCGACTCCAAAGTACCACTCGAGCGCACGCCGGGTGCTGGGTCGAGGAGTTGCCCTCATCATCGGGGATCCGCACCTCGTCAGATCGACGGATTCACTCCCTTCTTCATGGTCTACGGTGCGGCAGTCATGCCCACCGACCTCGAACACGACTTGCCGCGAGTCGTCCACTATCTGAGGCTGCAAGCGAGCTGGCCCGCCAAGATGGGGTCGACCAGCTCGGCGACCTGCGACCTCGCTCGGTCACGCACCGCCATCTACCAGCAAGGACTCGCCGCTACCACGGTGCGGGTGAAAGCTCGCACCTTCCAGGAAGGCCACCTGGTGTTACGCCTCATCCAGGACAAGAAGGGCATGCACAAGCTTTCCCCTCCGTGGGAAGGCCCATTCGCTATCGGGCGCGTACTCGGCAACGACGCCTACTACCTCATCGACGTCCGCGGGGACGGTGAACTCGACATCAAGCGACCATGGAATGTAAACCTCCTCCGGAAGTTCTACTCCTAGAACCCCACACATGTACTCTCCATTCGCTATGAAATAAAAGAAACGGTTACCACAAATTGCGCCTACTCTCCATGACTTGTGCCACTCTCACTCGTAAAAACAGCGTTATGCTAAATGCAGAAGTCAACCTTTGGTACAGCGATCGGCACGGCTAAGTAGTGCGGTGTAAAGAGCACTGAATCACTTTAGGTCTTGCATCGTCCACGAATAACGCCAAGGCGGAGCCCCACTGGAGTCGCCTAGATCGACTGGTTCTACGAGCCAAGACAACTGCCCTCGCTTCTCACAGCGACCTTGGTCCTCCGCATCCTCGGCATAGCGACTCGAACGGCTAAGTACCACGCTCGGGGACTGAAGACCAGTTCGTCATGCGGTCGAAACGCCAAGTAAGAGAGCATGCGGGACTCACTGCGATCGACCCCCACGGGCAGGCGGGAGGGACGCTCACACCAGCGCTAAGTCCTCAACCACCCTCGAGTCGCGCCTAGAACTACCAAGTACCACGCCGGGGACTCGGCCACCCGACCTCGTTCACAAGACGGGAAAGCGGTAAATCTGAGCACTCAAGGGAGTCGCCTAGCGGCTGGCTCTTCGAGCTTAGGCGGTCGACTAAAACATCAAAACACATAACAACAACACATACGAGGTAAACCCCACAAAAGGGCGGGCCGGGGGACTCGTCAAAATCAATCAAAGCACACAAACAAATATCAAAATAGACACGACGTCTCATTCAATCACATGTTGCATTGTTTCATGTTACAAAATATGCCCGCGCGGCGTAAGCTGCTAACGCCACAAGGCAAACTACCCTACTGCGGGCTTGATGGCGACTGCCAAGATCCGGCGATCGCGGATGAACGCCGTGTATGGGTTTGATGGATACGTCGTCAGTTCACCCGCCATCGCCGCGCGAAAAGGCTGCTCGACCTTGAAGTCACGATGAGGCGGCTCGGGGTCGTTTGGCGCGACAACCGTCTCCTGGTATGGCAGGAGGTCGCCCATTGCCCAGACACGTTCCGAGTACGTGGAGGCACGTTCTTGCAACTTGAGGACCTCGGACAGCTCCACCGCGCCAGTCGACGATGGATACCCACTCGTCACATCGTCAATGTCGAAATCTTCAGGGAAGTGGGCGAGTCCAAGGCTCAGTGCCGTCGACGCTCACGCCCGGCGCCGGCGTCATGAACTCAACGACCGGGTGCCTTCTCCAAATACTTCCACACCTCAACGAGGTCTGGGAATCACCTCGTGGGCGATATTTCTTGGAGGTAGGCGGATGCGCGTCGACAACGTCGCCGAATCGACGAGCATTCTTACGCACTGCCTCGCGTCGAGCGAGCTCGCCTCTTCTTCGCTATCAATGATGCGACCTGCGAGTAGAAGACAATGATAAGTACGACGGACACCACAAAAACTACAACCATTAGAAAGGGGAGATGCACTCACCAAGCAACGGGCGGGCGAGTCCCGTGATGAAGCACTAAAGCGACGTGTGGTCATCCTGAAGCCCAGCAATAAGGACTTCCGACACCTTGCGATCCTCTTCAGCGGCTGCAATGCCGGCCTTAGCTCGCCCGTCCGCCGAGCTCGCTTCTTCTCGCCTCGCGATTCGCTCGGTCGGCGATCCGCTGTTCAGCCGAACTCAAAGCCGAATCGCCCGCTAATTCACCAATGGGACAAGCCCTGGCGAGGTTCCTGCCTTGGCAACAACGAAGCCCTTTGTTTGCCTCCTGGGCGATGGCCAGCTCCTTCTCCGCTGTTTTCGTGGCCAATCGGTCCGTGACTCAAGCTGCAGACCACACATCACCAAAAAGGATAGTCAAATCAAAAGTTCTAAGTGCCCACCGCTGAAATTCAGCGTGTGCACTCGGACTGGCGATCAAAAAAATTCCTAAGTGCCCACCCGCTAAAATTTAGCGCGCGCGCACTCGGGGACTGGATGCAACAAACAAAAGATGTGAAATTATAAGAATCAGGCCGCTGCAAAGCACCGACCTGATCCTCGGGGACTGGATGTACCTGGATGGCCGCGCCAAGCATGTCGTGGAGTTGTACCGCGTCCACGGATGCGAGAAGTGTCGGCGTGTGCCCGCGACGTTGGTCGACTTCAGCGTCCCGGTCCCAGGGCGTGGCTCGAGGTGCAGCCCACTCGCCGTGGTCGCCTTGGTCACGGCGGGAAGGTAGCGATAGAGGTACCTGCCCGAGAGGTCGCCTCCGGTTCGAGCAAGGAAGCACCCTCCTTCGTAGACGCTGCTTCCATCACGGCCGGCTGGTGCGGCATTGTATCGTCGAGAGATAGTGATGGTGTCGTGTTGGCCTTCTTACTGCCATCCGCCGAGGCGATGACCTCGTCCGCCTTCCTCTTGTGGGAAGGATCTTCCTCGCTAGCGGCGGAGGGCACCTTGGCCATGGTCGGGTGACCCATCCTCTTCACCCCGGTCCTGCGCATCAATCGAATCAACAAAAACAATCGAAATAGTTATGAAAAATAAGGAAAGGTGAGCGAACTCACTTGGCGACTGGGATGAAACGCAGTCCTGTACGGAGGCCGGCCGGTTTGTCTAGCTCAGGGCCCAGACGGCGAGTGAGCCCCAACTCAAGGAAGTCGCGTGCCCAAGACACGGACGGCTTCTTCGTTGTTGAGGCCGCAACTGGCGCCTCTGGAACATCCTCAGCCAGAGCCTCCTTGCGAGGCGAAGCCGCCGCAGCCGGAGCCTCCTTGCGAGGCAAAGCCGCCGCAGCCGGAGCCTCCCCCAGCCCATAGACTGGGGCGAATGGTGGAGGCATTGAAGCCAGCGGCACTTGCACGGTCTCCGCGTCCAGCACGGTTGTCGCTGGTGGCGCGCCGTCGTCGGCTGGGCTGGGAGCGTCTGAGCTGCTCGCCGAGTGCGACGGCGAGGCCGACTTCGACGGCCTTGTCTTCTTTTTCGGGGGGGGCCCTCGCCTCCCTTTCCTTCATCTTCTTCTTTGACGGGGTGGCTTGACGGCGCGAGGTTGTCTCTGGGAGCTCGTCGTCATCGTCATGACGTTCGAGGCTTCTGCTTGCCTCGATCTCGCGTTGTTGTTGCCCGCGGGTCTTTCGGACCAGCGGGGCGACCTCCTCTTCGGACTCGTCCTCGTCGTCCTCGTTGCCCTTGGTAGGCGGCGATTCGCCTATGTCCTGGGCGGATGGGCCCGAGCTCTCATCGTCCGAGGGTGGGAGCCACCCTTCCACCACTTGGAATAGCTGCAACGAATACAAATCGGAATCAGAATTACCGCGACTGCATTTACTGCGACTGCGAGCAAGGTAAAGAAATTACCGTTGGAGCCGGATTCAGCGGTATAGAGGCGACCCGGCCTGCGCATCCGTGCACACCGCTGGGTAATCTTCTTCAACGCTGGGAGATAATCTTCCATCTTCCACTCGTCGAGACAGGCCTTCGTCGAGTCTCCCCGGCCCGTGTACTGGTACATGTAGTGGTCGCGGTGGGCGAGTGGAACGAGCCGCCGCCCGAGCCAGCAATTGTACAAGTTTATCGTTTGAAGGGCCTTCTTTTTCAGACCACGGATGGTCTAGAGCATCTCGTCGACGACCATCCGCTGGTCGCCGGGGAGCTTGCCGACTTGGAGATTGCGCGACTCGGAGCGACTAGCGGAGTACCGCGGGATCGCCACCTCGCCCTCCGGGGTCGCCTCGGCCACGTAGAACCACGACTTCTTCCAGTCGCTTGCTGCCTTGGCGGGTAGCATCAGATCAAAGAAAGAAGCTTTGGACTTGAGCTGAAACATCAAGCCGCCCGCGGCCAGCATTGGGCCCCCTGCCTCCTCGCGGCTGATCCGTCCGTGGAACAGATCTTGCCACAAGGGGAAGTAGGGCCGGCAGCCCAAGTAGCATTCGCAGAACGCCACGAAGATGACGAGCTGCTCGATGCTATGGGGACCCAGATCTGAAGGCTGGATCCCGTAGTAGGCGCAGAAGCGCCGGAAGAATAGGGACGTAGGAAACCCTAGCCCCCGCTCAAGATGACTGGTGAAACAGACGAATTCCCTCTCTCGCGGGTTTGGGGTCGTTTATCTGGCTGCGGGGATACGCCAATAGCTCGCGAGATCCGGCCTCCTCGAAGGAGGCCAGTGTGCCTGTGCACTTGGACCTACGGCTCGGTGGAAAGGGCCATGGCGAGAGATTGGTTGGAGGTCGGAGGATTGGTCGATGGATCGCGGGCGAAGGAAAGAAAATCGCGCTTTCGGAAGAAGTGGTGAGGAGTTGGCTCCACGATTGCCCATTCCCTTATATAGCGGAGTTACCCGCCAAATCAGGGAGCCGTTACCACGCGGTGATTACGCCGAAAGTTACCGTTGGATTACCCCAACGGCTAGTTTGACCACGCCTGACGGTCCAACTACGGCCACTCGGCTCGCCGACCTCAATCACTAAGACACTATTTTCGCTGACTCGACTCGCCCAAGGCTGCGACCTGGATCATTGGTTGTCTCCTTTATACAGGAGCCCGCCGACGATTCGACTGGGTGCCTACTCTGAAGCCGTATACTGCGGCAGCCACCTCGCCTAATCGACGGCGGCCTCGGGGACTCTTGATGGGATATGCCTGGGGTATACCCAGCGGCGTTCCGGCGCCCAAGACCCGTCGAGTGGGCTGCGAGCAGTGGATCGAAGCCCAGCCGGTGGCTGAAGTCAAGGCCGGCAGTAGATAGGCCCAGGCGAGTAAGGATTAAACGGCTATTGAAGCTTTAACCGAATCGGTTGAGATATGTAAACCCTAGGGGAGGTGAGCCTATATAAACCTCCCTATAGGGTGAGTAGAGACACGTTCCCTCATACACCCAAGCGACTCGCCGCCTAGCCGCCGAGCTCGCCCATTGTAACACCTCCATAATACAATCTAGCAGGAGTAGGTCTTTACCCTCCGGGGGGCCGAACCTGGGTAAAACCCTGTGTCTTTGCCCTCATCTCGCACCGCAGATGGCTGGCCGCCCTTGCCCCTCGTTCTACTACTCGCTGCCGATTGTAGCATCTGCCGTGAACATTCCCACGACAGAGGGGGAGGGGCTGTGCCATATATATAGGGTCAGACCATTAGTCCCGGTTGGTTTGAGATACAAACCGGGACTAAAGAGGGTGCCCGCAGTGAGCGGCAGTCCCCAGACCCTTTAGTCCCGGTTTGTGTCCCAAACCGGTACTAATGGGGTCTAACAGGCCGGGACCTATGGTTTGGGGTGGCTCGGGCCGTCCGGCGCGGGCCATTACTCCCAGCCCCAGCCACAGCCGGGACTACTGGTGTCACATCCCAAATTTTTCCAAATTTTAAAATGTAAAAAAAATGAAATTTAGGGGGTTAGATTTGTAACAGTCTGATTTTTGGAGTAAAAAAAACTTTTATTTAAAAACGAGAACTAGAATTTTTCATTTTTATAATTAAAGGTTAACTAGATTTTTCATGTAAAATGGTCGTAACATGAATTAAAATGAGTATGCTTTTATTTTTAGTTGTCCCATAAATTGGCTTTTACTTTTGATTTATTAATTCTATTTATTTTGCTTCTTTTCAAACATTCCATCGGATTTGATCCTTCTACTAGATGCCATGCAAGTGCTGACGTGCATCGAGCTTATGTTCTGCTCTCCTTTTCTTTCCTTCCGTACGAGTGTATGCATGCGTGGGGTCATGCTATCTCTCTCACCTTGTCCATTTCTTTTCTTTTTTCATGTCAATCTCCGAAGCAAGTAGTCCATCAGCCTTTTTTTCTTTTAAAGCAAGCATTGCATCGCTCCAACGATCTAGTCCAGCGAGTTCAACTCCAGCCAACCAAGCAATCTGTCCCAGCATTGTCAGCCGAAGCACCGTGCTGCTCTTGGTCTTCCCAAAGGAAACGCATGAACAAGAGTTCAGCAAACGGACTAGAAACGCTAGCGGAAACGCCTCCCATAAAAACTGCTGTTATCACACCTCTCGCTACAAAGCCCTAATATGTCGCCCCTTCTCTCCTCTTTCTAGCTTGCACCGCCACATATTCCCTAGGCTCCCACCATGATTCAATTTCGCTGAGCTTCGCCTACACCGCCGGTGTTGGACACGCGCGTATTCCCGGCAACTCCGGCCGCGTCACACCGATCTGCTGCAGCACCAGGACCATGAGGACGATAAGAAGCCATAGAGGGAGGCAAACGATCGATCCATCAACCACAGGTCGCCAAGTTTGCCATCAACCACAACTCAATCTGAAACTTTGTCTGACGCATTCGTCGTCCATGGTAAGAATCAGATCAATTCTTTTAAACCGTCTAGTCTCGTATCATCTAGTGCTATTTGCCTATTTGCCAGACATTGTTTTACAGCCAATCCGTTCGTTGGTTGTGCCAACTCTCGGCCATGCCATCCGACATATACATGGTTATGTCATCTCTAATTTCGAATACAATTTAATTAGATCCTTTCGGGTCAATTTTATGCGACTTGTCTCCAGCAGTCATGACTAGAAGACGGATCTCCAATCCGTCCATCCGATAGCAAATGCCAACGATGCTAATTCGTGAAGACCGATATTGCCATGAAACAATATGTTCTCTTTATCTTTAGACATAGACATCAATATATAGAAGTTTCTGATCTCCCTTGTAAACCATCTGGTAGAGATGGATTTTAAATCCATTGAATATATGTTAAACTCCTTTTAACATATTAAAATTTGGGACATATTCTAATTGTATGTGAATTATATGCTTGGTTGGTGTGTGATTTAGTTGTCCTAATTAAATCACACGTGTATGATTTCTCTGTAATTTATATGTATTATTTTGTAACTTATCTAGATGGTCATCTGTATTTAAATAGTAGTTTCTAAGTTTCATGATCATAAATAGAGTTGCTTGTATTACTTTGAGGTTTTTCAAAGGCGTCATATTGCTTGTTACCAAAAATATCTAGTGTAGTGTTGATCCATGTTAAATGTACTATTCATGCATGACTTGCCACTTGTAGCTTTCTACTTGAATGCATATTGGTTGTGGTTTTCTTAGTACTAGCTTATCATCTTATCGCATGTGTGTTGTTTGCCTAGATTATCATTCATCTTAGCTACATTGGTATCTTCGATACTAGGGGTAGATATGATTCTTAGTTCTATTTATTCTCATAGCATATGTTTGTGCTAGTATGTTGTTCATGTCTTGCACGTATACGTAGTCATATAGGATCTCATATTATATCTTGCACCGCTCATTCCTTTATGCTATAATTATGAATGCTTATTTCTTTTTCATGTTATTTGTGCATGGAAATATCATATCTTTATATAATCTTGTGTGCATAAGTTTTCTTATTAAGTAAAGAATATAATGGAATGAGTGTTACCATGTAGTATATACTCATATTTTGGTTAGCTCATCCTAGTAGTGCTAAGCGTGATTGTTATTTGTACCCTTTAATATCTTTGTGATTTGTTAGATGTCTAAACTTGTAAAATTCATAACTTTTGATCCACAAATCGAAAAAATGCAAATTTGGTGTCTGTGGATTCAGAAAAATATGAACTACACTAGTATGACCTCCTTTTGTCCAAAAGATTCGGTAAAAACTGATTTTTAGGCAGAACCTTTTGTGGAGTATTTTGAGTATAAAAATTGTTGTGAAAAATATTTTTTGAGTGAAACCTTTTGCAAATGGATTAATATTAAAACACTTTGACCATAAACACTAACATTGTGCTTAAAAATATCTTTGACTAACACTACAAAATATTACTTTGATTTAAATCATTTTTAGCAAATCAAAAATGATTTAAATGGCCATTTGCACCAACTTGAATTTAAATGGTTTTACCACTTTTGTAAATGACCAGTGGGATCTTTAAAATGATTAGAGCCTACTAGAAACCACATTTCCAAATAAAACAATCTTTTGCATGCTTGCATGCATGACCTTGTTTTTGTTATTTTATGTGTGAGAAATGGTTTGAATGCTAGTTGAAATTGTGTTTGTTTGATTGAATTGTAGTGAAGTTAGAAGAGTGTGATATTTGCAAGATCAAGAAGTGAACCAACAATTCTCTACTAAAAGGCAAGTGACACTATCATCCATGTCCTACTATTTTCACTACACTTAGTGGTATTTTTGTAGTATGCATGATAGGGCCACTATATTACTATGCTATGCTATGTCCTATTAGGAAATCCATCTTCCTTAGTGAAAACATCATAGTTTTAGTATGCTTAGCCCTTCTATAGACTTGGGGTGGAATATCATATCATGATTATATGAAGTGTTGGAAAAATATATGTTTTATATAATAAAACAAGTACTCAATGAACCACCTGGGTGGAATGAGGATACTCAATTTTGGACAAGGTGGAAACAAAGGGAACCATATTTATATGGCTATCTTTTTGTATGTGCACTAGAAGAAAACCACCCAGGGACTTAGAGATTGAACATGTTTCTCGTGAATTGGCTTGGTATGCAGCCACATGCTAAATGGGCTCTGGCTTAGTCAACTATATAGTGGAAGACCCTTGCATTGGCATCTTCAGGTTAACTAGAATTGTGTATTGGAAATATATCCTTACATTGGTGCCTGGTAGACAAGCTAGCATTGTGTAATGGGAGGACTTCTATGAAAAGACTTTGTCATATTCTCGATCTGCCGGTACTCCATTTGGTATGTACTTATCCAGCGACCACTGGTGGCGTCAAGACGAGATTGTGTCATGTGGGTAAAGTGTAAAACTTCTGCAGAAGATCAAATTCTAAGTACTTAGCCGTGTCCCCGGTTATGGACAACTCTGAGCAACTAAGGCCTGAAGCTATGGAAGATCTCGACATTCCAATTTCTCAAAGTAAAACTTGATGGTGACAACAAGGGATTTGAAGCACTTGGAGTTTTCCAAGAAGTTCGGAAAGATTTGACAAAGATCAAAAACTATTTTTGAAAAGATAGGATAAAACTACATTGCTTTCTGCAAAAGAGCCTAAACCCTACTTAGCCAAATATGCATGTAAATGATAGGATCCACTTATTTCTACATAGTAGTGAAACTTGCCAATACAATTCAAATGTATTGACCCCTTGTGGCTGCAACTTATTATGTTGCAGGTTTGTTTGATGTTAGTGAAGTTTATTGATTAGGATTACAAGTCTACAACCAACATTACTGCCTGTGGCACTTTGAAGATGAAGGACACCATGTTGTATAGATATTCTGCTGCAATGTGATGTGATAGCCAAATGAGCTATGTAAGATGTAATGAATTATTTTATTCCTGGTTATAAAGTTGTATTATGACCTTTGTTTCTTGATATTACATCTTAACTGTGGATGCTAGCTATTGATCCAGGGACTAGCATTGTAAACACAGGGATCTCTACCTTATTAAAGGTTGGGAACCTTACAAATGGCCTGGACGAAAGGCCTGTTTTCTACTAGTGGCTGGTGTACCTCATCCTGAGAGACTCCTCCGACGTCTTCTCCAAGGACAAGATCCTTAGGTCCCTCAGCTTCCACCCGATGCGGTCCATGAGCCTCTGCTCTTCGACATCCCCGTCGACACCAACGACGAGTCCTCGGAGCCTCCTTCGCCGTCCTACTTTTCCAGGTCGTGGTCGTCGCGCCGGTGGGGTCGCCGCGAGGACTGAGAAGGCGACTTCCTTGCAGCGGGTGCTCGTTAATAGATTTATGCACTAGCCAATTATCCCAAATGACAGATCTGATGGAAAGGGCTAGGCTGTGTATTTATATTCAACACCCCCCTCACTTCTAGGCTATTTTAGTCCTTAGCGTGGGATAGGAGTAGGCCACAAAATCTTTTTTCCTTTTTTTAATTCTGCGTGAGCAGGGTCTTAAACTCAAGACCTCTTGGCTCTGATACCATAATGATTTATGCACTAGCCAATTTTCCCAAAAGACCGATCTGATGGAAAGGTCTAGGCGGTGTATTTATATTCAACACTTGTTAGTTCTGACTAGATAGGTATAGCTTTGTGGTTCTGAACTTCACATAATCTCTTTGATGCTATTGTGGTGAGATTTGAGAATGGTGTATATGACGATTCTGAAGTCAAGGTGGTGTATAGAGCAGGTTGTTCTTGTAGATTTGTACACTTAAGTTGAATTAGGAGGATGGATTATTTGATTCTTTAATGTTTCTTTTCTCTTGGTGATTCTTTACTGTTTCTTTTCTCTTGGTGAAGCCGCTTCTTCGCTTTTCTAGCATTGTGCCCGAGACACTGGCTCCGACGAAGCTGAATCAGTCGCCGATGTAGCTACCACCTTGGCCTTGTTTTACATGCCGCCGTCGGATTCAGTGTGTGTGTGTGGAGGGGAGGGGGTGAGGGTGTGTGGGAGGCAGCTGGGAGAAAATGACCGTCGCTGCCGCCGAACCGGATTCAGTGTAGGGGAGGGAGAAATAGGACCGCCGCCGCCGGATTCAGTGTCGGGGGTTAGGAAAGTACAGAAATGGATTTGCCTGTGCGGCACGTGCAGGATGACTTAGAAGGGGCACAGAAGGGGAACGACATGTACTAATATAATGGAATATGAAGGGTTTCGCGGCATAGTAAATCAAAATTTTCTACGGATGCGAACAGAGGGAAAGCCAAGATCTAATCTAGGAGATGCAATCAACGAGAGAGATTGGATTAGATCTTCATACCCTTGAAGATTCGCAGTGAGCGTTAACGGGCGTGGGTGATGTAGTCGTACTCGCTTCTCCTCCTCGCGATCCGATCCGATCTAGCACCACAAGTGGTGGTGCCTTCGTGAGATGCACACGTGCAGCACCTCGACGTCTCCTCCTTCCTCGGACCAGCAAGTATGGTGGATAGATAGATGGGATCTACAACACGACGGCGTGGTGTATATGGTGGAGAGTTTCTGCAGCAGGGCTTCGCCTACAAACAGTCGGGAGGGAGAGAGGAAGGTAGCAAGGCTACTAGGGTTGGAGGCAAGGTGTAGGGGGGAGGGGGCGCCCCAGCCCTCTATTTATAGAGGGGGCGGCCAGCACTTGCCCCTCCTTCAAGACTTGGGCCGGCGGCCAAGGGAGGGAGGAGTGGGGGGCAAGGACTCTCCCTCCTTCTAGAAATTCTATCCCTAGTTTAAACGATTTAAACCCTATAGAATCGGCTAGGCCCTATGGGGCCTTGTGCCCCTGGCCCAATGTGGCCAGGACACTCCCTCATAGGCCCATGCCCCCTCCCGGAAGGTGGGGCCACGTTGGTCCCCTTCCGGAAGGTTCTAGAAGCTTCCGGTACAATACCGATTAACCCGGAACAATTCCGAACTCCAAAACTGCGCCTTATATGAATCTTATTCTCCTGACCACTCCGGAACCTCTCGTGATGTCCCGGATCCCATCCGAGACTCCGAACAAAAACTCATAAACCAATTATCCAATCTATCCTAGCGTCGAGACACGTTAAGTGTGTGACCCTGCGGGTTCGAGAATATGCCATGATCTTCTATCAATAATCAACAGTGCAGGCACCCATATTGACTCCCACACATTCATCGATGGTCATATCGGATGAACCACGATGCCGAGATTCAATCAATCCCATATATATATTCCCTTCGTCTCACGATATTTTACTTGCCCGAGATTCGATCGTCGGTACGTCATACCTAGTTCAATCTCGTTCGGCAAGTACTTTACTCGTTCCGTAATCCGATATCACTTTGTGATTAACTCCTTAACCACATGCTTGCAAGCGGTGTTGATATCGATTACGAGTGGGCCCAGTATATCTCTTGGGAGGACAAATTCCATCTCGATACATACAACCCAATGATACTTTCCGATTACCGAGAGACACCTTTATGATCACCCTCTCATAGGATGACGTTTGATGACCTCAAAGCTTTCTTCCGATACCAGGGAGTTGTATTATCTCATGGTCTAAGGAATACAATATTTGACATAGGAAAAGCTTCGCAAAGATGAACACGATGATACGATCTAATTGCTTCGCTTAGTTTGGGTATGTCCATCATATCATTCTCCAATGATATGATCTCATCATCAATTGACAACTCATGTCTATGGTTAGGAAACCTTAACCATCATTGATCAACGATCTAGTCCATAGAGGCGTACTAGGGACACGGTGTTGTTCACAAACCACACAAGTATTAAAGTTTCCGCTTAATACAATTCTAGCATGGAATATAAACTTTATCATGAATAAGAATTATAATAATAACATCTTTATTATTGCCTCTAGGGCATAATTCCAACAGTCTCCCACTTGCACTAGAGTCAATAATCTAGTTTACATTTGGCAACAATCTCACACCCATGGCACTGAGGTGCTGATCATGTTTTACACGTGGAAGAGGTTTAGTCAATGGATCTACGACATTCAGATCTGTATATGTACTTTGCTAATCTTCAGATCTCCATCTGCAATATAATCTCGGATTATATGAAACTTGCGGTTGATATGCTTGGTCTTTGGATGATATCTTGGTTCCTTAGCAAGTGCTATGGCGCCAGTGTTGTCACACAATATCTCCAGTGGGTCCAATGCACTTGGAACCACTCCAAGCTCAATGATGAAGTTTCTCGATCCAAACTCCTTCACTTGACGCTGCGGCAGCCATGTATTCCGCTTCCTTTGTAGATCCCGCGATCACGCTTTGCTTGCAGCTTCTCCAGCCACAGCTCCTCCATTCAAAATATAAACGTATCCTCGTCTCGAGATTTGGAATCATCCTTGTCGGTCAAAACTAGCGTCGACGTAACCTTTACGACAAGTCGTTCATCACCCCATAGACTAAGAACATTTCTTTAGTCCTATTTAGGTACTTTAGGATGTTCTTCACGGCTGTCCAATGTTCCACTCGATCACTTTGATATCTGCCGTTAAACTAAGAGCATTGGACACATCCGTCTAGTACACAAGATGGCATACACGATAGAACCTATGGCCGAGGCATAAGGCACCTTGCTCATAGCTTCCCTATCATTTACCGTAGCTGGACACTGAGCCTTGCTCAATATCTTACCTGACAACATAGGCACTGAACCTTTCTTTGCCTTATCCATTCTGAACCTTTTAAGAACTTTGTCTAGGTATGTACTGTGGCTTAAAGCTATCAGGCGTCTTTGTCTATCTCTATAGATTTTGATGCCCAATATATAAGAGCTTCACCTAGGTCTTTCATTGAAAAACATTTGTTCAAATAACTCTTCACATTGTTAAGCATGTTGATGTCATTTCCAATAATCAATATATCATCCACATATAGTACCAGAAACGTCACCGAGCTCCCACTCACTTTCTTGTAGATGCAAGTTTCGTAGCAATTTGGAACAAATCCAAAGCTTTTGATCACTTGATTAAAACGAAGGTTCCAAATCCGAGATGCTTGCTTCAGTCCATAAATGGAACGCTGAAGTTTGCATACTTTATCAGCATCCTTAGGATCGACAAAACCTTCGGGTTGCATCATATACAACTCTTCATCAATGTTGCCATTGAGGAACGCAGTCTTGACATCCATCTGCCATATTTCATAATCATGAAACGCAGCAATTGCTAATAAAATCCGAATGGACTTAAACATCGCTACGAGAGAGAAAGTCTCATCGTAGTCAACACCTTGAACTTGTCGAAAACCTTTTGCGACAAGCCGTGCTTTATAGACGGTAACATTACCATCCGCGTCCGTTTTCTTCTTGAATATCCACTTGCACTCAACGGCCTTTCGGTCGCTAGGAGGGTCCACCAAAGTCCATACATGGTTTTCGCTCATGGATCCCAATTCGGATTTCATGGCTTCTAGCCATTTCTCAGAGTCTGGGCTCATCATCGCTTCCTCATAGTTCGTAGGTTCACTGTCTTCTACTAACAAGACAGTCAAGACAGGGTTGCCGTACCACTCAGAAGGGGCACGCGACCTTGTCGACCGCGACGCTCAAGAGCAAACATCGTCCGAAGCTTCATGATCCTTGTCATTAGCTTCCTCTATTGTTGGTGCAGGCGGCACTGGAACAATTTCAGGTGCTGTGCTACTCTCCAATTCAAGAGAAGGTTCAATAACCTCATCTAGCTCTACTTTCCTCCCACTCAATTCTTTCGAGAGAAACTCCTTCTCAAGAAAGGAACCGTTCTTTGTAACAAACACTTTGCCTTCGGTTCTGTGATAGAAGGTATACCCAATAGTTTCCTTAGGGTATCCTATGAAGACGTATTTCTCCGCTTTGGGTTCGAGCTTGTCCGGCATCAACTTCTTGACGTAAGCTTCGCATCCCCAAACTTTAAGAAACGAGAACTTAGGTTTAGCACCAAACCACAGTTCATACGGTGTCGTCTCAACGGATTTAGATGGAGCCCTATTTAAAGTGAATGCAGCGGTTTCTAATGCATAACCCCAAAATGATAACGACAAATCAGTAAGAGACATCATTGATCGGACCATATCTAATAGGGTTCGATTCCGCTCGTACACACCATTGCGTTGTGGTGTTCCGGTATGGAGTTGTGAAACGATTCCACTTGCTTTAAGATGCGTGAGAAAATCATAACTCAAATATTCACCTCCACGATCGGATCGTAGAAACTTAATCTTTCTGTTACGATGGTTCTCCACTTCATTCTGAAATTCCTTGAACTTTTCAAATGTTTCAGATTTATGTTTCATTAAATAGATATACCCATATCTACTTAAGTCATCGGTAAAAGTGAGGAAATAGCGATATCCACCGCGCGTCGAAATACTCATCGGTCCGCATACATCGGTATGTATGATTTCCAACAAGTCCGTTGCTCGCTCCATCATTCCGAGAACGGGTTTGATCATCTTGCCCATGAGGCATGGTTCGCATGTGTCAAATGATTCAAAATCAAGAGACTCCAAAAGTCCATCGAATGGAGTTTCTTCATGCGCTTTACACCAATATGACCTAGACGACAATTGCCACAAATAAGTAGTATTATCACTATCTACTTTGCATCTCTTAGCCTCAATGTTATGGATGTGTGTTTCATCCCTTTCGAGATTTAGAAGAAATAAACCATTCACAAGAGGTGCATGACCATAAAAGATATTACTCATATAAATAGAACAAGCATTATTCTCCGATTTAAATGAATAACCGTCTTGCAATAAACACGATCCGAAATGATGTTCATGCTCAATGCAGCACATAATAACATTTATTAAGGTTTAAAACTAATCCCGAAGGTAAAACTAAGGAGAGCGTGCCGACGCCATCACATCAACTCTTGATCCGCTTAACGCCAAGATCGTCACCTCATCCTCGCAAGTCCGCTCATTCCGTAGCTCTGCTTCGAGTTACAAATATTAGCAACCGAACCGGTATCAAATACCTGTGCACTACAATGAGGGCTAGTAAGGAAAACATCAATAACATGTATATCAAATATACCTTTGATGGTGCCAGCCTTCTTGTCCGCTAAGTACTTCGGACGATTGCGCCAAAGGACCCTTGTCCTTGCAATAGAAGCACTCGAAGGTCCGCTTAGGACCGACTTGAGCTTCTTCTCAAGAGGAGCATTGCTTGCCGCCACCCTTCTTGAAGGGCTTCTTTGCTCCCTTACCTTTCTTAAAGGAGGGCTTGTTGACCATCAACACATGATTATCCTTTTGATGTCCACTTCCGGCCTTCACTTTGCGAAGAGCTCGGTGATCGATCGATGGAACCAATCGATTGTGAGTCACTACAAAACTTTTGTAGCTGGGAGGAGTGATTGCAACCTGTCAATCTTGAGCTCCTCCGAATCGCATTCCAGCTTGCTCAATGCGTTGAGTGTAGCCCGACATCTTTATGGCGTGCTCACTAACGAACTACCTTCCTCCATCTTGCTTAAAGAACTTCTCGAGATCTCATATCTCTCGAACGGGCTTGAGTCGAAACATGGTTTTCACTCCTCGAGAATCTCAAAGGGCCCGGATAGGTTTCAAAACGATTTTGAAGTTCCTTCCATAGCAAACAACATGGTGCTCTTAATCACACCATAATCATCTTTGCGCGATCGAGATGCTTTCTCATCACCGCCAGTTGCATCGGGGTCACCTAACGCTTCCAAGGACATAGTCCTTTTGTCCGCCGCATGTAATGATTCTTAGATTGCGGAACCAATTGGTGAAGTTAGACCCATTGTTTCTAAGCTTTTCTTCTCAAAGAAAACGTTGAAGTTGAAGTTGGACTTGGCCATGTGATCTACGGATTTGCAAGTACAATTTAGACTATGTTCATGATAAATAGTTCAACTTAATCAAATTACTAGATGAACTCCCACTAAATTCAACATCCCTCAAGTTGTTTAGTGAACACGATCCAAATTCACCACACCTAATCCGATCATCACGAGAAGAGATGTGGTTTCAATGGTGGACAACAAAGTGTCGATCATATCATTCATTGACTCATGCTTAACCTTTCGGTTCTTGTGTTCCGAGGCCATGTCTGTACATGCTAGGCTCACAAGCTAGACCCAAGTATTTCCGCATGTGCAAACTGGCTTGCACCCGTTGTATGTGAGCGTAGAGTCTATAGCACCCGATCATCACGTGATGCTTGGACACGACGAACTTTCGCAACGGTGCATACTTGGGGAGAACACATTTTTTATCTTGATCTTTAATTGAGGAATCATCTTATAATGCTACCGTCGCGATCTAAGCATAATATGAAGGGAATATGCCCGAGAGGCAATAATAAAGTGGTTATTATCGTATTCCTATTTATGATAAATGTTTATTTTACATGCTATAATTGTATTAATACGGAAACGTTAATACATGTGTGTTTAATAAACAAAAGAAAGTTCCTAGTTATGCCTCTCTTATAAACTAGCTCGTTGATTAACAAGATGATCATAGGTTTCCTGATCATGGACATTGGATGTTGTTAATAACGAGGTCACAACATTAGTGTAATGGTGTGATGAACATTCATCCGAAGTATAGCATTACGATCAAAGTCATTGAGTTTATATTGCTATAACAACTTACGGTGATCCTAATCCTTAGACCATGAGATCATGTCAATCACTAACACCTAAGAGTTTCTTGATAACATCAAACGTCACACCGTAATGTGGTGATTATAAAGATGGATTCAGAACTAATAAAGTGTTATGTTGAGGCCCATGGATCGAGAGTGGAATTTGTTCATCCCGATGACGGATAGATATGCTCGGCCCTCTCGGTGATATCACATTGATTAGCTTGCAAGCAAGTGATTTGATCACTAGAATGTTATATCACGGGAACGAGAAAAGAGTGCATGTCGAACGAGATCAAACTAGGTATGGAGATACCGATGATCGAATCTCGGACATGTAATATATCGCGAAACAAAGGATTAAGATACTAGCGTAAAAGGTTCCGACGATCACAAGAAAGTCATCGTTGAATGTGTGGGAGTCGATGGGTCTCCAGATCCCGCGCTTCGATTATTGATCCGAGAGGGTCTCGATCATGTCCACATTATTCATGAACCGTAGGGTGACACACTTAAGAGACACCGACATCCATTTGGAGCAAAAGTTTCATGCCGAAAAGAAAAGGAAAGCGAGGAATTTATTTCACTAGACACCAAACTGCTTTTGAAATTCAAACTGGTTCTGCATTTGAAATGGAATACTAGCAAGGGGTTTTATGTGAATGTTTGTTAATTAAAGTAATTAACAAAATTCTGAATAAATAAATAAAAGAGTTTTATTTAAATGAGAGCTTGCATTAAATTTGGTGGAAATTTAATGCATGTGAGTGGATTTATGAGTGGAGGCTTTTTAATGGGAGTGGAGGCTTTTCATTTTTGAGTGGGAGCTCCACCACCATGAATGTGGAAGAGGTGGGGGCAGCCCCATGGCTGGGCGCCATGCCCCTTGGGTGCCCCCCCTCTCCCCTATAAAAGGCCCCTCTCTCCTCCTCTCACAACACACCTCCTCGTGAAGGATCTCTCTCCCCCTCTAGAATTTATTCCCCATGGTCTCGGACTAGCGAGATACATGTTCCTGGTGGCTATTCGGCAAGAAAGAGTTGTGCTTCCGCTTCATCGCTGGAGCGAGGAGGCGGAGGTTGCTCGGTGCCTCGAACGTGTGTGCGAGCACGGATGCGCTGCTTTTCTGCTTAGGACTTCCTCTCGATCTTGAGATCGGCAAGAGATCGTCTACATCAACCACGAGTTTGGACTCGTTAAGCTTTGTCGGTCTTCAAGGGTATGTTCTCTACGGATATACATCCGCCCGTTGTTTGTATCTAGTAGATAGATCTTGGTACATAGTTGTTCCCATCGAGGAAATTTTTTTTTTCTATCTGCGAACCCTCAAAGGGTATCGAGCCAGATCTATGCGTAGATACTTTGCACGGGTAGTACACATATGAGTATGTGGGCGATGATGATCATTTTATTGCTTCTTAGTTGTACTTTGGATATTGGTGGCATAGTGGGATGAAGCGGCTCGGACAAACTTTACATGTCCTCGCACATGAGACCTGTTCCACGCTTGACATGCAACTAGTTTTGCATAAGTGGCTAGCGGGTGTCTGTCTCTCCTACTATAGTCAATATCTAATTTGCAACGAGTTGTCAACAATTTGGTTATCCTCGTTGTGGTTCATGTTCGTAGGTAAGAACGGTTCTATCTCGAAAGCCCTAAGCCACGTAAAAATTTGCAATGGATAAATTAGAGGCGTCTAGTTTAGATTGTTGCTGGGCTAGTGTTATGATATGGTGATGTTGTAAGTAGAAGTATGAGATGATACTCTTACAACATACATAACGTGTAAACTCCATAGACCTTGGATTTACACATAAAGTTATGATAGTGATCATACCACGGTGCACATGATAGAGATCATATGCGAGAACCATATCATTCCACTAATAAACATGTGATGTTTGATAGCATCTTATATTGCTTGTTTGGCGTTTTATTAGCAAAATAAGATGATCCCTCATTTAGATATCAAGATAAGAATGTGTTCTTCCTTAAGTATGCACCGACAATGTTTCGTCGCTTCAAGACATCACGTGATGATCGGGTGTACTTGAATCCACGAGCATATCTCGGGTGTAAGATGATTACACACGAATACTAAGGTTCTTACTTGACGAGCCTAGCATGTATGCACATGGCCTCGGAACACGGACCGAAAGGTTAAGCATGAGTCATATGTTTTGATATGATGACCATATGGATGCTCGCCTTTGAAGCTATACCGACTCACGTGATGATCGGACTTGGTGTAGTGGATTTGGTTCATGTAATCACCAAAAGGACACGAGGGATGTCGTTTTTGAGTGGGAGTTCATTTCTAATTTGGATTAGTAGAACTCAATTTATCATAAATTAAATCAAAGTGAATTTGCATAATTTGTTGTAGTCATTGGCATTCGTTCACCACCTTATGCATAGTTGTAATTGAGATAATAGAACTATAGAATTCTGGATATATACTTTACGAACTGGTATCGTATTGTGTTGAGTGTCAATCTAAAGTTTAAAGTCCTATTGCAAACTTTCAGCAAAATTCTATTTACTCCGTGAAATTTAATAATTGGTATTAAATCGAGAGTAACAATTCCAGTGTTAGTATCTTAAGTATCATGTTTGCCTCCATGATTCTTGATTTAAACATCAAGTTTATCTAGGAGCTGAAAGAATTGTTTCAGAAACCATCATGTGTGGCAGATATAACGATATCTGAAACAATGTTTTGGTTGCAATATGATAGAGTATAATATATGTTCTCATATTGGATGAGAATTTACGAAGGTTGGAGATGCTAGACATCCTAATCATCCAAAAGGGTTTTGGAAAGTAATGTTATACTCACGATTCTCCTTTATAAGCTAAATTGGCTTGATCATGAAAGTCATCATGATAAGGATGAATAGAAGATGTATGTAAAGTGTTTACTACACTAAAAGATTACTAAAGAATGGATTTTGAAAGAATACCGATCATTTTGATGATGGTGATCTACTTCAAAGTGCAAGTCCAAAGGTATTATTATTTGAATATACACGCTTTGGACTATGTGTCATGTATATGGCGCCACTTTTGATGTTGATAGATTCTTTTAAAAGGAAAAGGAAATGCTGAAAGAGAATCTATAAAATATATTTGGCAGAAAAAGAAAAGATTGGAAATATCCAATTTAGGTATATAGATGATATACATGTTATGGTTGTATTCTTTGCTTGTTAAACAATTTGGTTCTTGGGTATTAGATACCGAATTGGTTGGTATGAAATTTCATACGGAATGACAATTCATGAACCACAATGGCCTAAGTAACTAGCAAGAGAATATGTGATGATGTTCATCGAAAACAAACAAACCGTTGTTTGTATTTCGCTGACATCAAAGCTTGACTTCAAGATTTGTTTTAATAATTGTTATTTGAATCCGGTATTATAAGAACAAAGGTTGTTCAAATAATTACCGTATTCCATATAAGATGGATGATTTACAAATCTAGTTGAAGAAATCACATCCATAAAACCTAATGCTAAAATGTTGCAAGACAAATAATTGAAAGATCACTTATGAAGTGACATCGCTGTTTAAATTATATTGGAAAGAAAACATGAAGAATCTCCATATTCATGGATTTTTGGAGTCTTTGATTTGATCAAGTGACGCTTGTGAGACTTTCCACGTGATAATTAAAACTTCGTTCAAAGGCCAAAGAAAAACGAACGACTAAATTATTGGAATTTATACATATCGATGTATGTAGTCCATTATGTATAGTCGTAAGCGATGGGTTTCAACTTCATATGCTTTCTCTGAAAATTTGAGTGAATGTTCACTTAATGAGAAAGAAGTATGAAATATTTGAAAAATGTTTCAAAGACTTTCAAGATGAAGTGAAAAATCATTGTAACAAGAAAAATAAATGGTTTATGATTTTATCATAAGGGATTTATTTGAGTTACAAGTGTAACAAGAAAAATAAATGAATTATGATTTTATCATAAAGGGATTTATTTGAGTTACAAGTTTAGCAAAACACCTAGATTTACATCTCCCGAAACACCATAGGAATATGGAGTGTTTGAGATTTGTAATGAAACCTTGTTTGACATGGTCGGATCCAAGGTGTTATTTATAAACTGCCATTATGTTTTAAAAGATTAAAGCTTTAGAGACTACCGCTTTTACATGAAAAGAGATCCATCTAGATCCGTTGAAATGACACCATGGGAGTTATGGTTTGGGGTAAAACCCAAGTTGTCATTTCTTAAATTTTGGTATACTAAACATAAGTAAGATGTTTACAACCAAAGTCGGATGAGCATGTCTTTGTAGGTTATTTGAATAATAATTGGTTATTCCTCCATAACACCGAGGACAAAAGGGTTTGTCGCTTGAAATGTAAAGTTTCTTGAAGAAGGAATTTTCATAAATGTTAAGTGGGAGGACAATAGAACTTTGATAAGGTTAACGAACCTTAGCTAAATGAGTTGCGAATAGCCGAAATGGTTCCGAGGCTGCCATAATGCTCATAGCTTATGTGCCTCAAAGGTTGTGGTCACGGAGATCTAAGTTCCTATTGAACCAAGTAGGTCGGTTAAACAATCAAATGCTAAGATTTGAGAGTAAATCATTATTGTTTGACAATGATGAACCGAATACATACAAAGAAGCGATGATGGGCCACGACTCAGTCAAATGGCTTGAAGCCATAAAATCCGTGATAGTTCCATACACGAGAAATCAAGTTTTGAACTTGGAAAACCCTCCTGAAAGGTGTAAAACCTATCGGTCGATTTGGATCTATAAAGAAATGCACATGGATGTCTCACATCTATGAAATATTCGACATGTCGTAAAGTATTTTATGACAATGTTCAAAGAGTTGACTATGACAAGATTTGATCTTTCATAGCGATATTTAGTCTGAACGGATTAAAGTAGCAACCACTACATATAATTTGGTATATGGTAGATGAATAAACAAAACAAAGTTCTTCTAATAGAATGGTTACCTAGGACGTGTACATGACGCGGTCCAAAGGGTTTTGTTAAATTCAAAGGATGCTAAAAAGGCATGCAAACTTCAATGGTTGAAGTAAGCATCGCGGAGTTGGAATCTTCACCATGATGAAAAATGAGTTTTTCATCTGGAGACGATGAAGATGCTTTCATTTGCAAGAAATTAAGTGGGAGCGCTAAGACATATTTCTAATACATTATGTGAAGGACATCTTGTTGATTAGAAATGATGTATCTTTTATTGACAAAGGTTAAGAATTTCATTTCGATGAAAGACTTAGGCAAAACCCGAATATTTAGCATGAATGTCTATAGTGGATAGACTGTAACGCTAATATGTTTATGCCAAAGGTACATATATGAGATATTGAAGGAGTTCAATATAGAAACGACAAGAAACAGTTCTTGTTGCATGGAAAGGAATTGAATCAAGATTCAAGTGTATCGGCACTTGATAAGTGAAACAAGATTCAAGTGCTTTGACACTTGATGAGTGCAATCACGAGAATGTTTTGATCAATCATACCATGATATGTACACATCCAGATATGTCCTATGCTCTAAGTGTTATGAGCATATACCAGAATGAATCATAAAATGATCATTGGACGATAGTGAGGATATTCTTATGATCTTTTGGAAGAACTAAGAATATATTTGTGTAGAGGTGACAAACAATTAAAAATAGTTCATTGTAAAGCGTTACATTGATACTAGTTTTGTCACAAGATACAAATTAAGTTTATCTCAATTTAAACTATGGGTGGCACAATATAATGGAAAGGAGATTCCATGATGTATTTGGAAGAGTTCCAAAGTTAAGACATTGTGACGAATACTACAACAAAAGGCTAAGTATATGACTGTTATAGTAGCAAAGAAGGAGGAATTTGTGTCAAGTAGTTTGTTATCAAACTAAGGTGTGGTTCAACGGCTAACACTAAAGATATATTGTATGACAATAGTATCGACGTGTTTTCACCCCAAGGAACTAAAGGTCTCACCAAAAGACCAAATTTATACAATGCCATCTCATTGGAGAATGAGTGATGCGTGGAGACGCAAAGACATGCCCATACACACGGACCTGAGCGTCAGATCCGTAGATTCTGCTAACCACTTGCAACTGTATATGGAACACCGGAAAGCCATAGGTGTTCAATACACAAAGTTTTCAAACTAGATTATTATGCATGGTGCAAGTGGGAGATCAAGGGAATATGCCCGAGAGGCAATAATAAAGTGGTTATTATCGTATTCCTATTTATGATAAATGTTTATTTTACATGCTATAATTGTATTAATACGGAAACGTTAATACATGTGTGTTTAATAAACAAAAGAAAGTTCCTAGTTATGCCTCTCTTATAAACTAGCTCGTTGATTAACAAGATGATCATAGGTTTCCTGATCATGGACATTGGATGTTGTTAATAACGAGGTCACAACATTAGTGTAATGGTGTGATGAACATTCATCCAAGTATAGCATTACGATAAAAGTCATTGAGTTTATATTGCTATAACAACTTAAGTGATCCTAGTCCTTAGACCATGAGATCATGTCAATCACTAACACCGGAAGAGTTTCTTGATAACATCAAACGTCACACCGTAACAAGGTGATTATAAAGATGGATTCAGAACTAATAAAGTGTTATGTTGAGGCCCATGGATCGAGAGTGGAATTTGTTCATCCCGATGACGGATAGATATGCTCTGGGCCCTCTCGGTGATATCACATTGATTAGCTTGCAAGCAAGTGATTTGATCACTAGAATGTTATATCACGGGAACGAGAAAAGAGTGCATGTCGGTAACGAGATCAAACTAGGTATGGAGATACCGATGATCGAATCTCGGACATGTAATATATCGCGAAACAAAAGGATTAAGATACTAGCGTAAAAGGTTCCGACGATCACAAGAAAGTCATCGTTGAATGTGTGGGAGTCAGTATGGGTCTCCAGATCCCGCTTCTGATTATTGATCTGAGAGGGGTCTCGATCATGTCCACATTATTCGTGAACCGTAGGGTGACACACTTAAGAGACACCGACATCCAATTGGAGCAAAAGTTTCATGCCGAAAAGAAAAGGAAAGCGCAGGAATTTATTTCACTAGACACCGAAACTGTTTTGTTGAAATTGCAAACTGGTTCTGCATGTGAAATGGAATACTAGCAAGGGTTTTATGAATGTTTGTTAATTAAAGTAATTAACAAAATTCTGAATAAATAAATAAAAGAGTTTTATTTAAATGAGAGCTTGCATTAAATTTGGTGGAAATTTAATGCATGTGAGTGGATTTATGAGTGGAGGCTTTTTAATGGGAGTGGAGGCTTTTCATTTTTGAGTGGGAGCTCCACCACCATGAATGTGGAAGAGGTGGGGGCAGCCCCATGACTGGGCGCCATGCCCCTTGGGTGCCCCCCCTCTCCCCTATAAAAGGCCCCTCTCTCCTCCTCTCACAACACACCTCCTCGTGAAGGATCTCTCTCCCCCTCTAGAATTTATTCCCCATGGTCTCGGACTAGCGAGATACATGTTCCCGGTGGCTATTCGGCAAGAAAGAGTTGTGCTTCCGCTGCATCGCTGGAGCGAGGAGGCGGAGGTTGCTCGGTGCCTCGAACGTGTGTGCGAAACACGGATGTGCTGCTGGCGCGCTTAGGACTTCCTCTCGATCTTGAGATCGGCAAGAGATCGTCTACATCAACCACGAGTTTGGACTCGTTAAGCTTTGTCGGTCTTCAAGGGTATGTTCTCTACGGATATACATCCGCCCGTTGTTTGTATCTAGTAGATAGATCTTGGTACATAGTTGTTCCCATCGTAGGAAATTTTTTGTTTTCTATGCTGCGAACCCTACATAATAAGATACATAAAAGGATAAACATCACATGCATATAACTTTATGTGACATGGTATAGCCAATCTTCACGCAATGATCTCCATCTTGTGCGTTCCGGCATGATCTCCATCACTCCACCATGATTGCCTCCACCACGAATAGCAACTACAACTATTGCTAACTACTTAGCGATGAAGTAAAGCTATTACATGGCGTATAAGAAGTTGACTCGCAGGTCATACACAATTATAAAGACAACCATATGGCTCCTGCCGGTTGTGTACTCATCGAGATGCAAGTCGTGAAACATTACAAAACATGATCATCGCATACATTATACACATCACATCTTGGGCCATACCATATCACAGAAAACACTCCCTGCAAAAACAAGTTAGACGCCTCTACTTTGTTGTTGCATGTTTTACGTGGCTTATGGGAGTAGATGATAAGAACGATTCTTACCTACGGAAAGCCACAACGGTGATATTATGGTTGCCAAACTCCGGTGTTAATCTCATGACAACTATAGTGAGAGAAAGACATCCACCACCGCATGTGTGGTACAAGCCACACGTCAAGTCTCGCGATGACGACGTCGCGTAAGGTTGGCCTGGACCGCTTCAATCTCACTATCCCGTCATAAGAAGAACACAAACAAGAGGCTTGCAACAGAAAACATCAACGCCGCAACAACCATGTTGCGTTCTACTCGTGAAACACATCTACGCATAGATCTAGCTCGATACCATGAAGGGTTTCGCGGTATAGTAAATCAAAATTTTCTACGGATGCGAGCAGAGGAAAGCCAAGATCTAATCTAGGAGATGCAATCAATGAGAGATTGTATTAGATCTTCATACCCTTGAAGATTCGCACAATGAGCGTTTGTCGGGCGTGGGTGATGTAGTCGTACTCGCTTCTCCTCCTCGATCCGATCGATCTAGCACCACAAGTGGCGGTGCCTCCGTGAGATGCACACGCAGCACCTCGGCGTCTCCTCCTTCCTCGGACCAGCAAGTATGGTGGAGAGATAGATGGGATCTACAACACGACGGCGTGGTGTATATGGTGGAGAGTTTCTCGCAGAGGCTTCTACAAGCGATCGGGAGGAGAGAGGAAGGTAGCAAGGCTACTAGGGTTGGAGGCAAGGTGTGGGGGAGGGGGCAGCCCTCTGTTTATAGAGGGGGCAGCCCTGCCCTCCTCCAAGACTTGGGCCGGCCAAGGGAGGAGGAGTGGGGGCAAGGACTCTCCTCCTTCTAGAAATTCTATCCCTAGTTTAAACGATTTAAACCCTATAGAATCGGCTGGGCCTATGGGGCCTTGTGCCCCTGGACCAATGCGTCAGGACACTCCCTCATAGGCCCATGCCCCTCCCGGAAGGTGGGGCCACGTTGGTCCCCTTCCGGAAGGTTCTAAAGCTTCGGTACAATACCGATTAACTTGGAACAATTCCGAACTCCAAAATTGCCTTTTTATATGATCTTATTCTCCGGACCACTCCGAACCTCTCGTGATGTCCCGGATCCCATCCGAGACTCCGAACAAAAACTCATAAACCAATTATCCAATCTATCCTAGCGTCGAGACACGTAAAGTGTGTGACCCCGCGGGTTCCAGAATATGCAGACATGATCTTCTATCAATAATCAACAGCGGGGTCTGGGCACCCATATTGACTCCCACACATTCATCGATGATCATATCGGATGAACCACGATGCCAGGATTCAATCAATCCCATATATATATTCTCTTCGTCTCACGATATTTTAGTTGCCCGAGATTCGATCGTCGGTACCGTCATACCTAGTTCAGTCTCGTTCATAGCAAGTACTTTACTCGTTCCGTAATCCGATATCACTTTGTGATTAACTCCTTAACCACATGCTTTCAAGCGGTGTTGATATCGATTACCGAGTGGGCCCGAAGTATATCTCTCCGACTTGGGAGGGACAAATTCCATCTCGATACATACAACCCAACAGATACTTTCCGATTACCTGAGAGACACCTTTATGATCACCCTCTCATAGGATGACGTTTGATGACCTCAAAGCTTTCTTCCGATACCAGGGAGTTGTAATATCTCATGGTCTAAGGAATACAATATTTGACATAGGAAAAGCATAAAGATGAACACGATGATACGATCTAATTGCTTCGCTTAGTTTGGTACATCCATCATATCATTCTCCAATGATATGATCTCATCATCAATTGACAACTCATGTCTATGGTTAGGAAACCTTAACCATCATTGATCAACGAGCTAGTCCATAGAGGCGTACTAGGGACACGGTGTTGTTCACAAACCACACAAGTATTAAAGTTTCCGCTTAATACAATTCTAGCATGGAATATAAACTTTATCATGAATAAGAATTATAATAATAACATCTTTATTATTGCCTCTAGGGCATAATTCCAACACAATATCCTGACATAACGTATAAGATTTGAAAATATTTGGTTTGTCCACCATTCACTCGAAATGCCCCCCTCGGTAATTACCCACCAACTTTTCGAATCGCGGTGCGCAACTCGGATCCCATGATGCCTTCGCCTGTGAACTTTCGGGCCGCAAAGTAACTAGCCCCATGCAAGAGTAGCATTTTTACACCACACGACCTGAACCTAGGTAAACTCTCTGTGTCCCTCCGTCGTGTTTTCCACAGTTTTTCTCTTTAAGGTTGCCGAGAGTCTTGTGGAGATTGTGTCCAGCCCCTTGTGTTCGATTTCATCCTACTTTGAGAGATACCCCCGTTCATTCGCACGGACAAATCTCTGACAGAATCCAACATAAGTATTGCAACACAATTAGTCACATAGTTCATCATTGCAATAATTACAAATGAAGTATCCTACTCCTTAGACTGTGAGATCGTACTTAATCACTATTAACCAAGGTTGCTTTGATTGCATCAATCATAATATTGTAATAGGGTGATCATAAAGTTGTATGTCAGGTATTACGAAGGGATAGGTTGAGGCGTATATATCGAGATCGAGATTTTTTTCTCCAGGAAGATGCATTGGGCCCACTCAGTAGGATTACGTTTATAAAGCTGTGCAACTTATGACTAAGTCATGGGGATGGAATATCATGAGAAAAAGTTAAGCAAGCACTTGTCGGTAACAAGATCGAACTAGGTATGGTGATACCAATGATCAGATCTCGGACAAGTCATGTATCGAAGTAACAAAGGGAGTTGGACTCGACATTTATGGTTCAAACAACATTGACATCACGAAATTCACAGGGGCCATTATGGGTATCCAGATCCTGTTGATGATTATTGATCTGAGAACTATCACGATCATGTTTGTGATGTTCCTGAACCATAGGGTTACAAACTTAAGTGTTCAATGACGCTTGGAGATCGTTTTGGAATCATCGGGATCACCGGAAGAAAGAGAAGAAAGAACCAGAATCATTCCGAGAATGATCTGAAGTAGTTCAGAGTGATTCAAAATGAGTTTTGGAGTATGAGGAATTGTAAAATATGTTTTTGACATTAATTAGTGTAAGTAATGTTTGAATAATTTAATTTGGAGAAAACCTCCATCTTAGGCCACTTCCTAGAGGGAAGGGCCCATGAGGGAGGGCCAACCGCCCCAAAGGGCTTGGGGTCGGCCGACCATGCGTAGGTGTGAGGGGCCCACCCTGGACGCAACCTCCCCCTTGGCGCCTCCTCCTCCCTTTATCCCCACATTGCTTGCTGGCTGGTGGCAGTCCTTCCTTTTCCCCTATATAAGAAGGGGTATATGGGAGGGAAAGGCCCACAAAAACACAATATTTCCTAAGACATTTTCCTTAGGAAATTTCTCTCTATCTCGTTGGTTATCGTGCTTGTGGTTCCAAGAAGAACTGCGCACGTGGGATATGACGGTTTCTTAGGCATGCCATCACGTTCCTTAATCCCGATTCTATAAGATATGCTTTCGCAATATCGGCTGGATCAGGGAGAATGGTAGTCGTCTTTGAGCATCATACGTGTGAGAAACCACATGGGTGCTTCCAGTTGTGGCACCTGGATTGTTGTACATGAAGCAATGCGGCCTTGAGGTTGGCTATCAGTACAACTAAATCATCCACGTTCACCGCGAACGTTAAAATTTTGTTCTAAAAGGGTATATCATCGAAACCTCTCTCCGATACTATATTAACTCATAGATAGATCTTGGCATTAGTGTTGCACTAGTCATGAAAAATTATTGACTTCTACTGCAAACCCCTTCATAAAGAAATATCAGTAGTGGTGTCAATGATATTTCTATAAAATTAGTGACATTTAAATTTATAGGGGACATTGTTAGGATTCATGCCTTAGAGGCGTCACTATCCTTGTGTATTCATAAGATGTCTATGTATGAACTATTTGTACTTTCATCAAATTCATGATTCGATTGTGGGACCTTGTACTTAATATAGTTCATGAAAGTTTCATCCTTAGTCATTTGAGGTTGTGGTATACTGTAGAGGGAGTGCCCCAACCTTTATTCAACATAAGGTGGAGTCCCCTGTGTTTACAATGCTAGTCCCTGGATCAATAGGTAGCATCCACAGTTTAGATGTAATATCAAGAAACAAAGGTCATAATATAACTTTATAACCAGGAATAACATAATTTTATTACATCATACATAGCTCATTTGGCTATTACATTACATTGCAGCGGAATAACTATAGTCATGGGGTCCTTCATCTTCAAAGTGCCACAGGCAAATGCTGGTTGTAGACTTTGTAATCCTAATCAATCAAACTTCACTAAAATCAATCAAACCTGCAACATTACAAGTTACAGCCACAAGGGTCAATACATTTGAATTGTATTGGCAAGTTTCACTACTTTGTAGAATATAAGTGGATCCTATCATTACATGCAATTTTGGCTAAGTAGATTTTAAGGCTTATTTGCATAAAGCAATATTTATCCTATCTTTTCAAAATGGGTTTGGTCCTTTGTCAAATCTCTTTTCCAAGTTCCTTGAACTCCTTGGTAGAAACTCAAGTGTTCAAGTCCTTGTCCAAATCCCTTGAGCTCCTTGGTAACCCCAAGTGCAACAAGTTTTATCAAAATCTCATGAGTTCCTTGGTAACCCCAAGTACATCAAGCTTTAAGCAAAATCTCTTGAGCACCTTGGTAACCCCAATTGCATCAAGCTTAACAAAATCTCTTTGAATTCCTTGGTACCCCCAAGTGCATCAAGTTTTTATTTTAGAAGTCGGAATGTCGAGATCTCCCATAGTTCAAACTTTAGTTGCTCAGTATTGTCCATAACCGGGGACACAGCTAAGTACTTAGATTTTATTATCTTCTGCAGAATGAGTACACTTTACCCACATGTCACAATCCCATTCTTTTTCCACCAGTGGCCTACTAGACTAGTGCTCACCAAGATGGAGTACTGGCAGATTGAGATTGTGACGAAGTCTTTCCAAAGGGTCCTCCCATACACCATTGCTAGCTTGTCTTCAGCACCCATGAAGCATTCCAGATCCCCATGTCTAGTAAACTAAAGACAATGTATGGGTCTTCCCAATGTAGTTGACTAAGCCAGATCCATAATAGCATGTGGTTGCACACGAAAGCCACAATTGGAGAAACATGTTCAATCTCTAAGTTTCCTAGGTGGTTTTCTTTTGGAGCACAACACAAAGTGATTCCCATAAACATGGTTCCTTTTGTTGCCACCTTCTCCAAAACTTAAAGTATCCTCCACCTAGGTGGTTCATTGAGTCCTTGTTTAATTATGTAAAACACAAGTCCTTTTCTCAACCTTTGTAAAATCTCAACATGTATCTCTTTTCAAAATATAGCATGGCTAAGCATGTGACAACTACAATATTTTCACTAAGGAGTGTATAGAGAATCCTATTAGGATTTAGCATAGCATAAGTATAAAAATTTGTTTTCATGCATGTTTCAAAATCCACTAAGTATAATGAAAATAGTAGGACTTTTAGATGATAGTGCAACTTCCCTTTTTGGTAGGGAATGATGGTTCACTCCTTGATCTTGCTAGTCTCACACTTTTCTAACTTCACTACAATCAATCAAGCAAGCATAGTATCAAGTAGCATTCCAAACCAATAATCAAACAACATTTCACACACATAAAACAATGGGACCTAAATCATGTATGTAAGCATGCAAGAGATGGTCCTATTTGCAAAGATGGTCTCCACTAGGCTCCTAAACTTGGTAAGGTCCAAAGTGTTCATTTTCCCATAGTGGCAAAGTCATTTGCAAAACGGTTTTGGTCCATAAACCATTTTTAAATCTAATCATCATTTTATGTGGTGAAAAATATTTTTATTAAAGCAAAACTTTATGTTTTTCACCAAATGAATTGCCATTGTAAAACTTGGTGTTTTGGGTCAGTAGGTTTGGTCCAAAGCATTTTCCCAAAGTTTTCTTTACAAAAACATTTTCATAATAAAATCAATAATTTTATTTGGCTAGAAATTGGCTAAGTCAATTAATCCAACCTAAATTTTAACAAAATCATTTTTAACACCAAGGGTTGGTTCCTAGGGTTAGTAAGTTCACAACAAACCATTTTGACAAGGTTCCAAACTTAAAAACATTTTTGAATCATTTTTCTATTCTAAACAAGCATACAAATGTTTCTGCAAAATCAACCAATCTAACAGATACTATTTGCTAAAACAAAGGCATGGTTAGCTAGGGTTTGTTCCACTGATTCCAACGGTAACAAATTTGTAAATTTTGGACGTGTGGATCGAAAGTTACAAGGGTTTGAAATTTACAAACAAATCTGTTTTCAAATCGGTTTTTAAACAGAACAGGTGACACGCGGCACTGTCTAATTGGACGGTACCGGTTCGGCCGGATCGGCAACGCGGTGCGTTGGATCTAATCAAATCGTGTGGTCCAGAAAGCATACCTCTTCGCGGTTAAGTGGATCTATCTAGTCTCTCCGATCTAAATCAAACGGCTGCTAATGCCTGGCCAAGAACTAGCGGCACGACGACGGTGGCGAGCGGCGGAGCGGCCAGATAGTGGCGGCGCTGGCGAGGCAGGACGCTAGAAGAGAGGGGAGGTTGCTCACCAGATTCACGAGGACGTGGTGATGCTCGATGTGTGCTTGTCGTGGCAGGGGGTGCTCTGGTACATCTGCGATTGTTCGCCGGAGTAGAGAACAACGTCGGGTGGTCTCAGTCGTGGTCGGAGTCGTCGCTACAGGTCACGAGAAGGCCAACCGAGGGTAAGGTTAGGTGCGTAAGACCAAGGCGAAGTTGCTCGCATGATCGAGAAGCGAGGCGGTCGAGGTTTCGGGAGCTTGACAGAGGCGAGATAGGCGGCGGCGGCTGCGTCGTGCTTGTCGACGTTTAGGGGCCAGTGGCGAGCGATGGCAGGAAGGTGCGCCTGGAAGTGCTGAGTGTGTGTGCGTGGCCGGTGAGGATGGAGGTGGAAAGTACTAGCCGGAATTGAAGGTGGAAGCTCGTCGGAGACAGAGCTGCTCGGGGAGAAATTGGAGCGGCACGGGGCGTGTCGAGATGGGGTGACGAGAGGAAAGGAGGAGAAGACGCTGGCGTTTTAACGTGCGTGGTCGCGGCGAGATTAAAGCTCGGTATTATGGCGAATTGAACGCGCGGATTGAATGGCAGCAACGGCAGCGAGGTTAGGGGGAAGGAGGTCGCGCGGGTGAGGACGATGAACATGAGAGTGGGGTCCAGTCGTCAGTGGGAAAAGAAGTGAGAGGGAGGTCCACCAGTCATCGTCTGTCTGAGTTAGATTCTGAGTACAAAACGTTTTCCTTGGGAGGGGAAGCTGGGCTAGTTTGCTGGGCTAGTTTGCTGGGCTTGTGGGCTTGGCCGGCTGGGCTGGTCCAAACTCTATTTTTTTCTATCTGCTGGCTTTTTCTTTTTCTATTTTCCAATTCTGTTTTGAATTTCAAACAACCAAACAATGTCCAAATCAAATCAAACAAACACCAGACTTTGCAACTTTGGATTTGGTTCTGTTTTGTCACATAAACCATAATTCCAAAACCAAAATAATAATTTTATTTTAGGTCCATTATTAATTAAATAAATAGACCATTGTTATTAAATAAAAATATAATTTTATGTTTATTTTAAAACTCCCTTTTGAAATCTAATTATTTTCAAAACCAAATCAGTAGGTTTTATTTGGGAATATAAAATAATTGGAAAACTTATTTTTAAATAAATAAACAAGTTTTGTTATTTTGGAAATAGTAAGACCTTTATTAATAAAATTTGGATATTAAAACCTTATTAATTTATTTAAATAAACCTTTGCTATTTTTATTAAAAACAAAATGTTTTAATTCCAAAGCTTGGCCAAGGTTTAATTTGGCTTTATAAAATAATCTTTATTCATAAACTTCTATTTCTTTTGAAAACCAAATCTTTTTATTTTAAAAAGATCCAAAATAGTATTCCCCAAAATATTTTATTTTCTTTTATTTAAAATGTTTATCTTTATAAATACCTTTAGGGTTTATTTAATCTAAATTGGTTTGGAGTTCCAATTGAATTCAAAAAGTTTCTTCTGGCCCTGAAAATCAAACAAAGTTTTTTTTATTCATTTATTTTCACATTACAAGATTTGGAAAATCTTGGGATGTGACAGGCTACCACCCTTAAAATAAATCTCGTCCCGAGATTTGGGAAGGCTAGGGTTACAAGTAGGCTCAAAACAACTAGGGTACTACCATCCTTAAAAAATTTCAAACAACAAAAAAAAATTACATATTGGCCTTCTTGGGATCCTGGGGAAATTTTCTCTAAGCAAACATTTGCATGGTGTCCTCGGTTTCCACACTTGACTCATGGGCCAAGGTTGAGTTTCTCCATAGGCTTGTTCAACTTGTTCTTCATCTTCTCTGGACAGTTGCTTGCATAATGTCCTGGGTTCTTGCAGTTGAAACAGTGGATGTCCTTGAGTTCTTTACGTGGCTCTTGTGGACAAGTTGCTACATAATGGCCTAGCTCTTTGCAGTTGTTGCACACTACCTGGCCAATCTCTTTATTCTTTGGGTTCTCTGGGCATTCACCAGAATAGTGTCCCATTTCCTTACATTTATAACATTGCACATGGCTTTTGTCTAACTTTTGCTTCTTGGTTCTCTTTGATCCTTTGAATTGGGTTGTATTGTTTGGAGGTATAAGTGGTCCTTTTCCTTTGCCATCAACATTCTTGGCATACTTGGATCCTTCTTGTTTCCTTTGTTCAACAATGGCATAGATGGGGCATTGGATAGGAACATGATTGTTTCCTTCACACAAATAACAAGTGGCTTGAGAGGTGGGACATTGTCCAACAACATGTTTCTCTTCACAGTTGGGGCATTGATCTCCATGCTCTTTGTAAGTATGATCCTTATCTCCACAAATAATGCAAGCTGGGGCTCCATCTAGAATAATATTTCTGTCATCCTTGTTGTCATAGAATCTTTTGGGATAGTTTTCTTCCATTTTGATCATTTGATCAGTCACCTTAAGCATCAATTGGCCTTGAGTTTCCAAAAATCCTTGTAGCTTTGGATATTCTCCACTAGAGTTGGCTATGAATTGAGCTGTCACTTGGTTCAACTGGTTCTGGGTTGCTATGAGCTCTCTCATGCTGTCCTCTTGGTCGGTGTTGGTGTCATCAACCTTGATGTTGGAGTCTCTTGGAGTAGTCATCTGTTTGGGTTGAAGGGAGATTAGAATAGGCAAGACATTTCTAAGGAATTACTTCTAATCACACACATCACAATTCACACAATCAATGTGCATGCAGTCGCAAACCAAACATTTCACTCAAACAAAGTTCAAGCACATACTTAGGCAATAAAATATTTTTGTTACACCACATAAGTTGGTGGTTTTGTCTTAACTAAAATATGGTGGTCCATCTATATGGTTCACTTGTGATCTTCCCATCATTCTTGGTTGCTCCTTCTTACTTGAGATCCTGGTTTCCTGAAGAAAACTCTTGGTCACAAAACTTCCAGTGATGTAGATTCCTTCTAACTTTTGCATTCCCTCAGTCTCTAAATCTTGAGTAAGATTTCCTGGTTTCACTTGTAGTCCTTAGTGATATCCAAGTTGGAAGTCCTTGGGGAATATGCTGAAGATGTCGAAGTCATTAGAGTTGAAGAAGTTGAAGTCATTAGAGTTGAAGAAGTTGAAAAAGCCCTTTGCACATGGTGTAGTCTTGGGCCATGGGGTAGGTTTTCCATCAAGTTGAAATAGAAGAGAAGTAGAGTTGAAACCAAAATGGTTGAGGAAAGAGTTTACAAGTGTTTTTGGTAAATAAGTTTTTGGATCAAAATACAACTCCTATTTTTCTAAGGGTTTTTGTCCAATCCTAGGTTTACAAAATCCTACAGGCAACACAATGCTCTGATACCATCTGTAGAGGGAGTGCCCCAACCTTTATTCAACATAAGGTGGAGTCCCCTGTGTTTACAATGCTAGTCCCTGGATCAATAGCTAGCATCCACAGTTTAGATGTAATATCAAGAAACAAAGGTCATAATATAACTTTATAACCAGGAATAACATAATTTTATTACATCATACATAGCTCATTTGGCTATTACATTACATTGCAGCGGAATAACTAGAGTCATGGGGTCCTTCATCTTCAAAGTGCCACAGGCAAATGCTGGTTGTAGACTTTGTAATCCTAATCAATCAAACTTCACTAAAATCAATCAAACCTGCAACATTACAAGTTACAGCCACAAGGGTCAATACATTTGAATTGTATTGGCAAGTTTCACTACTTTGTAGAATATAAGTGGATCCTATCATTACATGCATGTTAGACCCCTCCTTTATAAAGGATAGGATCCATGTGATTGCAATGCTAGTCCCTGGATCAATGCTAGCATCCACAGTTTAAGATGAAGTACACAGATACAAAGGTCGTTTATTACATTCATTCCAGAGATAAAACATAGTCTTTTACAACTCAGGCCATAGGCCTAATACAAGAGTTTTAAGGAATAAGTAAATAAACACAAGTCTTCATCTTCATGTGCCACAGGCAAGCATGTTGAGTGTAGACTCATGACTCCTAATCATCATCGGAGTAACCTGCAACATCACAAGTTACAACCACAGAGGGTCAATACTTTGGAATAGTATTGGCAAGAGATACCTTAGTATATTTAAGTGGACTATAAAGCTATATGCATTTTTGGCTAGGTGTAGCTTGGCTTGCTTTGCTTGAAAATAAGTTTTTCCTATTAGTTGAAATCACTAAGTTCTTCTTTGTCAAAACATTCCCAAGGAAACCACCAATAGACATTGGGGTCCTTCACCCTTGTTCACCCACAAAATTTTACTTAGAAGTTGGAGTGATGAGATTCTTGTGGCTTCCATGTCTTGATGCTCAAAATGTCCATTTCCCTTGGACAAGGCTAAGTACTTAGGTTTTCCATCTGCAGAGGTTGTGCACTTTCCCCACCATACTTGGTTTCCCAAGACAGGACCTTTCAGAAGCCTTTCCTTAGTCAAATGGACGCGTTCCAACCTATCATCCCATCTACCACCAACTGTCCAAATGACTAAGTTCTAGCAACCTATATGATCATGGCAGAGCCCATTTTGCCAAGTGGATGCACTGTAAGCTATCTCCACACTTGGCCTCCAAATCCCTTTGTGCCTGGGTGGCATTCCACAAGTGAGATACACAACCCAAGTCCATGGCCTTGTGTAACCACTCAACATAACCCAATCTTCCCATTCCACCCAGGAGGTTCATTTGTCTTAGTTGTTTTATTAAGAAAATATAAGTCTCTTGACTTAGAATATTTTTATCATATAGTATATAGATGTTCACCACCCTTGTTTGCTATAAGCTAGGCTAGGCAAAATATGGTAACTTAACTTAGGAAAATTTCCCTAGCATTTCTACTATTTCACTCTACTTAGGATTTCCCAACTTAGCACTAAGCAAAAATATCATGCAATACTTTAGAAAAATAACTAATGCTAGTACAAAAACTTAGGACAGGAATATTTATGAAAATATCACTTGCCTTGATAGTGTGGAGAGTAGCACTCTTCACAATCACAATCACTAGCAAAATCTACACAAGAAATCAAAGCATACAATTACACACAATTAAATACAACCAAAAATAATATGAATGCATGCATGCAAGAATTTACCAAGTGTTAAATTTTGAAAATTCTACCAAGTGTGTTCATGGGTACAGAAACATAACATGTCACAAGTTTGCCCAATAAACTTATTTGGCCATAATACACTTTTATAAAGATAATTCTATATCCAAAATAGCCCTAAACTTGTTCCACAAATAAAACCATTTTAACTGTTACTATATGCTAAACAAATTGGATATTCAGAAAGGCCTTGTTTCACTGAATCCAACGGTATAAAGTTTGCAAAAATCCAACGTGGCATTTGAAAGTTATGAGCATTTGAAGTTTGAATCTAAATCAGGTTTTAAATTCTATTTTTAATCCAAACCTTGCCACGCGTCGTGTTTTCATTCGCCCGTACCGCTTCGCATCGGATCGAGATCTACAGCCGTAGGATTTAAATGAAATCTGGCGGCTCGCATCGCTTGAGTAAGTGATTCTATCCTAGCGCTACGATAAGGATCCGACGACTGCTATCGTACTGACTAGGATCTGGCGGCGGAGCGGCGGCTACCGGCGGCGGGGCTGTCAGTCGTTGACGGAGGCGGCGCTACAGGGGGTAAGGGAGAACGAGGAGTAACTCACCGTGCTCAGAAGATCTTGGCGAGGCTCGACGTACTCGTGGTTGGTCAGGGGGCGCTCGGGCACGGCTGTGATTGCTCACCGGAGTTCGTGGCGGCGTCGGTGCGTCGGTGGTCGTGGATGCGCCGTGAACCACCTCAAAGCAAAAAGAGCGATACGATTAGGTTCACAGGGTCAAGGGAAAGTTGTGTGCATGAACGGGGAGGCGAGGGGTGGTCTGTACCTACCGGAAAAACTCGCCGGAGTTGATATCGCCGTCAGTGCTCGCGGTGTCGAGTGGAATTGGCGACCTGGGGCAGTACAAGATGGACTAGTGTGGTCAGGAGGTGCGCAAGGATGCACTGAGTCAAGCAGCAAGAACGATAGACAGAGGGGAACACGAGGCTCACCTGAATCGCTCGCCGGAGAGGGCTCTGTCAGCGGTGATTCGCGGAGGATTGAGGGCAGCCTGGGGGCGGAGTGAGCGAGGTGTTTGGGGAAAAAAATCGCGGGGCAGAGAGGGTCTTATAGCCGGGAGTCGACAAGAAACGCTCGAGGATTATTGCCCCATTACTCCGCGCCATTACCGGCCATCACTGCCGCAGTGACGTGGTCGCAGCGATCAGGGGAAGACGAGACGGCGATGCGGTCCGCTTGTCGAAACGCATAGTCATAGTGGTGGGGTCAGGTTGTCGGCGACTGTTTGCGTGTGCTTGCGCGTGTGAAAAGAAAAGGAGATTCCCGGGTGGGCTTACTGGGCTCGTCCTTCTGCTGGGCCAGATTCTGGCCGCGTGGCCTTTTTCTTTTGAAGTACTCTTTTCTTTTTCTAAATTCATTTTCTGGTATGAATTTTAATATGAATTCAAATCCTTTTGAACTCAAACTGCCTTGGGACTTTTGCAGGGTTTTTGTGGATTCAAAAATAGTCATAAAACTAAGTGGTTACTTTGCAAGGCTTGGTCCAGCTTGGTTTCTAAAATAATTAGGGATTTGTTCCTGTTTGCAAGTAATTGAAAGGGATTTTGAAACTACTTCTAAATTTGAAATCTTGGGGGTTAAAAGTTTCACCTAAACTTTCCATCAATGGAGGCAAGCAAACAAGTATTTAAACATTCAAATTTCAAAGGGTGATGTTTATTTGGGACAAATTGACCACATGAAATCATAGCTCATATTCTATCACTAAGTGATTTTTGAGAAAACACTAAATGAATGAATGATGCAAAGTGATATGAATGAGTTTTTGAAACTATGATTTTTGGGATGTTACAAATCTAACCCCCTTAAGATGAATCTCGCCCTCGAGATTCGGATTGGCTAGCAAATAGGTGAGGTGGTCTTTCCAAGATCATCTTCTCTTTCCCATGTTGCTTCCTCTTCGAGTGATGGTTCCATTGTACTTTACAAAATTTGATAGTCTTGGTCCCGTGACTCTCTGCGGTCTCTAAAATCTTGACAGGCTTTTCTTCATAAGTGAGATCACTTTCTAGTTGAACCTCTTCCAAAGGTATGGTATCCTTCAAAGAAGACTCTTCCATTTCTGGGTGACATTTCTTAAGCTGACTCACATGAAATACGTTATGGACTGCTGATAGAGATTCTGGCAATTCAACTTCATATGCAACTTCTCCTTTGCGACTTAGAATTTTGAATGGCCCAACATATCTTGGTGCCAACTTTCTTTTGACTCCAAATCTTTTCACTCCACGGAGTGGCGATACTCTGAGATAAGCTCTATCCCCAACTTCGTAGGTGACTTCTCTACGCTTAGAATCCGCGTAGCTTTTCTGTCGGGATTGTGCTATCTTCAACCTGTCTTTAACCAATTTGACTTTTTCTTCGGCATCTTTGATAAGATCAGGTCCGAATAAGCTTCTTTCTCCCACACCATTCCATAACAATGGGGTGGTACACTTCCTTCCGTAGAGTAACTCAAACGGTGCCATTCCAATACTAGATTGATGACCATTGTTGTAAGAGAACTCTGCGTAAGGCAAACTTTCATCCCAACTTGCTCAATAGTCTAAAGAACATGCTGTCAACATGTCTTCCAGAATTTGGTTGGTCCTTTCTGTTTGTCCATCTGTTTGAGGATGGAAGGCAGTACTGAATTCCAATCTCGTTCCTAAGGATTCATGAAGCTGTCTCCAAAAGTGAGAAGTGAACCAGTTCCTCTATCGACACAATACTTTGGGCACTCCGTGAAGGCATACGATTCTGCTCATGTATATTTTTGCTAACTTGGCACTTGTATAAGTGGTCTTCGCAGGTATAAAATGAGCCACTTTAGTTAAGCGATCCACTACTACCCATATGGAATCATACCCTGATCTGGTCCTTGGTAATCCGGTAATGAAATCCATACCAATATTTTCCCACTTCCATTCAGGAATAGGTAGTGGTTGAAGCAAACCTGCTGGTTTTTGATGCTCTGCTTTGACTCTGCTACACACATCACACAAAGTAATATGTTCGGCGATGTCTCTTTTGAGGTTGTTCCACCAAAATCTTTCTTTCATATCCATGTACATCTTGGTGTTTCCTGGGTGAATAGAATATGGAGAGTTGTGACCTTCTTGTAAGATCAGTTTCAGCAACTCTAGGTCTTGTGGAACACATATACGTTTCCCGTGCCATAAGGTTCCTTGTTCATCAATATGGAAACTCTTAGCCTTCCCTAGACTAATATTTTCCTTGATCTTTTCAATTTCCTTGTCGGTCTTCTGAGCTTCTTGGATCTTGTCCAAGAGAGTGGGTTGAACATCTAATGACATAAGATGTCCTTCTGGTACAATCTCCAATCTGAGTTCCTTGAATTGTTTACACAGATCTTCTGGCAATTCCCCTTTGGTAAGACCATTTACAAACGTCTTACGACTTAAAGCATCGGCTACCACATTTGCTTTACCGGGGTGGTATTGCAAATTCAAGTCATAATCCTTGATAAGTTCTAGCCATCTTCTTTGTCTCATGTGGATCTCCTTCTGGGTGAAGATATATTTCAAGCTCTTATGATCGGTGAATACTTCACACCGCTTACCTAAAAGGTAATGTCTCCATGTTTTGAGTGCATGGACGACAGAGGCCAACTCCAAATCATGAGTAGGATAGTTTACTTCATGAGTTTTGAGTTGTCTCGAAGCATAAGCTACGACTCTACCATCTTGTAACACCCTCAGAATCGGCCCTATGCAAGTTTCAGCGAAAATCGCCAAACCCGCATAGAATCGATTCGAAGGTGCCCACCAGGCACTTTCGTGCGGGTGGGAAAACAAAGTAATAACATTACACAACAGTCCTCGATGGGACCCACATAACAGATATATATACAACAGCGACTCAAAGAGTCAAGAATACAAATATACGGTACAAAGATCCAAATCACCTTGAAAACGATGGGGTGCCCGACTACGGACAAGAAGCAAATGGGGCTAAGAGCCACGAAGAATAACCAATGGCGTCCATAACTGCCCAGCCAAGCCAAGGGGGAACCCCTAACGGCGTCGATCTCAAAACCTGCTTAAACAAAAAGTGCCGACAAAGGGCAAAGGAAAAAGAGGAGCGTCGATCGAGGCCAAGACACTACGAGGCTAGAATTCGGCGGTCCTCGCCTACATAGGTATGGTGGACTGAGCGGCAGCGGCAGCATGCACTAAACAACCTATAGAGACTCGATACAACTGGCGGCTATCAGAGAGGGGTGAGAAAGACCTATTCGGATCCAACCTGAGACTATCATCAAACAAACCCATCCTGGCGTTTCCCCCTCGAGACCAAACGAGGAAGTCAACCGAGGAACGCACACAGTTGGCAGTTTTACTTATTCAGTTATCGTTGCAGCAATTACTAGTCAGGTTTAGATAATCGTCCTGATAAAGTAAGCAGTGGGCACTTTTAGTTAATCATTCCGTTATAGTGGCAACACTTACTAGTCAGATACAATTATCATGAGATGACCACAAAACCCAGCAGTTGTTGGTACTTTTACTTAGCCATTCCGTTGTAGTGAAGCTAATTACTAATCATATCAGAAACAAGTCATTTTAAAACAGTAAACTTTAGTTATAGTTGTCTATGATCAGACACTGTGCTCCAAGTCGTCCATAACCGCGGACACGGCTTCTCGAAAAGATTTAACCCTGCAGGGGTGCACCAAAGTATCCACAGGCACTTCGACCCTTTTTGCCAGATCAGTTAACATACACCCATCGGTATGTCGGGGGCCTAAGTCACGGCGTTCCGGACCCAAAGCAAGCACGGGGCCACCACCGAGTCGACACCCGAACGGAGTCGGCCGGTCTCCGAGCGGACTCGGGGTTTGGGTAGACGGCTGCACGACAAAGAAATCCCCAAACGGGACCTCGGCACCGCGGAATCGTGTCCGATCCTAAAGACAGTGTCGACTCGCACAATCGTAAATAAAGCGGTAAAGCATGGCATAAGTACAGGATAGTAAATAAATCCTCAAACTAGTTGTGGCCCCCAGTACAATACTTTGAAATCAGGTAATTATCAATGGGGGGCCCATATCTCCCCACCTGTGGTTAGCGCTCGATCTCGGAATGTCAAGAACTCGGGTCCTACGGGACACAAGTGGGTGGTCGGAAACCAAATCTTACCTATCGCCCACCGATGCCTCTGCTTAATTCAATTTTAGTTGTTAAACAGGAATTAAAGTGAAACAATAATTAAAGCCATGATCATCTCCAACGTCAACATGCGGCAATTCTCCAACAAAGGTGGTACTTGACGACAAGCAAAACACTTGAGCAAGCGACTACGACACGCGGGCCCAACTATCTATCAAACAACAGGTAATAGGATGTGTCCAAGGCTATATATGGCTGCAAGGGATATCACGGGTACGAAATCTAGAGCATCGCAACACAGATAGCAAAGATCAACAGGAGGGAAGTAAATACTAGCAAAGTAAGATAGGTAGAAAGGGGGAGGTGCTCGCCTGAAAACATTGCCGAAGGGTTCATCCGAAGATCGGGGCGAAGCTCACATCAACTCAACGGCCTTATCCGCGAAGAACCAAAACACTAGAAGAAACACCGGATGCAATACTTAGTACAACGGCAGAAGATCGGCATGATGCATGCATGATGGATGGCATGGCAAAGGTGCAATGCAATTAGGTCAAATTAAGCGGAACCGTGGTCCCGACAAGTAATTAGGTGGTTCAAGTTGTTTATCTATCCCGCAATTTAAATGTTATTTAGCAAGACAATAGATGGCCACGGTTCTCTACACAAGTTTAAATGAGGCCAATATGAGACTAGATTTGCCCGCATATGGGCCCCATATTTAATTATTAGGTGAATCGGCATAAGGCCCCCAAACCACAGATATGCATGCGAGATGATAATTAAATATGCAACAAGTTGTTATGTCATAAAATAGGGTTCGAGGAAAAGAGGTCACACATTAGAGGGTCTCGACGACTTGGGGTTCCGGGGTTCGGGGTCGGTCTCAGGGTTCAGGGTTCGCGAGGTCGTTCTCGGACTCGGGTAGGTCTTGGCGCATCCGGGTCTTGGATCACGTTGACGGTCATGGCTTTCGGACGGGCACTTGTCGATCGGGGTTCTCGCGGACTCGGTGTCCGGTGAAACACTTGGCGTTCCTTGTCTTGTCGAAGGCCTTGTCGCTCTACGGCGAAGATCTTGGCGTCAACGGGGTCCGAGAAGGCGATCTTGACGCGGTACCGGGTTCGGGGTGTCGAGGCTTGGTCTCCGGGGTTCGTGAGGCGGACTTGCATTTGAGGGTTCCACCGAAACCGTGACGCGTCCTTGATGCAGCTCTTGTGGTTCCTGTTGGAGGCCTTCGGGGACGGGTCTCGGTACAGCACACACAAGCACCAATGCAAACACGCACGAGCACCACGCAGGGGCTGGACGGGGCGACCTTGGCGACGCCGGCGACGGCGGCTGTTCGGGGCAGATCCGGGGCAGCGGGCTCGCTCGGCGGGTTCTTCCGCGGAGGAGGCAGCGAGGGCCGGAGGCGGTGCAGCTTGGGGCAAGGTTGGCTCGGCGACGCGGACCGACGAAGCGGGACCCGCCGGCGATGACGGCGACAGGCGAGGCAGGTGCAGCCAGCGGGAAGGCTCGGGGATGCGGCCCGAAGTGAGAGCCTGGCCGGGAGGCGGCGTTGCAGCGAGGCGGGCGGGGAGCACGCGTTGTGCGGCGGCCGGAGGCAGCGCAAGAGCGGAGGCGGGCGGCTGGACCCGAGGCGCAGAACGGCGAAAGGGACGGTGCCGACGGCGGCGGCGTCGGGCGACCGGCGCGGGGCGTGGCGCGACGCCGGGGCAGCCGACGGAAGCGCCAGTGGCGGCGCTTCGCAGCCGGAGGCGGCGGAGGTGGCTCGGGCGCGGCGCGAAGCGGGGATGAGGGAGGCGGAGCGAAGGGTGGAAGGCGAGCGGGCGACGGCACAGCTGCTTGGGTGAGCCAGCAAGGGCAGTGTGGAGGCGAGGCGGGCGGCTTCTTTGGCAGGTGGGGAGCTCAGCGGGCGATGGGACCCGGCAGTGTGGAGGAGGCGGGTGGGGTGGCCAGGCTGCGGGGAACTCGGCGGTGGGCAGGAGAGGTCTTGGGCGAGCCAGGCAGAGAGGAGCCACGAGTGAAGGCAGCAAGGTGTGTGTGAGCCTTGGCAGCAAGCAGGCGGCGTGGTTAGGGGCGTGGTTGGCGATGGGGAGGTTGAGGCGTTGGTAGGGGTGGCGAGGAGGAAGACGTTGTCGGGTCGGGTCCGCGTGGTGTCTTGTCGGCCTCGCGTGGGACCAGCAGAGAGAGGGACCAGGGGTTGGGGCCACAGGTCGAGAGGGGTGGGACTGCTTGCTGCATGCGTGTGTGGGGCTGCGTGGGGCCTGGCCTGGCTTTGACCAGGAGGAGAGAGGAGGCTGTGGGTGAGTGTGGTCTTTGGGGTGGGGCCTTGTCCTGAGAGAGTGGGAGAGAGGGTAGAGAGGTTATGAGGAAAGAGAGAGAGAGGGGAAAAGAGGTGGATAGCTGAGGTGGCGGTGGGTGGGTTTTGGGTGAGAGGGTGAGGTGGCGGTGAGAGTGGTGGGTAGGATAGGATTTGGTGGGACTAGGATTTAGGGGGGGCTGAGTTAGTTTTATGTTTGTTTGGTTCTGTTCAAATTAAACAAAGCCACTTTGCAAAATAGTTTTTAGGGAAACAAAATATCCGATACGCTCGGGGTTTTGTGTTTGAAAATAAGAGGGGTTTTTGTACAATTCAAAACTAGGCTTTTAAAATAATGTAGTCAAACAATGCATGCTGATGACGATGCAATGCACAAATTCAACGCGATTTTCTAGTAGTGGTTTTGCGGGATGCCACAATTCGACACCACTAACAATGGATCTCGCCCTCGAGATCCGCCTCATGGTACCGGAAGGAAAGGTCGGCGATCTGCGTCTTCTCGCTTCGTGTAGATCTTCGCGACACCACTAACAAGAGGTTGTTGTCCCTGTTCGTCAAGAGAACACTCCGGATAAACAACGGACGAAGTTAAAGGTAAGGCCACCTCTAACTTCAGCGGAAGGAGTAAAATTGCATCGATCCACCATTCAATGTACAAAAGCGAATGATAAGAGTAGTGGTATGGTCGCGACTCCATCCCGCACTCAAAGCATTACTCTGTACACGAATAGACAGATTATGCAACCAACTCTCAGGATTCAGACTGAAGATCTCGACAAACGAGGTTCGGAAACAAGGAGTGATGCAGACTCTGCATCGGATCCAGCGTAGAGGATGTCGTCGCGTCAGAACACCGGAAGGCACAAACAAGGAACAAAGAATGGTACCACAGACAAGGATCACTCAGGCAGCATGAACATCGGATGGGAGAGCACCGTTATCAAAGAAGGAAGCGAAACCCTGAAGGTACGACGGAACCCAACCACGAGAAATCCTGGACTCGAAGAGGAAGGAGAGAGCAGATTCAAAACACGTCGAGATAAGAGGGGAACAGCAGAGGGGTAAGGAGTAAAATCAGACCTAATCAGAACTATCCAACCGATTTTCAAAAATAGTTTTGACACTCTACTTCGGCCGTTAGCTAGGTTATCCTACAGGCTGGACTTGTGGGTATCGAATCATGCTGAGCTCGATACCACTCAGACACTCAGAATCGGCCCTATGCAAGTTTCAGCGAAAATCGCCAAACCCGCATAGAATCGATTCGAAGGTGCCCACCAGGCACTTTCGTGCGGGTGGGAAAACAAAGTAATAACATTACACAACAGTCCTCGATGGGACCCACATAACAGATATATATACAACAGCGACTCAAAGAGTCAAGAATACAAATATACGGTACAAAGATCCAAATCACCTTGAAAACGATGGGGTGCCCGACTACGGACAAGAAGCAAATGGGGCTAAGAGCCCTGAAGAATAACCAATGGCGTCCATAACCCTGCCCAGGCCAAGCCGGAAGGGGAACCCTGCTAACGGCGTCGATCTCAAAACCTGCTTAAACAAAAGGGGTGCCGACAAAGGGCAAAGGAAAAAGAGGAGCGTCGATCGAGGCCAGTACACAGCGAGGCTAGAATTCGGCGGTCCTCGCCTACATAGGTATGGTGGACTGAGCGGCAGCGGCAGCATGCACTAAACAACCTATAGAGACTCGATACAACTGGCGGCTATCAGAGAGGGGTGAGAAAGACCTATTCGGATCCAACCTGAGACTATCATCAAACAAACCCATCCTGGCGTTTCCCCCTCGAGACCAAACGAGGAAGTCAACCGAGGAACGCACACAGTTGGCAGTTTTACTTATTCAGTTATCGTTGCAGCAATTACTAGTCAGGTTTAGATAATCGTCCTGATAAAGTAAGCAGTGGGCACTTTTAGTTAATCATTCCGTTATAGTGGCAACACTTACTAGTCAGATACAATTATCATGAGATGACCACAAAACCCAGCAGTTGTTGGTACTTTTACTTAGCCATTCCTTTTTAGTGAAGCTGATTACTAATCATATCGGAAACAAGTCATTTTAAAACAGTAAACTTTAGTTATAGTTGTCTATGATCAGACACTGTGCTCCAAGTCGTCCATAACCGCGGACACGGCTTCTCGAAAAGATTTAACCCTGCAGGGGTGCACCAAAGTATCCAGCACTTGACCCTTTTGCCGATTAGTTAACATACACCCATCGGTATGTCGGGCGGGCCTAAGTCACGACGTTCCGGACAAAGCAAGCACGGGGCCACCCCAGTCGACACCACGAACGAGTCGGCGGTCTCGAGACGGACTCGGGGTTTGGGTAGACGGTGTGCACGACAGCAAATCCCCAAGCGGGATCGGCACCATGAATCGTGTCCCGATCCTAAATAGTACGATTAATGCGCGTCGACTGCACAATCGTAAATAAAGCGGTAAAGCATGGCATAAGTACAGGATAGTAAATAAATCCTCAAACTAGTTGTGGCCCCCAGTACAATACTTTGAAATCAGGTAATTATCAATGGGGGGCCCATATCTCCCCACCTGTGGTTAGCGCTCGATCTCGGAGCAGTGTCAAGAACTCGGTCACGGGACACAAGTGGGCGGTCGGAAACCAAATCTTACCTATCGCCCACCGATGCCTCTGCTTAATTCAATTTTAGTTGTTAAACAGGAATTAAAGTGAAACAATAATTAAAGCCATGATCATCTCCAACGTCAACATGCGGCAATTCTCCAACAAAGGTGGTACTTGACGACAAGCAAAACACTTGAGCAAAACAGCGACGACACATGGGCCCAACTATCTATCAAACAACAGGTAATAGGATGTGTCCAAGGCTATATATGGCTGCAAGGGATATCACGGGTACGAAATCTAGAGCATCGCAACACAGATAGCAAAGATCAACAGGAGGGAAGTAAATACTAGCAAAGTAAGATAGGTAGAAAGGGGGAGGTGCTCGCCTGAAAACATTGCCGAAGGGTTCATCCGAAGGTCGGGGCGAAGCTCACATCAACTCAACGGCCTTATCCGCGAAGAACCAAAACACTAGAAGAAACACCGGATGCAATAGTTAGTACAACGGCAAAAGATCGGCATGATGCATGCATGATGGATGGCATGGCAAAGGTGCAATGCAATTAGGTCAAATTAAGCGGAACCGGGGTCCCGACAAGTAATTAGGTGGTTCAAGTTGTTTATCTATCCCGCAATTTAAATGTTATTTAGCAAGACAATAGATGGCCACGGTTCGCTACACAAGTTTAAATGAGGCCAATATGAGACTAGATTTGCCCGCATATGGGCCCCATATTTAATTATTAGGTGAATCGGCATAAGGCCCCCAAACCACAGATATGCATGCGAGATGATAATTAAATATGCAACAAGTTGTTATGTCATAAAATAGGGTTCGAGGAAAAGAGGTCACACATTAGAGGGTCTCGACGACTTGGGGTTCCGGGGTTCGGGGTCGGTCTCAGGGTTCAGGGTTCGGCGAGGTCGTTCTCGGACTCAGGGGTAGGTCTTGGCGCATCCGGGGTCTTCGGATCACGTTGACGGTCATGGCTTTCGGGACGAAGCACTTGTCGCATCGGGGGTTCTCGGCGGACTCGGTGTCCGGGGTGAAACACTTGGCGTTCCTTGTCTTGTCGAAGGCCTTGTCGCTCTACGGCGAAGATCTTGGCGTCAACGGGGTCCGAGAAGGCGATCTTGACGCGGTACCGGGTTCGGGGTGTCGAGGCTTGGTCTCCGGGGTTCGTTAGGCGGACTTGCATTTGAGGGTTCCACCGAAACCGTGACGCGTCCTTGATGCAGCTCTTGTGGTTCCTGTTGGAGGCCTTCGGGGACGGGTCTCGGTACAGCACACACAAGCACCAATGCAAACACGCACGAGCACCACGCAGGGGCTGGACGGGCGACCTTGGCGACGCCGACGGGCGGCTGCTCGGGCAGATCCGGGGCGAGCTCGCCGGCGGGTTCTTCCGCGGAGAGGCAGCGGGGCGAGGCGGCTGGGGCAAGGTTGGCTCGGCGATGCGGACCGAAGCGGGACCCGCCCGATGACGGCAAAGTAGGCAGCAGTGCAGCCAGCGGAAGGCTCGGGATGCGCCGAGAAACTGCCCTTGAGCGGCAAATGAGGCGGCCCGAGCAGCGCTGGCCGAAGCCGGAGGCGCTGGCGGCACAGCGGCGGAGCCCGGGCAGGCGGAGCGGGCGAGCTCGGCAACACTGGGCCAGGCTGGCTTGGGAGCGGGCGGCGAAGCGGTGGGACGACCGCGCCAGAAGGCGGTAGCTGTGGCGCTGGCATGAAAGGTAAGGCAGGCTGGGCGAGGGCGGAGGTGGCTGAGGCGCCCGGAAGCGAGATGAGGAGGCGGAGGCGGTGGGGAGGTAGAGCGGGCGGCCTTCGCTGCTGCCAGGTGGGGAGGGCAGGCGAGGGCGCATGGGGCTCAGCAGTGTGGGGACCAGCTGGCGAGGAACTCAGGCAGAGCTGCGGGGGAACTCAGCGTGCGGGCGAGGCTGCAAGAGAGGAGCCACGGGAAAGGCAGAAGCGAGGCTGGCCTTGTGAGCGGCAGTGGCATTGGCGAGGGGAGGTTAGAGGCGTCGAGGGTAGGGAGGAAGACGTCAGGGTAGGGGGCAGCGTGGTGTCTGCGTCGGCCTCATGGGACCCAGGGAGAGAGGGACCAGGGGGGGTTTGGGGCCACGGGTCAGAGAGGGGGTTGGGACTGGCTTGTCAGCGGTGTGCGTGTGGGGCGGGGGGGGGGGGGGCTGGCTGGCTTTGACCAGGGAGGAGAGAGGAAGCTGGTGGGTGAGTGTGGTGCTGGGGGTGGGGCCGGCTGTCTGAGAGAGTGGGGAGAGAGGGTAGAGAGGTTGCGGGTGAGGAAAGAGAGAGAGAGGTGGGAAAAGAGGTGGATAGCTGAGGTGGCAGGGTGGGTAGGTTTTGGGTGAGAGGGTGAGGTGGCGAGCTGAGAGTGGTGGGTAGGATAGGATTTGGTGGGACTAGGATTTAGGGGGGGCTGAGTTAGTTTTATGTTTGTTTGGTTCTGTTCAAATTAAACAAAGCCACTTTGCAAAATAGTTTTTAGGGAAACAAAATATCCGATACGCTCGGGGTTTTGTGTTTGAAAATAAGAGGGGTTTTTGTACAATTCAAAACTAGGCTTTTCAAATAATGCAGTCAAACAATGCATGCTGATGACGATGCAATGCACAAATTCAACGCGATTTTCTAGTAGTGGTTTTGCGGGATGCCACACATCTTGCATAAGTACAGCACCCAAGCCTTGATGAGAAGCATCACAATACACTTGGAAATCTTTTTCCAAATCCGCGTACATAGAACTTGTGTCACAAGTCTCTTCTTCAACTCTTGGAAGTCGACTTGCAACCTCGGTCCAAACAAATTTCTTGTCCTTCTTTAGCAATTCTGTCATCGGCTTAGCAACTTTCGAGAAATTTTCAATGAACCTTCTGTAGTAACCTGCTAAGCCAAGGAAACTACGAACTTCCTTCACATTCTTGGGTGATTCCCAGTCTGTCACAGCTGAAACTTTGGCAGGATCAACTGCCACACCATCCTTTGTCATAACATGACCAAGAAATCCAACTTCCTCTAACCAGAACTCGCACTTGCTGAATTTGGCATAAAGTTTATGCTCTCTTAACTTTTCAAGTATCAAGCGCAAGTGTCTTTCATGTTCTTCCTTGCTCTTGGAGTAGACTAGGATATCGTCGATAAAAACGACCACAAACTTGTCAAGAAATTCCATGAACACTTTGTTCATCATATTCATGAAGTATGCTGGAGCATTGGTTAAACCAAAAGGCATCACAGTATACTCATACAATCCATATCTTGTGGTGAATGCTGTCTTAGGTATGTCTTGCTCTCTTATTTTAAGTTGAAAATAGCCTGACCGAAGATCAATTTTCGAGAATACACACGCCCCTTCTAATTGATCAAACAAGTCGTTGATTCTTGGCAAAGGATACTTGTTCTTGATGGTAACCTCGTTGAGAGAACGATAATCAATACATAATCTTTGTGTTCTATCCTTCTTCTCCACAAACAATACTGGGGCTCCCCAAGATGAAGAACTTGGTTGTATAAACCCTTTCAGAATCGTTCTCCTAGTTGTTTCTTGAGTTCTTTCAGTTCATCCACTGACATTTTGTATGGTCTCTTAGCTATTGGTCCAGAACCTGGTACCAAATCTATCAAAAACTCCACATCTCTATCTGGTGGCATTCCTGGTAATTCCTCCGGAAATACATCCGGATACTCACATACAATTGGCACACTATCCATGCTAACCCCCTTAAGAGAATTTAGCTTACTTCCTTTAGACTCAAAGTTTGACTTAAATTTTATTCTTTTTCCTTCTGGGGTTGTGAGTGTTACTGTACGATTGGCGCAATCCAATACTCCTTCATACTTAGCCATCCAATCCATTCCCAATATTACATCCAATCCTTGGGAATTCAGGATTATTAGGTTCACTGGAAACTTATGTTTTCCAAACTCTATGACTAAGTCATGACATCCTGAGTTTACTATCATTTCTCCCCCTGGAGAACTTACTCTTACAGGACACCCAATGGTTTCTACCGGTAGTTCATTTCTTTCAACAAATGCTTTTGATATGAATGAATGAGATGCACCAGTATCAAAGAGTACAAATGCTGAAATTGAATTGAGTCTGAACTTACCAAAGAAGCATCAGTTCCTCATAGACCTCCTCCACATTGATGTGGTTAACCTGTCCTTTCTGGAAAGGATTTGGCTTGTTAGGTCCTTCAACTTTCTTTTCAGGGCACTCATTAGCATAATGCCCCAGCTTCTTGCATTTGAAGCACTCAACCTGACTGATGTCCTTTTTAACATGCTGACTTCCACTTCCACTACCATTTCCACTGTGGTAGCTCTTATGTCCACCTTTGTGGTTCTTGTACTTATCGTTGTCATGGCTACGGTGATGCTTGTTGTCATGACGGTTGTGGTTGTGGTGCTTGTTGAATTTCCCATGTTTATGGGATCCTGAGCTGCCATTGTCATCATAGTGAGATCGTTTGTGAGACGATCCCGAGTTGTGTTTGTCGGAGTGTTTCCTCTTCCTACTCTCGACTTGTTTCATTTTACTTTCCAAAATAGCAGCCTTGTCACACAAAGACTGATAAGTTGGAACATATGCTACATATAACTGTAGATTCAGCTCATCATTCAAGCCTTCCAAGAATTTTTCCTTTCTCTTGGCATCAGTATCAACCTCATCCTATGCATAGCGCCGATTGTTGAATTCTTCTACGATTCTCGCCACGCTGGCGCTGCTTTCGTTGTGGAACTCCTTCTTTTTCAGACTCATTATCCCTGATGAGATATGAGCGGTGCGAAACCCATCCTCAAATATGTCCCATGTCACTTCATCAATGGGAGTGGTAATTTGGAAGTTATCCCACCAAGTGGCGGCTGGTCCTTCCAACAGGTGAGCTGCGAATCTGACTTTTTCAGCATCAGTGCAGCCCACTGTCACTAGGTCTTTATTCACAGAACGTAACCAGTCATTGGCTGCCATGGGATCAGTTGTCCCCGAAAATTTCGCTGGCCTTAGTCGCAGAAATCTGGTAAGCATATCAAAACCCGGAGGGTTGTTGTTGTTGTTGTTGTTGTTGTTGTTGTTGTTGTTATTGTTGTTGTTGGGATTGTTATTGTTGTTGTTATTCTGATTCTGAATGAATGTCGTCATCATTTGCATAAGTTGCGTTTGCGCATTCATCATCTGTTGCATTTCCGGGGTGATGTTGTTGGGGTTGGGGTTTGCGCGACGGGGAGGCATCTGTGGTTTGTTCAAAATAGATAAGAATGAGATACCCATAGATGTTTCATGCACAATACATCACAAGCATACACATAACAAGCAACATAAGAATAAAAGTTCAACAACCACATAACAAACTCATGAAGTAATACACACAAGTGGCAAGCCATCCACATGTCGGATGGTCCAATAATAAGTTCGCAACAACAAGTATGAGTATGAAAGGTAAACGAGTAATCAAGTCTACTCACAAGATCTATCTCCTCCTCGACGAAGGTAAGACCTGCGTTCTCCATCGCGGTCTTGTTCTCCTCAATCGTAGTGGTCAAAGAATCAACCTTGGTCTTGAGAGCCCTCTTCTGAGAGCGAAGCCTCTCAATAACCATCTGCTGCTGCTCAAGCTCGAAGTCCTTAGACTTCAGCTCCTCGGTCATGTCCCGGATCTTCTTGTTCCTATCCTGGACGCGTTTCTCTTGACTCTTGAACTTGCGGTCCTGGGCCTCGAACTTTGTCTCCATTTCCTTGATCATCTCATCCTGCTGCGCAAAAAGCTTGTCCTTCTCGCGAAGCTGCACCTGAAGCTCGTCATTACCTAGCATGACGTTCGTCCTGTCCGTATCTACGTGTCTGAGAAGAGTCTCTAAATCCTGAAGATAAAGACGTATCGGCTCCGTGGTGCTCCTCGAGTCGTCCTCGAAGTCGATGGACTCTCCATCAACATCACGTCTTCCGAAGACGTGAAAGTGAGTACCTCTAACCTGTCGGGAGTGACGGCCTAACAGTCGTCCTATCAGGTCCTGCATGACTACCTCCATGCCTCTCTCCCTGTCATCGTGCATCAACTTGAAGACGATGGTCTCTGTAGTAGGCTCAGTCTGGCGTCCTGGCTGGGTCACCTTGAAGCCCCAGAGGTCCTTCCTCTCGAACTTGGTGAGTGGATACACCGTGATGGTAGGCAGAGGGAGATCAAGTAGAGTGGTAAGCTCAATGATACGGGGACCAAAACGAGTAACCCGAAACTCCTCAACAGTGCTGACGGCAACAGGCATCTATTTTATAAGATTGAAAAGTTAGAACATTTCAATTCAAGGCAAATCAAAAATTACTTTCATACATATCCATGAAACGTAATTGTCACACAAGTCATGCAAACATAAGTTCATTACATCATTCAAGGTCCATATTTATTTAAAATATCTTTTTGAAAACAAGGTGATAAGTGGTGGTCCAACTAACGAAGTGTCCTTACAATCCAATCTCACGGGATCTATTATTAAACACAATGTTCCTAGAGGCAATCCACCAATCTTGCTCCCTTGACTCTATCACTAAGTCTATAACATCTCCCCTTATTTCTTGGTTTTTGTCTTCCAACTCTTGAGTAAGTTCCTTCTCTTTCTCTAAGTCCTTTTGGAGGTTGAGCATTCTGCACTTGACTCTAGCACTTAGTTCCTTGATAGTCCTCCAAGCTGCATCCCTGGCTGACTCAAAGAATGTGGTGTGCATGGTAGTGTTGGTGTACATGCAGAATCCCCTTTCTTTGTGGTTGTCTTCCTTGTTTTTGTACAAGTGAAGTTGCACCCACCAATACTCCACTCCTTCATCCATCACTGGAAAGCCCTTGTACACGGCTTCACCATGTGCATCCATTGCCTCCATGAGGTCCTTGAGAATATTGGGAAACTCAGTTTCACATTCCAAGGTCATGGTCATGAGTGGTCCCTTCTTCACGGCTTCGTGGATGGAGTTCATCTACAAAGGGAGTTGAAAGAGATTAGAAAAGTTTTACGAGAAGAATAGACAAGTGTAGAAGTAGTTGAAAAACTTTTCCCTTAGTGGTTTTTCCAGTCCTAGTGTCATAATCCTACAGGAAACACAGTGCTCTGATACCATCTGTTAGACCCCTCCTTTATAAAGGATAGGATCCCTGTGATTGCAATGCTAGTCCCTGGATCAATGCTAGCATCCACAGTTTAAGATGAAGTACACAGATACAAAGGTCGTTTATTACATTCATTCCAGAGATAAAACATAGTCTTTTACAACTCAGGCCATAGGCCTAATACAAGAGTTTTAAGGAATAAGTAAATAAACACAAGTCTTCATCTTCATGTGCCACAGGCAAGCATGTTGAGTGTAGACTCATGACTCCTAATCATCATCGGAGTAACCTGCAACATCACAAGTTACAGCCACAGAGGGTCAATACTTTGGAATAGTATTGGCAAGAGATACCTTAGTATATTTAAGTGGACTATAAAGCTATATGCATTTTTGGCTAGGTGTAGCTTGGCTTGCTTTGCTTGAAAATAAGTTTTTCCTATTAGTTGAAATCACTAAGTTCTTCTTTGTCAAAACATTCCCAAGGAAACCACCAATAGACATTGGGGTCCTTCACCCTTGTTCACCCACAAAATTTTACTTAGAAGTTGGAGTGATGAGATTCTTGTGGCTTCCATGTCTTGATGCTCAAAATGTCCATTTCCCTTGGACAAGGCTAAGTACTTAGGTTTTCCATCTGCAGAGGTTGTGCACTTTCCCCACCAGACTTGGTTTCCCAAGACAGGACCTTTCAGAAGCCTTTCCTTAGTCAAATGGACGTTGCTCCAACCTATCATCCCATCTACCACCAACTGTCCAAATGACTAAGTTCTAGCAACCTATATGATCATGGCAGAGCCCATTTTGCCAAGTGGTTGCACTGTAAGCTATCTCCACACTTGGCCTCCAAATCCCTTTGTGCCTGGGTGGCATTCCACAAGTGAGATACACAACCCAAGTCCATGGCCTTGTGTAACCACTCAACATAACCCAATCTTCCCATTCCACCCAGGAGGTTCATTTGTCTTAGTTGTTTTATTAAGAAAATATAAGTCTCTTGACTTAGAATATTTTTATCATATAGTATATAGATGTTCACCACCCTTGTTTGCTATAAGCTAGGCTAGGCAAAATATGGTAACTTAACTTAGGAAAATTTCCCTAGCATTTCTACTATTTCACTCTACTTAGGATTTCCCAACTTAGCACTAAGCAAAAATATCATGCAATACTTTAGCAAAATAACTAATGCTAGTACAAAAACTTAGGACAGGAATATTTATGAAAATATCACTTGCCTTGGTAGTGTGGAGAGTAGCACTCTTCACAATCACAATCACTAGCAAAATCTACACAAGAAATCAAAGCATACAATTACACACAATTAAATACAACCAAAAATAATATGAATGCATGCATGCAAGAATTTACCAAGTGTTAAATTTTGAAAATTCTACCAAGTGTGTTCATGGGTACAGAAACATAACATGTCACAAGTTTGCCCAATAAACTTATTTGGCCATAATACACTTTTATAAAGATAATTCTATATCCAAAATAGCCCTAAACTTGTTCCACAAATAAAACCATTTTAACTGTTACTATATGCTAAACAAATTGGATATTCAGAAAGGCCTTGTTTCACTGAATCCAACGGTATAAAGTTTGCAAAAATCCAACGTGGCATTCGAAAGTTATGAGCATTTGAAGTTTGAATCTAAATCAGGTTTTAAATTCTGTTTTTAATCCAAACCTTGCCACGCGTCGTGTTTTCATTCGCCGTGCATACCGCCATCGGATCGAGATCTACAGCCGTAGGATTTAAATGAAATCTGGCGGCTCAGATCGCGTACCGCTTCAGAGTAAGTGATTCTATCCTAGTTCTACGATAAGGATCCGACGGCTATCGTCTTGACTAGGATCCGGGCGATGGCGGCGGCCACGGCGGCTGCTGTCGTTGACGAGGCGGCACTACAGGGGTAAGGGGAGAGCGAGTAGCTCACCGTGCTCGGAAGATCTTGGCGAGGCTCGACGCGTCGTGGTTGGTCGGCGCGCTCGGGCACGATTGCTGCCGGGAGTTCGTGGGCGCGTCGGTGGTCGTCGATGCCGCTGTGAACCACCTCAAAGCAAAAGCGACACGATTAGGTTCCAGGGTCAAAGGAAAGTTGTGTGCATGAGCGGGGAGGCGAGGTGGTCTGCATTACCGGAAAAACTCGCCGGAGTTGATATCGCCGTCAGTGCTCGCGGTGTCGAGTGGAATTCGCAACCTGGGGCAGTACAAGATGGACTAGTGTTGTCAGGAGGTGCGCAAGGATGCACTGAGTCAAGCAGCAAGAACGATAGATGAGGGAACACGAGGCTCACTGAATCGCCGCCGGAGAGGGCTCTGTCTGGCGATTCATGGAGGATTGAGGGCAGCCTGGGGCGGAGGAGAGGTGTTTGGGGAAAAAGATCGCGGGCGTAGAGGGTCTTATAGCCGGGAGTCGACAAGAAACGCCGAGGATTATTGCCCCATTACTCCGCCGCCATTACCGCCATCATCGCCGCGAATGGTCGCAGCGCATCTGGGAAGACGAGGACGACGTGGTCTGGTCCGCTAGTCGGTAAACGCATAGTGCTGGTGGGGTCAGGTTGTCGGCGATCGTTATGGTGCTTATGCGTGAAAAGAAAAGGAGATTCCCGGGTGGGCTTACTGGGCTCGTCCTTCTGCTGGGCCAGATTCTGGCCGCGTGGCCTTTTTCTTTTGAAGTACTCTTTTCTTTTTCTAAATTCATTTTCTGGTATGAATTTTAATATGAATTCAAATCCTTTTGAACTCAAACTGCCTTGGGACTTTTGCAGGGTTTTTGTGGATTCAAAAATAGTCATAAAACTAAGTGGTTACTTTGCAAGGCTTGGTCCAGCTTGGTTTCTAAAATAATTAGGGATTTGTTCCTGTTTGCAAGTAATTGAAAGGGATTTTGAAACTACTTCTAAATTTGAAATCTTGGGGGTTAAAAGTTTCACCTAAACTTTCCATCAATGGAGGCAAGCAAACAAGTATTTAAACATTCAAATTTCAAAGGGTGATGTTTATTTGGGACAAATTGACCACATGAAATCATAGCTCATATTCTATCACTAAGTGATTTTTGAGAAAACCCTAAATGAATGAATGATGCAAAGTGATATGAATGAGTTTTTGAAACTATGATTTTTGGGATGTTACAATGCAATTTTGGCTAAGTAGAGTTTAAGGCTTATTTGCATAAAGCAATATTTATCCTATCTTTTCAAAATGGGTTTGGTCCTTTGTCAAATCTCTTTTCCAATTTCCTTGAACTCCTTGGTAGAAACTCAAGTGTTCAAGTCCTTGTCCAAATCCCTTGAGCTCCTTGGTAACCCCAAGTGCAACAAGTTTTATCAAAATCTCATGAGTTCCTTGGTAACCCCAAGTACATCAAGCTTTAAGCAAAATCTCTTGAGCACCTTGGTAACCCCAAGTGTATCAAGCTTAAAAAAATCTCTTTGAATTCCTTGGTACCCCCAAGTGCATCAAGTTTTTATTTTATAAGTTGGAATGTCGAGATCTCCCATAGTTCAAACTTTAGTTGCTCAGTATTTTCCATAACAGGGGACACGGCTAAGTACTTAGATTTTATTATCTTCTGCAGAAGGAGTACACTTTACCCACATGTCACAATCCCATCCTTTTGCCACCAGTGGCCTACTGGAGTAGTGCTCACCAAGATGGAGTACTGGCAGATTGAGATTGCGACGAAGTCTTTCCAAAGGGTCCTCCCGTACACCATTGCTAGCTTGTCTTCAGTACCCATGAAGCATTCCAGATCCCCATGTCCAGTAAACTGAAGACAATGTATGGGTCTTCCCAATGTAGTTGACTAAGCCAGAGCCATAATAGCATGTGGTTGCACACTAAAGCCACAATTGGAGAAACATGTTCAATCTCTAAGTTTCCTAGGTTGTTTTCTTTTGGAGCACAACACAAAGTGATTCCCATAAACATGGTTCCTTTTGTTGCCACCTTCTCCAAAACTTAAAGTATCCTCCACCTAGGTGGTTCATCGATTCCTTGTTTTATTATGTAAAACACAAGTCCTTTTCTCAACCTTTGTAAAATCTCAACATGTATGTCTTTTCAAAATATAGCATGGCTAAGCATGTGACAACTACAATATTTTCACTAAGGAGTGTATAGACAATCCTATTAGGATTTAGCATAGCATAAGTATAAAAATTTGTTTTCATGCATGTTTCAAAATCCACTAAGTATAATGAAAATAGTAGGACTTTTAGATGATAGTGCAACTTGCCTTTTTGGTAGGGAATGATGGTTCACTCCTTGATCTTGCTAGTCGCACACTTTTCTGACTTCACTACAATCAATCAAGCAAGCATAGTATCAAGTAGCATTCCAAACCAATAATCAAACAACATTTCACACTCATAAAACAATGGGACATAAATCATGTATGTAAGCATGCAAGAGATGGTCCTATTTGCAAAGATGGTCTCCACTAGGCTCATAAACTTGGTAAGGTCCAAAGTGGTCATTTTCCCATAGTGGCAAAGTCATTTGCAAAAGGGTTTTGGTCCATAAACCATTTTTAAATCTAATCATCATTTTATGTGGTGAAAAATATTTTTATTAAAGCAAAACTTTATGTTTTTCACCAAATGAATTGCCATTGTAAAACTTAGTGTTTTGGGTTAGTAGGTTTGGTCCAAAGCATTTTCCCAAAGTTTTCTTTACAAAAACATTTTCATAATAAAATCAATAATTTTATTTGGCTAGAAATTGGATAAGTCAATTAATCCAACCTAAATTTTACCAAAATCATTTTTAACACCAAGGGTTGGTTCCTAGGGTTAGTAAGTTCACAACAAACCATTTTGACAAGGTTTCAAACTTAAAAACATTTTTGAATCATTTTTCTATTCTAAACAAGCATACAAATGTTTCTGCAAAATCAACCAATCTAACAGATACTATTTGCTAAAACAAAGGCATGGTTGGCTAGGGTTTGTTCCACTGATTCCAACGGTACCAAATTTTTAAATTTTGGACGTGTGGATCGAAAGTTACAAGGGTTTGAAATTTACAAACAAATCTGTTTTCAAATGTGTTTTTAAACAGAACAGGTGACACGCGGCACTGTCTAATTGGACGGTACCGGTTCGGCCGGATCGGCAACGCGGTTCGTTGGATATAATCAAATCGTGCGGTCCAAAAAGCATACCTCTTCGCGGTTAAGTGGATCTATCTAGTCTCTCCGATCTAAATCGAACGGCTGCTAATGCCTGGCCAAGAACTGGCGGCGCGACGACGGTGGCGAGCGGCGGAGCGGCCAGATAGTGGCGGCGCTGGCGAGGCAGGACGCTAGAAGAGTGGGGAGGTTGCTCACCAGATTCGCGAGGACGTGGTGATGCTCGACGTGTGCTTGTCGTGGCAGGGGGTGCTCTGGTACAGCTGCGATTGTTCACCGGAGTAGAGAACAACGTCGGGTGGTCTCAGTCGTGGTCGGAGTCGTCCTTACAGGTCACGAGAGGGCCAACCGAGGGTAAGGTTAGGTGCGTAAGACCAAGGCGAAGTTGCTCGCATGATCGAGAAGCAGAGGGGCGGTCAAGGTTTACAGGGGAGCTTGACGGAGGCGAGATAGACGGCGGCGACGCTCTGCGTCGTGCTTGTCGACTTTTAGGGGACGCGCGCGGGCAAACTGATGGCACAGGAAGGTGCGCCTGGAAGTGCTGAGTGTGTGTGCGTGGCCAGTAAGGATGGAGGTGGAAAGTACAGGCCGGAATTGAAGGTGGAAGCTCGTCGGAGACAGAGCTGCTCGGGGAGAAATTGGGGCGGCCTGGGGGCGTGTCGAGATGGGGTGACAGAGGGGAAAGGAGGAGAAGACGCTGGCGTTTTAACGTGCGTGGTCGCGGCGAGATTAAAGCTCAGTATTATGGCGAATTGAACGCGCGGATTGAATGGAAGCAACGGCAGCGAGGTTTGGGGGAAGGAGGTCGCGCAGGTCAGGAGGATGAACAGGAGAGTGGGGTCCAGTCGTCAGTGGGAAAAGAAGTGAGAGGGAGGTCCACCAGTCATCGTCTGTCTGAGTACAAAACGTTTTCCTTGGGAGGGGAAGCTGGGCTGGTTTGCTGGGCTTGTGGGCTTGGCCGGCTGGGCTGGTCCAAACTCTATTTTTTTCTGTCTGCTGGCTTTTTCTTTTTCTATTTTCCAATTCTCTTTTGAATTTCAAACAACCAAACAATGTCCAAATCAAATCAAACAAACACCAGACTTTGCAACTTTGGATTTGGTTCTGTTTTGTCACATAAACCAGAATTCCAAAACCAAAATAATAATTTTATTTTAGGTCCATTATTAATTAAATAAATAGACCATTGTTATTAAATCAAAATATAATTTGATGTTTATTTTAAAACTCCCTTTTGAAATCTAATTATTTTTAAAACCAAATCAGTAGTTTTTATTTGGGAATATAAAATAATTGGAAAACTTATTTTTAAATAAATAAACAAGTTTTGTTATTTTGGAAATAGTAAGATCTTTATTAATAAAATTTGGATATTAAAACCTTATTAATTTATTTAAATAAACCTTTGCTATTTTTATTCAAAACAAAATGTTTTAATTCCAAAGCTTGGCCAAGGTTTAATTTGGCTTTATAAAATAATCTTTATTCATAAACTTCTATTTCTTTTGAAAACCAAATCTTTTTATTTTAAAAAGATCCAAAATAGTATTCCCCAAAATATTTTATTTTCTTTTATTTAAAATGTTTATCTTTATAAATCCCTTTAGGGTTTATTTAATCCAAATTGGTTTGGAGTTCCAATTGAATTCAAAAAGTTTCTTCTGGCCCTGAAAATCAAACAAAGTTTTTTTTATTCATTTATTTTCACATTATAAGATTTGGAAAATCTTGGGATGTGACATATACACACACCGCTAAGACTACTGTGTAAGGAGGAAGATGGATAATTTCAGCTATCATTGGCATAGATATGCTATCTAACTTATACTGGCTTTGCCAAAGAGCTAGGCTAGCCGGACTGGCTAAAGATTGAGCCAGCATGACTAAGCCGTATTATGATCCCAATCATGCAGTATAATCCTTAAACTGATGTGAACACATGATATGGGTTGTGGATTAGCCGATTTAGAAGCAATTATGTGCTTGGTGTTATAAAGGCAGTGCTTGGTATTACTAAGAAGCAATTACATGGTGTGGACGCACTAAGACGGGGTTTTCCCTCGATATTTGAGGGATGCTCTACTTGGTTAACTGTTAACCAAGGTACCGCAGCTAAGTAGTTCGCCAGAGGAATCACATATCATGGAGACAAGAAAAGGGAGTTAAGGCGACACTGGGATGACGAGAACTCACCTGTGGCTTGCCACCAATATCGTGAAGAAAAGGGACCTAGACATAACGTCACATTGAGGGCTACTCATCGGTATCTGGGAACTAACATGCATGCTTTGCTAGAAGCCATTGTAGCCTTATACGTATGAGTGTGACTATTACCCGTGAGCTAGAGGTTTGCACACTTAAGAGAGTGGAGGCAGGTAGATGGGATCCGTCTGAAACGAGCCATCTAAGTGAGACTTAGATGGACAGAGACCAATCAATTGGTAGCACCCACTTTCACTAGGGTTAGGGATGTCGACTTAGGGACACAATGGGATGTGTCACCTCACCTACTTCCTATATTTATATGGGTGGGTTGGTGTCAAACATGCGGTATTCTTAACCAGCACGTTAGTGCCACACCAGCACCTTTTGTCCCAAGAGTAGTGGAACCGAGGCTAGAAATTCCCTATTGTCGTTCCACTTGGTATGTGTGAGAACGATCAGATGCACCACGTTTGGGGTGCTTGAGGTAGTGGATTTTTCGTTGTCAGAGTCGGAGAGGAAGATGACGCTAGAGAATACTTCGTTGAAGCCCGACTTGGGAGATGGGCGGTACAAGGACTGTAGTGCCCTGACACGCTTCATCAAGGTTATGCAACCATGAGTTTAGGGGTAAGACCTATGGACTCTGTCTTTTGCTAAAACTTGTCGGTGCCGCATTAGAGCTAGGAAAAAAATATTGTCGTTCTTGCCTCAGACGTGTCACAACAGACATTAGTTACACTACCACACTATAACAAGTAATCCAAACTATTAAAATTTTGTTAAAGATTGGTAGTTCAATAATTTAAGTATCTCACACCAGGAAGCTTCAATTTAAGGGAAGTAATGGATTTAAATTGAAGGATACATATTGCATGGATCTCATATGATTATTCATAACCTCTCATGCCCTTATTTCTAAGGACGACTTTTCATATGAACCTTGCAATTAAACAACAATCCGATAAAATTTAACAAACATGATAATGTATACCGACACAAACATATATGAGCTCAATATCTTATTCCCTACATCGCTCAAGGAAGTTGGGTCATGCTCAGACCATGGTGTTGTTCTTCTTGTTGATGACCTCCTAGATCATAGCCTCAAGAACATTAAACTTCATTGGTTTGGGCACAAACACATCAGCACCGGAACTCATGAAGACCTCTTGGGCATCATTATTAGCTGATAGCCCAACGATCTTCACATCACTTTCTCCCATAGCACGAATCTTCTCAACTGCCTATCAAGTAACACAACAATTAATTTTCTAGGCTACAAATATTAAAGCAAAATGAAATATATATTTTTCATGCAAAAAAGGAATGTCAGAATAAGAAATGTACCTTAGGTCCACTCATTATGGGCATGGCCTTATCACAAAAAACAATGTCAAACTTCCTCCCTTGAATTAATAGATCCACAAATTCTTTCCCATTCATAGCCATAGTAATTTCACAGTGGAACTTGCGAACCATCGCGGAGAGAACCATGGCATCAACTCGGGTATCTTCAACAATAAGAACCTTCACGGGGGATGCCATGATCAGCTAAACGAACTACCAAAATAAAGAGAGTAGTTATTTCCAATTCATTGTGATTGTTAACAACTATTCTCAATGAGAATAAACAAAAACATCATAAAGTAAATTAGCAAACCGCAACCATGTCTATGTATCCAAAAAATATTCTGTAGTTGCAAAATAATAAGAAATACTAGTTATAAAAAATCTCGAATATAAGCATGCACTTCATATATATCTCAGCTGATAAAAATATGCCATATCGGACAATAAACTAAAAACATCATATGTTTCTACTGTAGGAGGCATGTGCACTTTATTAGTACTTATCATGACAAGAAAAATAAGACATATTATATTTGGATGTAAGAGGATAACAAGAACATTAAAATGGTGAAGAAATCACAAATAAGTGTTTCCTACAAATGAAATAATTGCCCATGTCGTGTTCTACAAAATTACCATGAGGTCGTATGAGCTAGGAATATGATACGGGGAAATTTAGAAGTGGCAACTTGGTGGGGGCATATAGGTTACTCTAGGCTCATATCTAAAAAATATCATATAATATCAAAGGGATTTTACAAAAAAATATATCATGGGAGAGCCATGGCCCTAGCTTTGTCTGACGATAACCTCAACATAGTAAAAAAAATAGAAAGTGGAAACGTGTATATATAAATTCATATACATGGTTGCCAATTTCCGAAAACACAACAACAAAAATTGTGTGCCGAATTGTATATAGATAAAACACACTAGTTCATCATACACACATATAACACATGTAACAATCTCTTGTAGTTATAAATAAGAGAGAAACAAAGGAATGAATAAGGACCTTAAAGCTAGCTAGAGCTTATGGAAGAATCACAGTAAGATGTTTCTCTATTTCTTATCCTCTTGTTGACTAAGGCTTGTTGTTGTGTGCCTTGTACCCCATCTATGCTCAGACATTTATAGGGAACCAAGAGGAGGGGTGTGTCAATCGCCAGTCGATATTTGCCGTCCGGTAGAAAATCACCTCGCCATATCTTTTGTGATTAATGATTCATATATTTTTTATGTTTCCACAAATTTCTCAAAGATATATACAGTGAAGATCACTTCTTATATACGTATTTGTCGTGACATGTCGGCGTTGCTAGATACCAAAACATGATTAAAATAAATTTTTCTGCCATCAACAATGGGTGGATGGCATTTGATCTACCATATGTTATTATCGCATTAGTTTTAGCTATGATAGGAAACCATATTATTAATGTGGACAATATTTATATCAATGAATAATTAATTATATATCGTACCTAATATATTTCAGACCAACCATACATTAGTTAACTTGATACATATATTATCTTAATATGCCATCTATAATTGCATGGCATATAGGTACATGTACCTAATATAGTTGACTAATTGATTTGACGACTTAATGAGAAAATATGTAAAAGAATTGGAACCAATTGTATATGTACTATGATTGAGGGTGCTAAGTGCAAAGTGGTTCCCATCCAAGAGTTTATTTTATTTTTATGTACACATGTTTAAATTGTAATATAAACTTCTACGAATTAAAGAGTTGTAACTAAGAATAAAGTTTATGTTACATGTGAAGGTCCGAGGCTAGCATGTAAGTTCTTTTGCTAACAACAGTATAATATTTTTCTATACTCTACTACTTTCTGTGGTTTCTTTTTCTCTAATGGATGGTTCATACACACAATCACTCATATGGGTGGGTGTGGTGTGGTGTATGTGCATACTGTGTGTTGGTGAAAATAAAATGTTTCTATTATAGCTAGGATTTATTAAAGTTAAAAGTAGATCTAGTAAAAAAATATTAGAGCGCCGCACATATAGCATACTAGCAGCACAATATTGGACTAAGATAGGCCTTATGTAGCACTAAATAGTAACGGGAAAGTTAAAAGTCCGTAGCAGGGCTACAAAGTGATGGCCCATTTGTAACATCCCTAAAATCATGTTTCAAAATCCATGCATATCATCCATGCATCCATGATCATTTAGGGTTCCATTTTCAAAACCATTTCAAAATAGGAGCATATGTTGCTCATTATTTTATGTAAGTATGCTCTAGCCTTAGTGCTATTTTCTAATGAGAAGAGTACTTGTTTTGTTCAGTAATGTTTTGAATTCAAACTTAAGTACTTTCCAAAGCTTGAGCAAAGTTTTCAAAACAAAGTGTGAAAATAAAATCAATATTATGCCTATGGTTTATATCACATTAAGGCTTGGTTTTATTTTATTTTCAAATGATCAAAGTGATTTTGAGTAAATAGTAGTGTTTGACACACATTTGAATACTAAGTTCACTATTTAAAAATCTAGAGCATATTTGAAATCAAACTTGTTTGAATTAGGGTTTGAAATCATTTCTAGAAATTCAAACACAAAAAGAAAAGGAGTAAAGGAAAAAAAAGCAAACAGCCAAACTGGTCCAACCCAGCCCAACTCGACCCATCTAGCCCAGCAACTCCCTCCCGCGAATCGTTTTCTTTCACTCACAACCACACCCACGGAGTCACTGACTGTCGGGACCCACATCCTCTTCTTTCCTCTCGCTGACAACCGCGTCCCACACGACATCATCGTCTCCACCCAGCGACTGGTTCATCCCCAAATCACTCGGCCGTTTCTGGATTGATTCGCGGCTTCAATTCACGATCAATGCTCAAGTAAATCACGCCCGTGTCCTTGCTACTTAAACCCCCTCTACCCCCTCTCCATTTTCCCCAAACCCCCAGCATAGAGCGCCCCCAAGCTGCGAGAATTCCTCGCCGCGACCTCGCTGCTCCGACAAACCGCAACATCAATTCCAGCCAACTCCGACCACCCCTCTGCTCCTGGTTCACACGATCAGGCTCCACTTCACCTTGCGCACCTCCCAGTACCACTAGCTTGCCCGCACGTGCCCCAGAACGTCGACAACGCAATAGACTGAGCACCACCGTCTTCGGCTTCAACTCCGACGACCTCCAGTGGTAATTTCCGACCGCGCCTTTCCCTCTCGTTGACACCCGCGTGACTAGCATCGTCTTGCGCATCTGACCCACCACTCCTTTTGCCTTGGCATGATCTGCACCCTCGTCAACGTCAACGAACAGAAGCATCCGTCGCCAGGGACTTCTCCGACGAGCAATCCACGACGACCCCGAGCGCCCCTTTGCCAACCGAGCACACATCAAGCATCTCCTCGTCACGGCGATTGATATGGGATCCCTTGTGGGATTGACCCTAGGGTGGCCCGATCTTCACGGATTTGATGCGGGGAGTGAGGGGATACCCGATGAACACGATGAACGCAACACAAACGCAAGGTAAAGATACAAACACACGCAATCACAACCCAATTCGATTTGCTCCCGTTGTCTCGAACAACCAATCCAATAGAATCCTCGGCGAGAGACCGTTAGGTAGAATCACCAAAGGAGAGATCGGCAAGCGGATGATAGAATCCAAATCAAAGGAGAGAGTAGCAACCAAGTAGAATCCCAAAGGGAGAGACCTAGCACTACTAGATCATTGATGAGGAGAGACCAAACACTTGAGGAGGGTCTTGATGACCTGGAGACGAACAACCGAACTCCAAGGCCTTGTACAAATCATAGATTAACTATAGAGAGGGGTTCCCATCTAGGGTTAGGCACAAGCCTTCATTCATCATCAACTCTAGGGTTTCAAGGAGGGGGTGGGGGCTTATATATAGGCCAGCCACGAGCTAGGGGTGTTGCCTGTCAAAACCCACCGGCGAGCAGCGACGAGCAACACGAAGAGCCGGGAGGCTCCCAGAACTGCTGGTGGGCCCTGGTCCCTCGGGCAACGGCCCGCAAAACTCCGGCACACGTCCTGGCTTGGTTCAAGGGCGTGCCACCTGACCTATACCTGGTCAGGAAGGTGATGGATTGCTTCGATCAGTTTCCTGCATGGTAAACAAGTATACGTAAAATTCGAGCCGTGACCGGCTCCCAGGTTTCCCTGTGAATCGGCTCCTGGAGCCGATTGTCCCATGGTTCTGTATTAGATCTACGATAACATGGGGTTTTGCTTCATCAATATAAGTTAAATTGATCTACGACAGTTTAACGTTTTCACCACGTAATTGGAACGTCCTACACGTAATTGAGCCTGGTAGGTATAAAAGATAATGGAAAACTAACCCTAGAGAAGGCCTAACAACCGACGTAAAGTAATCCCCGGAACAACTCCTCTCGAATTGTCAAACCATATCCTCACGTACTACTGGATCGTTCAACCCGTTTGCAAGGCCTGACTACGCGGATATCAAACTACACCTTGGACAACAAGGCATAATTATAACAGATCAAAATCAACTGAATAAAGATCAAGCAAGATGCTACCCTTACATCCGGGAAAAGGTGCAAAGGTAGCGAGGTAACTAGAGGGAGCATAACTAAACAATCATAGTGAAAAGTATCTATGCTAACCTAAACAAATCTATGATAATAGTATTACTCGCCATCAACAAGGCTTCAGTACGAGTCACACCAAATAACGCATAAGCAGATACTGACTAGATCGCAAGATGCGATCTAGGCAGCATGACACTTACCCGAAAGAAACCCTAGAAACAAGGGGTGGCGATGCGCCGAGATTGTGTTTGTTGTGAACGTGATTGTCCTCCTTTTCTCAATAACCTTAGGTACATATTTATAGTACGGAGACTTTCTATCTTTGGAATAACTCTACAAATCTATCTCTTACCTAAACCGAAACGGAACCTACTACAATATACAGATACACGGGCAATTTAGCCCAAATCCACGCACAAGGCCGATTCAACAACACGTTGCTCATACGTATCTTCCAAGCCCATCTTGATTACGGCCCATCTCCTCCTTTGGCCAAAATATGGCGATAACACATGCCCCCTGGTTTTGGCAATAATAATTCCGAAACCACTCTGTTGATGTTTTTTTTCTTCCCCCCTTTTTTTATCGGGTTACACGTTGCAGAGCAGAATCGTCACGCCACCCCTTCATCATGATGTCCTGTCTTCTCAACTCCTTCGCAGTGCATGATTTGACAATTTTGGCAGCACATTCTGGGAAACCGCTATGGCATTGAACCGCCTCCCACTATTCCCCTTATTTAAATTCATCTGAGAAGTTTGCAGTCCCCATCTTCCTCCAGTAGCCAAAAAACCCTCTTCCTCCGCCGAAAAAACCCTCTTCCTCCGCCATGGCCTCCTCTTCTTCCGCCCTTTCCTCCCAATCTTCCAACACGATTAGCGACCGGGAGCCGACGCCGGAGCACCCGCCAACGGCGGCGTACGAGACTCTCGCCCCACAATGGTGGGACGAGAGGGATTGGAACTTCGCCGCCTGGTCGGAGGACGACGAGTCCTTGACCGACGGCGAGGAGGGTCTGCAGTTCCTCGTCGACGGGGAACTGGAGGCGGAGAGCACCGACGACGCCTGGTCCTGGGATGGCGTCGAATCCTCCGACGAGGAGGAGGAATCGGAGGAGGACACCTCCTCCGACGAGTATCCACCGGTGAAGCGCTTCCGCGCCGGGTCCAGCGAGGACACCGAAGACGACGACGAGGAGGAGGCCCCATCATCTTCAGCAGAATAAGACGACGCCGCAGCGGCGATGACAGCGAACAAGATGACGGCGAAGACAGCGGCGACGACCTCGGCCTCTAGATTAGGAACTAGTAGTAGTAGTAGTAGTAGTAGATTTCCTTTTGTAAGGAATCAGCTCCATTGTAAACACTCGTCTTTTGAATGAACGAAGATTGCTTTTCCAACTCGAAGATTGCTTTTCCGACTCAATTTTGCCGATAGTCAAAATAGGTCGATGCTCCAGAAGCCGATAATACTGTATCGGCTTTCACCACACTGCGCTCATACAGTCAACCAAGTCAAAGCTCAAAGAGCCGATGGTAAAACATCGGCTTTCCCAAAAACGTTGACAAGGTCAAATTTGGTCGCATATTTAGACAAATCTGAGCGGCCACTTTCCAGTTTCAAACGGTAGCCTGTGACCTTCTTCAAAAAAGGGCGACCCAGATCTCCAATTGCTCACCGATCAGATCGAGCCCACAGCGACAAGATCCCTCGATCCCCAACTGCATAGATCCATCTCCGCCGGCAAACTAGATGGCGGAATCGTCCAACACCAACCCAGGTCTCGGTCTCGAAGGTACGCCTACCTCGCTGAACACGATGATAGAATTAATGGCAAACACCGAATTAATGCTTTATTCCACCATTAAAATTTTTAGGTTTCGTATTCTCACGTGCATCCTTCTCTCCCAAATTCTCTCTGTCTCGGCCCCCGTACAGAATCTAGTCCTGCTCATATGATCTCTTGCGAAGCAAACAGAATCCCCTTCGTAAGCCAAGACCTAGATTTGAACTCTTGGCCGATGCTTAGCCCGGCCTAATCCTGAACATTGGGTCTCTTGGTTCAGGGGTAGCTAGAGCTTACCAATCCCAATGGGAAACCACGGGAATAGCCGATGCCTTGCATTTGTCATTGTCTCCGCTTGAGAAACATGAAAATCTTCTAAAAACCATCGGCTACTTCTGGTCTGACGCTCTGAACTGCTTTATGTTCGGTCACGGCCCCATGACACCAACTCATTAGGCGTGGTGATGATTACGGTCCGGATGTTACATCACCCAGCCCCTCGCTTTAAAGTGACCAAGGTCCCCTAAGCTGTCCTCCAAAACAGATCGCACGAACCGGGTGCCTACCTCCAACGTCATATGAAAACTAAAGGCCACACAGAGAAAGAACACACAGCCTTTCTCAACTTCCGCTGGAACATTTCATATTCTGTGGCCCTTCCTTGCTCCAACCAAGAATTATCTCTCTTTGGCCTCGAGCTTGCCAAAGGCACTCAACAGCATCGCAAACTGTTCCTTGGAGAGTCTATGGATATCTCCAGTTGATGTCTCAAACTGTTCTCCGCATAGCAGTCAAAACAGGAGGTCCTTGGTGGTTCATTCACTATGGGCTCACTGTATTTCCAAAACCACGTCCCAAACTTCCCCTTTGGCGAGTTGCACCTTTCCGGATGTCAAAGGAAGCGGTCCGATGCACTAGCTACGCCAAGCTTTGTATAGATCGCCGGTAGTAAAGCGATCCCTCGAAGCATCCAAGTGGTTCACTTTCTTTCAAGGCACAGACAACCCTATCTTCTTTCCTTACATGGAAGAATCGGAACATTTTGAAAATCCAATCTCCTTCAGCTAGACAACTTTGCCGATGACACCGACTCGGCAGCTCTTTTCCGATGTGATTCGTCCTGTTTCCTTCCGGTTGGCATGAGTACATCCAATGAATAATCAAGCACGGTATGAATTCTACCAATGGTCGTAGTGGCTCGGCAATTTGGCCTTGGACAAGTACCTCCCCATTTCTTTCTCCACCATCTTACAGAGAGCAGAGCCGACCTGCCTGATCCTCTCACCAGTCAAAGGTGTTATTCCTTCTTCGATGCTCTGACCATACCAATTCCTAACGACCTCACCTTCGCTTCATCAACCGATGGCTTTGAAAACTGGTGGTCGATGTGGAAGACTCATGCCTTCAGGAGAGCTCTGGGACCATTGCTGAAACAGCTCGATGCTGACTATGATATCCCCGTGGAACAGGTACCACGACTTGTACATTTTCTTGATGCAGCTCACAAATGATTCTTCTACTAACCCACTCTCTCTCTTTGCAGCAACAAGATGGTCCTGAACCTACGCACAGTGATGGATCCCCCTTCGAGTTCTTTCCGCCAGCTCCTGTAGTTCTTTTCTGCAAAAACTCGCCACCTTTGAAAAAGGTCATGATGCAGAACCAGCCGATATCACCTCAATCGGCTTCGAAGAACCAAGCAACTTCTAAGTCAGCTGCCCCCCGAGTTCCAACTAAAACAAGAACGATGGTGAGGAAGGTAGCTGCCAGGAAGACCTTGAGGCGCCGGAGCCCTTCTCCAGAAAGTTCGCGTTACAGCCTAGCGGGAAGGCCGGGGCAGTGCCGATGCCTTTAGCCGAGCCGGATCTAGCAATCCCCGAAGGTGCAGATGAAACGGCTACCACTTTGGCCAAGCCCCCAGCAACCACACACAAGCCGATTGTCTCATCATCTGCTATCCCCTCGATCTTAGGAGAGGTACGTTAGCTTCTTTCAGCTCATCCTTACATGTTGGACGCATACTGACGCCTTTCCGGGCTGCCAGGGTTGTGATATTTCAGGCTTGGCGTTCGACGTTGACACGAATCCATCGAACCAACTCCTCTGCCATCGATGAACCACGAGCCAGGGCTGTTCTACCTCAATTCCAGCGTCTTAAAGCCTTGTTGTCCTCCCCGATCGAAGAGTTGATCGAGGGTTCTGAGGAGGTGAAGAGCGTTCTTGCTGAAATCAAGGATCAACTCCCAGTAGCACTGCAGGTGAAGCTTTGGACAGTTGTAACTCTGTCTTTCTACGGGTCAAGGGTGAAGTTAGCTCGTGAAAGGATCAATCTGCGCCGCGCCCAACTTCCGCTGAAGGCCAATATCGCGATGGATGTCGAGAGCTCAACGAGAAAAGGCGTCTCTGGATGCCAAACCGACACCTCTGTCGATCACGAGCTCGCATCCTTGAAAAGGAGTTGGAAGATCTTGAAGAGAAGGTCCGGCGACTAAAGCTCATTCGGGACAAGGAAGAATCCATCGCCCGCTCCCAAGACGAAGCAGAAGGCCTCAAAGCTCAACTGAAGACCGATCTGGCAGAAATACGTGCCCTGAACAAGCAGCTAGTGACGGGCAAGGACGAAGATGACGAAGCCGAGATCGCCGAGGTGGATCGTGTCCGTGCTGACGCCCTCCACGCCTTCGAGGCATTTCTTCAGTAGCTCGTTCATGTAAACCGCACCGCCAGTTTGAACCTCTAGAGTCGATGACTGTGCATCGGCTATATATTTTGTTTTTTATTTGGCCGATTTCATGTATCGGCCCCCACATTTCACTATCCATCATCCCACATGCTTGGGAAATATTTCTTGAGATGTTGACCGTTGACAGCCACTGGGAATTTCACGCCGTCCAGCTCCTCTAGCATGTACGCGTTCCCTCTTAAAACTTGATCGACCCTGTATGGCCCGTGCCAATTTGGAGACCATTTACCATATGCTTCATCCTTAGTCCCTAATGGCAACACAGCTTCCCATACCAGATCGCCAACGTGGAACTCCTTTGGTCTCACTTTCTTATTATATGCACGAGCTACCTTGTCCTTGTTCTCTTTGATTTTCTCAAGTGACCACAGCCTAAGCTCCGTTAAATCCTCAACACTGTCACTCATCAAGGCCGCATATTCTTCGGTTGTTAGATCGTTCTGAAAAGTGACACGTCTCGATCCAGCCGTAATCTCCTGTGGCACACGGCTTCTGTCCATAGACTAGATGGTATGGCGAGGTTTTTATCGCTCCATGGCATGACATGCGATAAGCCCATAAAGCCTCTGAAAAAACCTCGTGCCAACGCCTAGGGTGCTCGTCGACTTTCCTCTTGATCAGTTTGATAAGGCTCTGGTTGGACGCTTCAGCTTGCCCATTTGCTTGAGCATAGTATGGATATGATCGAATCGACAATCCCGTGTCCTCACAGAACTTTCTAAACTCGTGAGAAATGAAGACCGAACCTCCATCGGTCGTGATAGTTTGGGGAATCCGAATCTATGAATGACATGTTCTTTCACAAAATTGATAACATCCTTTGAGTTCATCGACTTCATCGGGACAGCCTCCACCCATTTAGTGAAATAATCGATGGCCAAAATCCACATGTGGCCTTTGCTTGATGGAGGATTGATCTTGCCAATCATATCCATGCCCCAACCTCGGAATGGCCAAGGTTTGATGATGGGGTTCATTCTTGACGCTGGTACCATCTGAATCTTCCCAAATTTCGACATGCTTGACACCCTTTGTAGTACTTGAAACAGTCCTCAAGCATGGTGGGCCAATAAAACCACGATCGCTGATCAACCATTTCATCTTGTGAGCCGATTGGTGAGTTCCACAGGCGCCTTTGTACCTCGTGTAGGAGCCGATTGGCCTCGGTTGGCCCCAGACATTTGAGCAATAACCCTCGAGTCTGTAAAACATGTCGTCCCCAATAAGCACATACTTCATGGCCTTGTACCTTATCCGTTTAGGTGCCCCCGAGCGAATCCTTCAAGTAATTGAAGATATCGGCTCTCTAGTCGTCCTCCGGAGGCATGACGAACATCAGCTCCCTCTTTCGTCCTTGTAGCACAAGCCATTGTGCAAGATCATCGCCTCGGTATTCTTCGATCGGGATCCGTGAAGTTTATGTACCGGAACTGTGCCATCAGCTCACGGCATTGCAGCCACAATGGGAAGCGACTCGCTCTCACACTTGTATTCCTCCGTGAGTTGGGAAATCACCAACTTGGAGTCTCCAAAATTTCCACGCTCGCTCCGGCGATGAGCAACTCCATTCCCTGGCGTATCGCCTCATACTCAGCGACGTTGTTGGTGCGAGGGGTAGATAACCTGATGGAGAAGGAAAATGTTGCCCCCCGGGGTGACACGAGAAGAATGCCGATGCCGCAACCATCGTCACAAACCGATCCATCAAAAACATAGCCCACGTCAGATAGACAGCTGCTATATTAGTGTTGATCCTTTCAGCAATAAGGTCGCCAATGCACGACCCTTAACGCTTCGGCGGGTTGATACGGATGTCAAATTCCGATAACGCAAACATCCATTTGCCAAGTCGGCCTTTCAACATAGGAGCCGACAAGATATGCTTTATGACATCGACGGTATATGATGATAATCTCCGCTGAGAGCAAGATGTGGCGCTTGGTGCGGTGAAAACAGCAGGCACAACTTATCGATCTCGGGATACCTTGTCTCGCATCCAGATCCTTACGCCTATGTAAAAACGACTCGCTCGACCATCATAAACTTGCACCACCACCGAGGCGATGGGCGTGTCACCATGCACAAGTAAATGTAGAACGGTTTATCCGGTGAAGGAACCAACACTGGGCGGCTTCGTCGGATATTCTTTGATCTCGTCGAAGGCTCGTTGTTGTTACCCCAATGAATTCCTCGTCGATTTAATTTTCACCAGTCCATGAACGGCTCTATTCTTCCCGACAGATTGGAGATGAATCTTCCGACGGTTGATCTTGCCGATGAGAGATCAGTTCTTTCTTCGTGGTAGGTGGCTTCATTGTTCGCACCGCCTCGACTTTTCAGCCGATCTCAATTCGCGTTCATGGACCAAGAAACCCAAGAACTGACCGTCACCCGAAGGCACACTTCTTTGGATTCATCTCAGAATCGAATTTTCTTGTTCGGTCCAGACACGTGGATCGTCCAAGTGTCCTTGTATCAAGCGGACTTGACCACCACGTCATCGATGTAAATTTCCACCAGCTTGCCGATCGGATCATGGAAAATGTAATTCATGGCTCTTTATGCGTGGCGCGGCATTCTTCATCCAAACGTCATGACTACATATTCAAACAACCCCACAACACAGGACTCGAATGCGGTCTTGTGTATATCTTCCGAGCCATAAAATTTGGTTGTAACCGCATTGCCATCCATGAAGCTCAAGATCTTATGACCAGCTGCGTTGATTAACGTTTACGCTACGGCATCGGATACTCATCCTTTGAGTAGCTCTATTGAGATCCCGAAAATCTATGGCAACACGCCCGGTATCATCCTTTTTCTCTGTGCGATACTAGAAATCCACTCGGATACCGCATGGCTGATTAACTTGGTACCAACATTTTCTCGACCTCTTTCTTGACTTCTTCCAAAATTTCGGCCTTCATCTGTCGTGCTCGCTGCTGGAATGGCCGAAATCCTTTTTTAAGCGGGAGTCGATGCTCAATGATGCTCCTGTCTAACCCGGGCATTTCTGTATAGTCCCAGGCAAAGCAGTCTGGATATTCTTTTAACAAAGCTATCATTGGACCCCGCAAATTCGGGTCTAACTTCTTGCTGATAAATGTTGGCCGTGGCTTATCCCCAGGACCGATGTCAATCTCCTCTAGCTCATCAGCGGATGTAAACCCATACCCTAGCTTTCCGTCACCTGTTAAATCGATGCTAAACACAGGGCAAACAGTTGGTGAGGACAACAAAAATAATTTGGGCCGATTGCACATCGCCCCTTTTGATTGCATTAGTCAAGGACGGTTTACACCTTATTTGTGTTTTACAATGGCAGGAATCTCCCTACTACATTGCATGACCGCTTGTCGTAAGATTACTTTTTATTTTTTGTGGCCGATCGCGAGGATCGGCCATACCACGCATTGATCGTGGACTTTTCTACTGTCGAGCCGGTGGATAAGACCAGCCTCACCCGTTTTTGTAGCTTCAATGCGCCACAGCCGTCTAGACTGATTCCAGATCGGCTCTTGGTCTTCGCTTCCCGATGTTCATGCCGGCTATGGAGATATCGATCGAATCATCGCATGAATGACCTCCACTTCATCTCCATCCCATCAGACAGGGCGGTGCATCGTGGATGGAATGCAGCGATTAGCGTGAATCCAATCTCTCCCTAGCAAGACGGGTAGGTGCTTTTGCTGTCCACGACGAAGAATGACGTAGGGATGGTTTTTCTGCACGGCCGATCCACGTTGACGCCTTGCGTTTGAAGTTTGGCCATTGAAGTCGCTTAACGTGGCGTTGGTTTTGATCGATCTGCGGAGCGTCCCAAACGCCGTAGCATGGAGTATGGCATTATATTGACTGCTGCTCCGGTGTCAACCAACATCTTGCTGACAGGCTGCCCATTGATGTAACCTCGCAGGTACAGGGCTTTCAGATGTTTGTAGCCCTTCTCACGTGGCTTTTCAAAGATAACCGGCCGTGGGCGCGATCAACCGTGCCCGGCAGCTCGTTGGTTCTTGGAGCGCAGAACTCTGACGGAAGTATGAACACCATGTTTGTGCCAGCCGATGTCTTCGCATCGGCTTTTACTGGCTTGGGGCGCCACTCTTTCCTTTTCGGACGATCTTCCGTTTCCAATGTCTGCCGAATTTTCGCTAGATCGGCCGTGCTTTCCTTAAAGCGTGGAGGTATCTGCGCTCGCTTCCTCCAAGTTCTGAAGTCGCTTAACTCTCGCTTTTGGGTGTGTCTGAGCCCATCGGACACCACCTTGGACGGTGATATCTGTCTTCTTCTTTGTCATCCCTTGGCTCCTCGAGATCTTTTGCTCGAGCGGACTCCCTGTATCGGCTCTGAGGTGGGAGAGGCCCTAGACGCTTGAACACTGAAACTGGCCCCGTGTCCTCCTTCTGCTGTCCACATTCCGGCAGTTATCGATTGTAGGCAATAGGCTCATCCCTGCGTCCCAGCAATACTTGAAGAAAGGGCAATCCCAATGTTTGTCTACGCCTTCCTTTTCTTTTGACGGTCCCCTAGAGAGGTGCTCATATCCTTCATCGTCTCTATCGCGCCGGCGACGTCGATCATACTGACGCCCATACTTATTAAGGAGGTGCGTGGAGTGCGGCTTCTGATATCGCACGCTCCTCACCTCGATTAAATACCGTCATTATCGTAGGCCGGCCGGTCGCGTGGACCAGCCTCCTCTCTTTCTTTGCCCCGAGAGCGACCGCCTTCCTCCTTGTATGTGCCATGGTGGTACACAGATCCTGCCATATTAACATCGAACGAGAAATCCAGCTGACGCCTCGTGGAGTGACTGTGTTCTACCATGTTGACGCCGGGAAATGGGTTTGTGTCTACTTTCATGGCGAACTGCCCAAGGATCAGACGGCCCTGTTCTATCGCCGTTTGGATCTGGCGACGTAGCTCTTTGCAATCATTGGTGGTGTGGGTGAACGAGTGATGCCACTTGCAGTATGGTCTCCCGTTCATCTCCTGAGCCGTAGGGATTTTGTGGCCTTCGGGTAACTTCAGCTGCTTTTCTTTCAGCAGTAAATCGAATATCTGCTCAACTTTGCTCACGTCGAAGTCGAACCCTTTTGCAGGCCCTTGCTGCTTCACCCATTTGCAGGACACAGGATCTGCCCCCCGAGCCCATTCAGCCACGGCCACCTCCTGGTCTTGTGTAGGATCCTCTTCTTCATCGACGACCGGCCTATCGACGTTTGAACTTGTCTTGGTACAACTCGGGAGTGGCGCTGTTCATACATCATCGCCACAGGCCATGCGCCAATGAGTTGTACTCTACTTGAAAGCGATCCTTGAGGTGCCGAGACCCAACACCGCCAGCTCATTGCTTCTTTCTCGATTAAACGAGCCGAATAACATCGGTTCTTGTGATCTGGCAAACGCTGGATGTACTCGGCCAGATTTCTCGCTTTGCCGCACTGTGCAGTGCGCAATGCCGACCTCGGTAACCGCTTCAATGATAATCAATGTGGAACTGCTCTTCCGGTTGCTTCCAGTGTGGATCGAATCAGTGGCGAGGTGTACCACCCAAAAGCTGGTCCTGTCGAGATTGCGAAAGAACCTCACGCGCAATCGATCCGATGCTGAAATCATGCCTAATGCGCAGTACCGGCTCACGTGCTCGATCGAGCTCGACCCTTCCGATCCGCTAAACCTTGAGAACTGGGAGCCGATACTTGGGAGGCGGAATCGAATCAAACTCGTTGAAGTGCGGCTTGGAATAGCCGATTGTCATTCTCTTGACGCGAAGCGAACCGTCTCTCAAGATGGTGCGGATTTGCTCCACTGTTTGAGCTGGGGCTAAATTCTCATGACTCGTTCGGTGGCATACTTGGCTAGCCACACCTGTTTGTCGGCGTCCATCCGGACACCCTGCTCGAAATACCGCTCCCGAAACCCTGCTCGGGAACTCCTGCGAAATCCTGCGGTTGCAATCTGGTTTGTGCGCGTCGAGTTATTGCGATCCGACGTGGGTGCACACATATCCATGTGGGATTTCTGTAGGTGGCTCAAGCGAGGCGGCAATCGCTGGGTCGCCTCCGACCTTGTAGACGACGTACCGCTGCCCTGGCGGCTCGGGCTGCAAGTGTGAATGGCATTGTGGCCTGTGCAGGCGGTCTTTCTCCTGGTGAGTCCCCGAGTAGGCCCAGCGAATCGATGTTTCATGATCTCTGAACTACGCGGACTGCGATCCGCTCGAAAGCGTTACGGGCTCTCGTAATGGCGGTGAAGAGAATGAGCCACCATGTAGTTGACTTCTGTCGCGAGCTCAGTGCGCTCCTCTGAAGAGCAGACAGATCCACCTCATCAAGAGCACCTTGGTGAGAAACCTTTCCACGATGCCATTCTTACGGGTCCTCTCAAAGAGCCGATGAGATCGGCTTCAAAGAGAGCTTTGATATCATCATACTTGGCCTTGTTCTCCTCGGGCGGATGCGTGACGTGGTCTGTCCCCCATCTCAGCGTCGGATGTTGATGCGAGATCTTGTTGAAAGTCCCACCGGCGTGCGAATGTGTTGCTGTCAAAACCCACCGGCAGCGGCGAGCAACACGAAGAGCCGGAGGCTCCAGGCTGCTGGTGGGCCTGGTCCCTCGACGCGGCCCGAAACTCCGCACACGTCTGGCTTGGTTCAGGCGTGCCACGACCTATACCTGGTCAGGAAGGTGATGGATTGCTTCGATCAGTTTCCTGCATGGTAAACAAGTATACGTAAAATTCGAGCCGTGACCGGCTCCCAGGTTTCCCTGTGAATCGGCTCCTGGAGCCGATTGTCCCATGGTTCTGTATTAGATCTACGATAACATGGGGTTTTGCTTCATCAATATAAGTTAAATCGATCTACGACAGTTTAACGTTTTCACCACGTAATTGGAACGTCCTACACGTAATTGAGCCTGGTAGGTACAAAATATAATGGAAAACTAACCCTAGAGAAGGCCTAACAACCGACGTAAAGTCAATTCCCGGAACAACTCCTCTCGAATTGGCAAACCATATCCTCACGTACTACTGGATCGTTCAACCCGTTTGCAAGGCCTGACTACGCGGATATCAAACTACACCTTGGACAACAAGGCATAACTATAACAGATCAAAATCAACTGAATAAAGATCAAGCAAGATGCTACCCTTACATCTGGGAAAAGGTGCAAAGGTAGCGAGGTAACTAGAGGCAGCATAACTAAACAATCATAGTGAAAAGTATCGATGCTAACCTAAAAAATCTATGATAATAGTATTACTCGCCATCAACAAGGCTTCAAGATCGAGTAACACCAAATAGCATAGCGAATCACGCCTATGCGATATAGGCAACATGACACTTACCCGAAAGAAACCCTAGAAACAAGGGGTGGCGATCTTGTAGAGATTGTGTTTGTTGTGAACGTGATTGTCCTCCTTTTCTCAATAACCTTAGGTACATATTTATAGTCCGGAGACTTTCTATCTTTGGAATAACTCTACAACTCTATCTCTTACCTAAACCGAAACGGAACCTACTACAATATACAGATACACGGGCAATTTAGCCCAAATCCACGCACAAGGCCGATTCAACAACACGTTGCACATACGTATCTTCCAAGCCCATCTTGATTACGGCCCATCTCCTCCTTTGGCCAAAATATGGCGATAACAAGGGGTAAATAGGCATAAATAGGAAGTTATGGGCGTTACATGGGCCAGGCCCAACCCGAGGCGCGCAGGCCCGATACACTTGGTCCGAAGACTCCGGTGTGATGGCCGGAGACTCCGGTCTGGACCGGAGACTCCGGTCAATCTCCGGTGTCGTCTCCGGAGGGGCATTCTGACTGTCCTGGGCGTTGGTTTGGGGTTCGGTCCGGAGATGGACCGGAGACTCCGGTGTGGTAGACCGGAGACTCCGGTCTAGCTTTAGCAGCTTCTTGCGTCTTCTCTTCCAGGCCTCTTGCTTGGGGGTCTTGGTTTCTGGGGTCCTCTTGTCATCTCCTCTCGGTGTCATGGTCATGGGCCTGGTCATAGCATGGGCACTTGTCTCAAGCAGGATTCCATTCACATGAGAACCAAAGGAGGGTGAGATATGTAATGAGTTCACCTTTGAGGGTGTGGTTGATGTAGCATGGTGTGGACCAATGGTGAATGCCATGTGTTGGGCTGCATCATCTCCCCCCGCTTAAAAACGAGTCGTCCTCGACGAAGTTCCATCATCATATAGGGAGGAAGGTGTGCGCAAGGTCTTGATCTTGTATGTTGTGGGATCTCCGGTGTCGTAGCCTTGTTCAAATTGGTCAAAGATCTTGAAGTTGAGCTTGTCATCAAGGTGTGGTTGGAGATCTTGTAGTGTGTTCCTTGTAGGTGGTAGGTGAGGTTGTGTATCATGTTGGTGGATCACTGTCTCACCACTCATCTCACAAGGGTCCTTAGATTGCTTTATCTTGGGCAGCGACGTCATGTTGGAAGTGATAATTTGGCTTGGCATCATAGGTTGTAGCACCAATGTCTTGTATTTCCACTTAAAGGAGTATTGGTTGGAGGTACCATCATGTAGTGCACCCTTGTCGTATTGCCATGGTCTTCCAAGGAGCATGTGACACACGGTCATAGGCACGACATCACACTCGACGGTGTCTTGATATGGAACAATCTTGAAGGAGACGTTGACCTTGTGTTTGATTTGAATGGTGCCATTGTCATCAAGCCACTTGACATGATAGGGCTGAGGGTGCTCCATGTATGGTAACTTGAGTTTCTCACAAAGGTCGATGCTTGCAAGGTTGTGACAACTTCCTCCATCAATGATAACTTTTATGGACTTGCCATAAATTCCGGCTCGAGTTTGGAAGATGTTGAGGCGTTGATCCTCTCTAGGGATGGAGTTATCGTCAAAACTTGGGCGATGACGAGTGAGGGGCTTGAATCATGTTCACATAGAAGCGTGTCCTCATCTTGCATTGCGGCATCCTTAGTGATAGCGGCTTGGGTCATAGCTTCAAATTCATCTTCGCTCACGGAGTATGTTGCGCCGTTCTCACCCGTTAGCATGACTCTTGTGTTGATGCACTCATAAGACTTGTGGCCCTTTCCTCCACACTTGTAGCAAACTACTTGACTTTCCATTTTTGTGTTGGAGGAGGATGCCATAGATGTCTTGGATTGCTTGGAGGAGCTTGTTGTTTGGTTTGTTGGCTTGGAGGGGCTACTCGAGTTGATTGAAGCGAAGTACACCCTTTGCTTCTCATAAGCATGTTCCTTTTGCAAGTGGCGCTCGGCCTTGGTTGCTTGGTGAAGAAGGTTCACGAGAGTCTTGTAAGGTTGGAAATCGACTATCTTGCGTATTGGGCGGCTCAAACCGTTGAGGAACCATGCTATTGTTTGCTCTTCGAGTTCCTTCACATCGGCTCTCATCATAGTCATCTCCATCTCCTTATAGAACTCTTCAATTGTCTTTGTGCCTTGCTTCAAGTTTTGTAGCTTGTCGAAGAGGTCTTGGCGATAGTGCTCGGGGACAAATCTTGCATACATCACATTCTTCATCTCGGTCCAAGTGGTGACCGGTGGTTCTTCTTGCTTCTCACGATTGCTTTGGTAGTCTTCCCACCAAACATTGGCGTAGTCCTCAAACTCATGAGATGCCATTGCCACTTTCTTCTCTTCGGAAAAGTTGTGGACTCGGAAGATCTTGTCGACTTTGAGCTCCCATTCAAGGTATGCATCGGCATTTTCTTCTCCTTTGAACTTGGGCATAACGAACTTGATCTTCCCAAACTTGCCATCATCACGCTCATGGTGGTTGTTGCGACGTTCTTGGTGCATACTTGCGTCACTTGGAGGGCGTGGCGGCGGAGGAGGAGGCTCTTGATTGCCTTGAGGTTGTTGTGGAGGGTGTTCTTGATGATGCTCGAAGTCTCTTCTTCACCGTTGGTCGGCATCATTGACGTTCATAGCTTGACAGTGTCGGTGGTGGTGTTATGCATGTCGGTTATTGCGTCGAGCTTGGCGTGCATCCTCATCATCATCACTTGTGTCCCATACCGGTTCTTGATTTTGTTGACGTTGCTCGTGGTGGTCATGAGGAGGATGGCGACGCCGATCATTATGGTTAGCTTCATCTTGGCGTTCTTGAGGTTGGTGCACGTCGATGATTGCTTGGTGTGGTGGTGGACCATGCTCTTGTCGTTGTTGTTGAGGTTGGGGAGCATTTGGGTGCACCGCTTGAGGGCGACGATGACGAGCTTGTGGGTCCCCATTATGGTGGTGGGGTTCTCCGCGGCGGGAGTGTGACCTTGAAGACTCACCATGTCGACTTGAGGAGCGCGTGCGGGATGAACTTGACGAGCTTGAGCGATGACCGTGTCGGTTGCCAAGGTTGGCAATAGCTTGGTGAAGAGCTTGGAATTAAGCATGGTGCTCCTCTTGACGTTGCCACTCACGGTACTCAAATTCTCGAAAAGTATCATCAAGACGGTGCTAAAGTCGTTCAAATTGATTGTTGAATTCTTGGCATTGGGCCCATAAGTTGTGGCGCGTGGCAAAGCCATCTTGGTTGTTGAAATTGCTATCTCCACTAGCTCCACTTGCCCTAGAAATGGTGCACAAACACACTTGATAGATATGGTGAGATTGGTGGAATGGTAATTGCTACCTTGCCTCACCGGAGTCAACGATTGGAAAGATTGTTGTTGCCGAGAGCAAAGCGAATAGCGGGTACACAAGACACACACACACACACACAAAGTCCTATGGTGGTAGGTTAGAAAGGTGGATAGCCAATGGAACAACCAAAAGAAAAGGATATTGTAAAAAGTGGGTAAAATCCAACAAAAACAAAGTCAAAGGAAAAGGTCAAAAAGGGTGACGAGAACCTACGACTATACACACACGGTGGAGATTAATGTGGCTAGCACGACTATGAAAAATGAGCAACGAACAAAATTGGACCTAACGAAGACTAATGCTCGGTGTCGTGGCAACGCTAGGAGAGACCGTAGCCCGTTCGCACAAGGTTGAGAAGCAACGGATTTGTACGCTTGCCTTGCTCTTGCTCGCACTCTTGCTTAGAAGCTTTGGACTCTCTTTAGCTATTGGTATCTTTCTTTATTTCTTTTGCTTAGAAGCTTTTTTTTGTACACTATGTAGTCAATTTTGTTATTGCATCTATATCATGACTATGCAAGAGCAAGTGCACAATGCTTCGGCAAACATAGGAGGGCTACTCTCGATAGGTTAGGTAACACACACAGGAAGAAAGGGGGTTTAACAACGGTTGTGCAAGTTATACCTTTTGGTGATGTTGAACTTGCAATCGTTGGTGAAGGGATGGTTCGAGTTCTGCGGTGTAGATGTCGAGCACGAGGTGTTGTTGGCGTTGTGGAAGCTTGTTAGTTGGTAGACACTCAGGCGAAACACAAACACACAAAGGAAATTAGTTGAAAAAGGAAAAGGGGTCAAAATTTTGTTCAGGGCCGGAGACTCCGGTGTGTTGGGGCCAGAGATTCCGGTGTGGTCCGGAGACTCCGGTGTGATGACCGGAGACTCCGGTCTGGTTCCAGCACGACGAACAACTCGAGTTCGTGAGCAGAAATTCGGACCTTTAACCCTCAAATCCAGAAAATCTCGACCAAATTGGGCTAGGAAACGCAGGGCAAAGGTAGACCAAATCCAAGGACAAGTTCCTAATGGACCAAAACCACAATCAACTCACCAAATCAAGAGATCGATCCAAAAGCAAATTGGGGCTAAAATTTTTGGTATTTTCGAATTTATGGTGGATATGAGGGAACGAAGTCAAATCCGTGGCAACCAAAAGCTGCTGATACCAGTTGATATGGGATCCCTTGTGGGATTGACCCTAGGGTGGCCCGATCTTCACGGATTTGATGCGGGGAGTGAGGGGATACCCGATGAACACGATGAAAGCAACACAAACGCAAGGTAAAAATACAAACACACGCAATCACAACCCGATTCGATTTGCTCCCGTTGGCTCAAACAACCAATCCAATAGAATCCTCGGCGAGAGACCGTTAGGTAGAATCACCAAAGGAGAGATCGACAAGCGGATGATAGAATCCAAATCAAAGGAGAGAGTAGCAACCAAGTAGAATCCCAAAGGGAGAGACCTAGCACTACTAGAATCCTTGATGAGGAGAGACCAAACACTTGAGGAGGGTCTTGACGACTTGGAGACGAACAACCGAACTCCAAGGCCTTGTACAACTCATAGATTAACTATAGAGAGGGGTTCCCATCTAGGGTTAGGCACAAGCCTTCATTCATCATCAACTCTAGGGTTTCAAGGAGGGGGTGGGGGCTTATATATAGGCCATCCACGAGCTAGGGGTAAATAGGCATAAATAGGAAGTTCTGGGCGTTACATGGGCCAGGCCCAACCCGAGGCGCGCTTGCCCGATACACTTGGTCCGGAGACTCCGGTGTGATGGCCGGAGACTCCGTTCTGGACCGAAGACTCCGGTCAATCTCCGGTGTCGTCTCCGGAGGGGCATTCTGACTGTCCTAGGCGTTGGTTTGGGGGTCGGTCCGGAGATGGACCGGAGACTCCGGTGTGGTAGACCGGAGACTCCGGTCTGGACCAGAGACTCCGGTCTAGCTTTAGCAGCTTCTTGCGTCTTCTCTTCCAGGCCTCTTGCTTGGGGGTCTTGGTTTCTTGGGTCCTCTTGTCATCTCCTCTCGGCGTCATGGTCATGGGCCTGGTCATAGCATGGGCACTTGTCTCAAGCAGGATTCCATTCACATGAGAACCAAATTAGGGTGAGATATGGAATGTGTTCACCTTTGAGGGTGTGGTTGATGTAGCATGGTGTGGACCAATGGTGAATGCCATGTGTTGGGCTGCATCAGCGATTCTGGTGAGCATCCTCACACCTCCCCGGGCGACCTAGCTCGCCGGCAAGGTTGCACCCATAGCGCGCCGCCGCCAGCGCCGCCACTTGTTGGTCAGCTTCTTAGGGCCGTTCAATTTAGATCCAGTGGACGCGATAGAAAATAGCCGAAGGGGTAAGTATAGATCTGAGCCGCGTGTTTTAGTTAGATCTAACGGCTCGGAAGCGTGATCCTGAGCGAAGCGGTACCAGCCAACCAGGGACTGCCGCGTGGCATGTTCTTTGTTTTAAATTTCTGAATTAGATCTATTAGATGCTTGAATTTGTTTAATTCATAACTTTTGAATGCCACGTCCAAATTTGACAAATTTTATATCAATGGAATCAGGAGAGAAAATCCTTTCCATCTATGAAATGTGTTTAATGTTTTTACTCTGTTAAAATGGTTGTTTTTACATAAACATGTGTAGGCCTATTTTGTTTATAATAATTATTTGGAAAATGTTTTAATATTCAAATAAAGTTTATTTAGCTTGTTTTGTACTTGTTTACGATTCAGTACCATGCACTTGTCTTGTTTGGTGTAGAAAATCATCACATGGCATTATGCATGCATCCATATATTTTTGCTTGTATTTATTTTGTATGTGATTTTGGTGCTATTATGTTATGTGTAGATTTTGGTGCAAATAGTGATTGTGATTGTGAGGATTGTAGCTACTCTCCAAACTACCAAGGCAAGTGGTGCTTCATTATTTATTCCTATGTTTTTAACTATGCATTAGAAATAACTTTGCTAGCCTTGCATGGTTATTTTGAGCTATATGCTATGCTTGGGAAATCCTAGTAGTTGTAGAATTGCTAGAAATATTTCTAAGTCTTATCAATGTCATGCTTAGCCTAGCTAGTAGCAACCAAGGGTGGTTATATATGTAGGGTTCGCAGCATAGAAAACAAAAAAATTTCCTACGATGGGAACAACTATGTACCAAGATCTATCTACTAGATACAAACAATGGGCGGATGTATATCCGTAGAGAACATACCCTTGAAGACCGACAAAGCTTAACGAGTCCAAACTCGTGGTTGATGTAGACGATCTCTTGCCGATCTCAAGATCGAGAGGAAGTCCTAGCGCCGCAAAACAGCAGCGCATCCGTGCTTTCAAGACACGTTCGAGGCAGAGCAACCTCCGCCTCCTCGCTCCAGCGATGCAGCGGAAGCACAACTCTTTCTTCTTGAAAAGCCACCGGAACATGTATCTCGCTAGTCCGAGACCATGGGGATAAATTCTAGAGGAGAGAGATCCTTCACGAGGAGGTGTGTTGTGAGAGAGGAGGAGAGGGGGCATTTTATGAGAGGGGCACCCAAGGGGCATGGCGCCCAGCCATGGGGCTGCCCACCTCTTCCACATTCATGTGGGTGGAGCTCCACTCAAATGAAAAGCCTCACTCCCATTAAAAGCCTCCACTCTCAAAATCCACTCACATGCATTAAATTTCCACCAAATTTAATGCAAGCTCTCATTAAATAAAACTCTTTTATTTATTTATTCAGAATTTTGTTAATTACTTTAATTAACAAACATTCACATAAAACCTTGCTAGTATTCCATTTCACATGCGAACCAGTTTCAGCAATTTCACAGAAGCAGTTTGGTGTCTAGTGAAATAAATTCCTGCGCTTTCCTTTTCTTTTCGCATGAAACTTTTGCTCCAATTGGATGTCGGTGTCTCTTAAGTGTGTCACCCTACGGTTCGCGAATAATGTGGACATGATCGAGACCCTCTCGGATCAATAATCGAGCGGGATCTGGAGACCCATCGACTCCCACACATTCAACGATGACTTTCTTGTGATCGTAACCTTTTACGCTAGTATCTTAATCCTTTTGTTTCATGATATATTACATGTCCGAGATTCGATCATCGGTATCTCCATACCTAGTTTGATCTAGTTCGACATGCACTCTTTTCTCGTTCCGTGATATAACATTCTAGTGATCAAATCACTTGCTTGCAAGCTAATCAATGTGATATCACCGAGAGGGCCCAGAGCATATCCGTCATCGGGATGAACAAATTCCACTCTCGATCCATGGGCCTCAACATAACACTTTAGTAGTTCGAATCCATCTTTATAATCACCCCACATTACGGTGTGACGTTTGATGTTATCGAAACTCTTCGGTGTTAGTGATTGACATGATCTCATGGTCTAAGGATTAGGATCACTTCGTAAGATGTTATAGCAATATAAACTCAATGACTTTGATCGTAATGCTATACTTCGGATGAATGTTCATCACACCATTACACTAATGTTGTGACCTCGTTATTAACAACATCCAATGTCCATGATCAGGAAACCTATGATCATCTTGTTAATCAACGAGCTAGTTTATAAGAGAGGCATAACTAGGAACTTTCTTTTTGTTTATTAAACACACATGTATTAACGTTTCCGTATTAATACAATTATAGCATGCAAAATAAACATTTATCATAAACAAGGAATACGATAATAACCACTTTATTATTACTTGCACTAGAGACAATAATCTAGTTTGAGAACTTTGTGTATTGAACACCTATGGCTTTCTGGTGTTCCATATACGCAATTGCAAGTGGTTAACATAATCTACGGATCCGGCGCTTCAGGTATTGTATTCATGTCTTTGCGTCTTCACGCATCACTCATTCTCCAATGAGATGGCATTGTATAAATTTGGTCTTTTGGTGAGACCTTTAGTTCCTTGGGGTTAAAACACATCGATACTATTGTCATACAATATATCTTTAGTGTTAGCCGTTCGAACCACACCTTAGTTTGATAACAAACTACTTGACACAAATTCCCTCCTTTCGCTACTATAGCAGTCATATACTTAGCCTTTTGTTGTAGTATTCGTCACAATGTCTTAATTTTGGAACTCTTCCAAATACATCATGGAATCTCCTTTCCATTACATTGTGCCACCCATAGTTTAAATTGAGATAAAATTAATTTGTATCTTGTGAAAAAACTAGTATCAATGTAACGCTTTACAATGAACTATTTGTAATTGTTTGTCACCTCTACACAAATATATTCTTAGTTCTTCCAAAAGATCATAAGAATATCCTCACTATCGTCCAATGATCATTTTATGATTCATTCTGGTATATGCTCATAACACTTAGAGCATAGGACATATCTGGATGTGTACATATCATGGTATGATTGATCAAAACATTCTCGTGATTGCACTGATCAAGTGTCAAAGCACTTGAATCTTGTTTCACTTATCAAGTGTCGATACACTTGAATCTTGATTCAATTCCTTTCCATGCGACAAGAACCGTTTCTTGTTGATTCTATATTGAACTCCTTCAATATCTCATATATGTACGTTTGGCAACCATATTGGCGTTATTCACGCTAAATATTCGGGTTTTGCCTAAGTCTTTCATCAAAATGAAATTCTTAACCTTTGTCAATAAAAGATACATCATTTCTAATCAACAAGATGTCCTTCACATAATGTATTAGAAATATGTCTCGGTAACTCCACTTAATTTCTTGCAAATGCAAGCATCTTCATCGTCTCTGATGAAAACTCCTTTTCATCACGGTGAAGATTCCAACTCATGATGCTTACTTCAACCATTGAAGTTTGCATGCCCTTTTAGCATCCTTTGAATTAACAAAACCCTTTGGATCGTGTCATGTACACGTCCTAGGTAACCATTCTATTAGAAGAACTTTGTTTTGTTTATTCATCTACCATATAACAGATTATATGTAGTGGTTGCTACTTTAATCCGTCTAGACTAAATATCGCTATGAAAGATCAAATCTTGTCATAGTCAACTCCTTGAACATTGTCGTAAAATACTTTACGACATGTCGATATTTCATAGATGTGAAACATCCATGTACATTTCTTTATAGATCCAAATCGACCGATAGGTTTTACACCTTTCCGGAGGGTCTTCCAAGTTCAAAACTTGATTTCTCGTGTATGGAACTATCACGGATTTTATGGCTTCAAGCCATTTGACTTGAGCCAGGGCCCATCATCGCTTCTTTGCATATAGTCGGTTAATCATTGTCAAACAATGATGATTTACTCTCAAATCTTAGTATTTGATTGTTTATCCGACCGACTTGGTTCAATAAGAACTTAGATCTCCGTGACCACAACCTTTGAGGCACATAAGCTATGAGCATTATGGCAGCCTCCAGAACAATTTCGGCTAGCAACAAAGACATTTAGCTAAGATTCGTTAACCTTATCAAAGTTCTATTGTCCTCCCACTAAACTTTTGCGAAAAATTCCTTTTTCAAGAAACTTCACATTTCAAGCGACAAACCCTTTTGTCCTCGGTTTTATGGAGGAATAACCAATTGTTATTTGGAATAACCTACAAAGACATGCTCATCCGAATTCGGTTGTAAACATCTTACTTATGTTTAGCATACCAAAATTTAAGAAATGACAACTTGGGTTTTACCCCAAACCATAACTTCCATGGTGTCATTTCAACGGATCTAGATGGAGCTCTTTTCAGTGTAAAAGCGGAAGTCTCTAAAGCTTTAATCTTTTAAAACATAATGGCAGTTTTATAAATAACACCTTTGATCCAACCATGTCAAACAAGGTTTCATTACAAATCTCAAACACTCCATATTCCTATGGTGTTTCGGGAGATGTAGATCTAGGTGTTTTGCTAAACTTGTAACTCAAATAAATCCCTTTTATGATAAAATCATAATTCATTTATTTTTCTTGTTACACTTGTAACTCAAATAAATCCCTTATGATAAAATCATAAACCATTTATTTTCTTGTTACAATGATTTTCACTTCATCTTGAAAGTCTTTGAAACATTTTCAAATATTTCATACTTCTTTCTCATTAAGTGAACATTCACTCAAATTTCCGGAGAAAGCATATGAAGTTGAAATCCATAAACTACGACTACACATAATGGAATACATACATCGATATGTATAAATTCCAATAATTTAGTCATTCGTTCTTCTTTGGCCTTTGAACGAAGTTTTAATTATCACGTGGAAAGTCTCAAAAGCGTCACTTGATCAAATCAAAGACTCCAAAAATCCATGAATATGGAGATTCTTCATGTTTTCTTTCCAATATAATTTAAACAGCGATGTCACTTCATAAGTGATCTTTCAATCATTTGTCTTGCAACATTTTAGCATTAGGTTTTATGGATGTGATTTCTTCAACTAGATTTGTAAATCATCCATCTTATATGGAATACGGTAATTATTTGAACAACCTTTGTTCTTATAATACGATTCAAATAACAATTATTAAAACAAATCTTGAAGTCAAGCTTTGATGTCAACGAGAAATACAAACAACGGTTTGTTTGTTTTCGATGAACATCATCACATATTCTCTGGCTAGTTACTTAGGCCATTGTGGTTCATGAATTGCGTCATTCGTATGAAATTTCATACCAACCAATTCGGTATCTAATACCCAAGAACCACATTGTTTAACAAGCAAAGAATACAACCATAACATGTATATCATCTATATACCTAAATTGGATATTTCCAATCTTTTCTTTTCTGCCAAATATATTTTATAGATTCTCTTTCAGCATTTCCTTTTCCTTTTAAAAGAATCTATCAACATCAAAAGTGGCGCCATATACATGACACATAGTCCAAAGCGTGTATATTCAAATAATAATACCTTTGGACTTGCACTTTGAAGTAGATCACCATCATCAAAATGATCGGTATTCTTTCAAAATCCATTCTTTAGTAATCTTTTAGTGTAGTAAACACTTTACATACATCTTCTATTCACCCTTATCATGACGACTTTCATGATCAAGCTACTGTAGCTTATAAAGGAGAATCGTGAGTATAACATTACTTTCCAAAACCCTTTTGGATGATTAGGATGTCTAGCATCTCCAACCTTTGTAAATTCTCATCCAATATGAGAACATATATTATACTCTATCATATTGCAACCAAAAAATTGTCTGAGATATCGTTATATCTGCCACACATGATGGTTTCTGAAACAATTCTTTCAGCTTCTAGATAAACTTGATATTAAAACAATCAAGAATCATAGAGGCAAACATGATACTTAAGATACTAACACCGAATTGTTACTCTCGATTTAATACCAATTATTAAATTTCACGGAGTAAATAGAGTTTGCTAAAAGTTTGCAATAGGACTTTAAACTTTGATTGACACTCAACACAATGATACCAGTTAAGTAAAGTATATCCAATTCTATAGTTCTATTATCTCAATTACAACTATGCATATGGTGGTGAGCATGCCAATGACTACAACAAATTATGCAAATTCACTTTGATTTAATTTATGATAAATTGAGTTCTACTAATACAAATTAGAAATGAACTCCCACTCAAAACGACATCCCTCGTGTATTTTTGGTGATTACATGAACCAAATCCACTCAAGTCCGATCATCACGTGAGTGATGCGCTTCAAAGGCGAGCATCCATATGGTCATCATATCAAAACATATGACTCATGCTTAACCTTTCGGTCCGTGTTCGAGGCCATGTCTCAGACATGCTAGGCTCGTCAAGTAAGAACCTTAGTATTCTGTGTAATCGTCTTACCGAGATATGCTCGTGGATTCAAGTACACCGATCATCACGTGATGTCTTGAAGCGGCGAAACATTGTCGGTGCATACTTAAGGAAGAACACATTCTTATCTTGATATCTAAATGAGGGATCATCTTATTTTGCTAATAAAACGCCAAACAAGCAATATAAGATGCTATCAAACATCACATGTTTATTAGTGAAATGTTATGGTTCCCGCAGATGATCTCTATCATGTGCATCGTGGTACGATCACTATCATACCTATATGTGTAAATCCAAGGTCTATGGAGTTTACACGCTATGTGTGTTGTAAGAGTATCATCTCATACTTCTACTTACAACATCACCATCTCATAACACTAGCCCAGCAACAATCTAAACTAGACGCCTCTAATTTATCCATTGCAAGTTTTACGTGGCTTAGGGCTTTCGAGATAGAACCGTTCTTACCTACGAACATGAACCACAACGAGGATAACCAAATTGTTGACAACTCGTTGCAAATTAGATATTGACTATAGTAGGAGAGATGACACCCGCTAGCCACTTATGCAAAACTAGTTGCATGTCAAGCGTGGCAGGTCTCATGTGCGAGGACATGTAAAGTTTGTCCGGCTTCATCCCACTATGCCACCAATATCCAAAGTACAACTAAGAAGCAATAAAATGATCATCATCCCACATAATCATATGTGTACTACCTGCAAAGTATCTACGCATAGATCCGGCTCGATACCCTGTAGGGTTAGCGACGCAAGATAGAAAACAAAAAAATTTCCTACGATGGGAACAACTATGTACCAAGATCTATCTACTAGATACAAACAATGGGCGGATGTATATCCGTAGAGAACATACCCTTGAAGACCGACAAAGCTTAACGAGTCCAAACTCGTGGTTGATGTAGACGATCTCTTGACGATCTCAAGATCGAGAGGAAGTCCTAAGCGCGCCAAACAGCCAAGCATCCGTTGCTCGCACACACGTTCGAGGCACCGAGCAACCTCCGCCTCCTCGCTCCAGCGATGCAGCGGAAGCACAACTCTTTCTTGCCGAAAAGCCACGGGAACATGTATCTCGCTAGTCCGAGACCATGGGGATAAATTCTAGAGGAGAGAGATCCTTCACGAGGAGGTGTGTTGTGAGAGGAGGAGGGGCCTTTTATAGGGGAGGGGGCACCCAAGGGCATGGCGCCCAGCCATGGGGCTGCCCCCACCTCTTCCACATTCATGTGGGTGGAGCTCCCACTCAAAATGAAAAGCCTCCACTCCCATTAAAAGCCTCCACTCAAAATCCACTCACATGCATTAAATTTCCACCAAATTTAATGCAAGCTCTCATTAAATAAAACTCTTTTATTTATTTATTCAGAATTTTGTTAATTACTTTAATTAACAAACATTCACATAAAACCCTTGCTAGTATTCCATTTCACATGAACCAGTTTGACAATTTCAACCAAAGCAGTTTGATTGTCTAGTGAAATAAATTCCTGCGCTTTCCTTTTCTTTTCGGCATGAAACTTTTGCTCCAATTGGATGTCGGTGTCTCTTAAGTGTGTCACCCTACGGTTCATGAATAATGTGGACATGATCGAGACCCTCTCGGATCAATAATCGAGCGGGATCTGGAGACCCATACTGACTCCCACACATTCAACGATGACTTTCTTGTGATCGTCGGAACCTTTTACGCTAGTATCTTAATCCTTTTGTTTCGCGATATATTACATGTCCGAGATTCGATCATCGGTATCTCCATACCTAGTTTGATCTCGTTATCGACATGTACTCTTTTCGTTCCGTGATATAACATTCTAGTGATCAAATCACTTGCTTGCAAGCTAATCAATGTGATATCACCGAGAGGGCCCAGAGCATATCTATCCGTCATCGGGATGAACAAATTCCACTCTCGATCCATGGGCCTCAACATAACACTTTAGTAGTTCTAAATCCATCTTTATAATCACCCTGTTACGGTGTGACGTTTGATGTTATCAAGAAACTCTTCCGGTGTTAGTGATTGACATGATCTCATGGTCTAAGGATTAGGATCACTTCGTAAGATGTTATAGCAATATAAACTCAATGACTTTGATCATAATGCTATACTTCGGATGAATGTTCATCACACCATTACACTAATGTTGTGACCTCGTTATTAACAACATCCAATGTCCATGATCAGGAAACCTATGATCATCTTGTTAATCAACGAGCTAGTTTATAAGAGAGGCATAACTAGGAACTTTCTTTTGTTTATTAAACACACATGTATTAACGTTTCCGTATTAATACAATTATAGCATGCAAAATAAACATTTATCATAAACAAGGAATACGATAATAACCACTTTATTATTGCCTCTCGGGCATATTCCCTTCAATATATTCATGCTATGAATAAATATTTCTAAGTCTTTGGACTATGTTTTGCTTAATAAAACAACTAAGTAAATGAAACACCTGGGTGGAATGGAAAGAATGGGTTTTGTTGAGTGGTTACACAAGGCCCATTTCTATGGTTTATCTTGTGTATCTCACTTGTGGAAAGCCACCCAGGAACAAAGGGATTTGAGATGCCATATGTTAAGAAGCTTCTAGTGCAGCCACTTGGCAATATGGGCTCTGCCTGGATCATATAGGTTGCAATAACTTAGCCATTTGGATAGTTGGTGGTAGTGGGATGATAGGTTGGATCGCGTCCATTTGTTCTAAGGGAAGACTTCTGAAAGGTCCTGTCTTGATGAAAATCAAGTCTTGTGGGGAAAGTGCACAACCTTTGCAGATGGAAGAATCTAAGTACTTAGCCATGTCCCTGGTATTGGATAACTTGAGCATCAAGACATGGAAGCTATCAAGAATCTCCTCATCCCAATTTCTAAGTAAAAACTTGTGGTTGAACAAGGGTGAAGGACCCCAATGTCTATTGGTGGTTCCTTGGGGAAAGATTTTGACAAAGAAAAACTTAGTGTTTTCAATTAATAGGTAAAACCTATTTTTAGCAAAGCAAGCCTAAGCTACACTTAGCCAAAATGCATATAGTATCTAGTCCACTAATATTCTACTAAGGTATCACTTGCCAATACTATTCCAATGTATTGACCCACTGTGGCTGTAACTTGTGATGTTGCAGGTTATTCTGATGATGATTAGGAGTCATGAGTCTACACTCAACATGCTTGCATGTGGCACATGAAGATGAAGACTTATTTATCTTATTACATATTTAAACTCTTGTATTAGGCCTGTGGCCATGGAGTTGTAAAAGACTATGTTTGTCTATGGAATGACTTGTAATAATGACCTTTGTTTCTATGTACTTCATATTAAACTGTGGATGCTAGCATTGATCCAGGGACTAGCATTGCAAACACAGGGATCCTTTCCTTTAAGAAGGAGGATCTTCTGAGATGGTATCGACCTTGTGTTGCCTGTAGGATTATGACCCTAGGATTGGAAACCACTAAGGAAAATTTTTAACAACTTCCACACTTGTCTTTTCTTCTCGTAAACTTTTCTAATCTTATTTCTCATCTCTATTTGTAGATGAACTCCATCAACGAAGCCGTGAGGAAGGGACCACTCATGACTATGACTCTAGAATGTGAGAGAAAATTCCCCAAGGCTCTCAAGGACCTCATGGTTGCCATGGGAATACATGGTGCAGCTGTGTACAAAGGTTTTCCTGTGATGGATGAAGGAGTTGAGTACTGGTGGGTGCAACTTCACTTGTATAAAAACAAGGAAGACAACCACAAGGACTCAGGATTCTGCATGGTCACCAATTCAGTGATGCACACCACATTCTTTGATTCAGCAAGGGATGCAGCTTGGAAGGCCATCAAAGAACTCGGTGATAGAATCAAGTGCAGAATGCTTAACACCCAGAATGATCTTAGGGAAGAAAAGAAGCATTCCCAAGAGTTAGAGGCTACCAACCAAAGCTTAAGGAAGGACATCATAGACTTAGCAATGGAGTCTAGTGATCTAGACAAACAGATTGCCTCTAGGATGCCCTGTTAGCCAACTTGGCAAGTGAGAAGGAATTGTAACGTACTTAGTTAGTTGGACCACCACACTTATCATTTTATTTTCCAAATGTTGTTTAAAATAAGTTGAACCTTGGTTGTCAGTAATGGATCCATGTATGCCATGACTTGTGTGTTTTGATTTCCAAAGTTATGCATGTGATGCCTTGTCTTGTGAATTATCTTAAATTGTGTTGATTCTAAATTTTTCTATCTTATAAATAGATGCCTAATGTTACTATCAGCACGGCTGAAGAGTTCAAGGGAACTCGTTTTAGCACTCGTATTATTGAGCTCACTAGTCTGCTCAATCTCCCTCTTCCTACTATCATGATGCTTCCCCTCACCAAGTTTGAGAGGAAAGACCTTTGGGGCTTCAAGGTCAATCAGCCAGGACGCCAGACTGAGCCAGCCACGGAGGCCATCATCTTCAAGATCATGCATGATGACAAGGAGAGAGGCCTAGAGGTAGTCATGCAGGATTTGATTGGCCGTTTACTAGGGAGACACTCTCGAGAGGTTAGAGGTACTCACTTCCACACCTTTGGTAGACGTGATGATGATGGAGAGGCTGTTGACTTTGAGGATACTTCGAGAGAGACGGCAGATCCGATTCGCCTATACCTCCAGGACTTAGAGGTTCTTCTTAGGCACATAGACACTTATAGGGCCAACGTCATGCTTAGCAATGACGAACTCCAGGTGCAGCTTCGTGAGAAGGACAAGCTCTTCGCAGAGCAAGATGAGATAGTCAAGGAGATGGAGGCTAAGTTTGAGAGTTAGGATAGAAAGTTCAAGAGTCAAGAGAAGAGAGTCCAAGATAGGAACAAGAGGATTCGAGACATGACTGCAGAACTAGAGGCCAAGGACTTCGAGCTCGAGCATCAGCAGACTGTGATTGAGAGACTTCGTTCACAGAAGAGGGCTCTCAAAGCCAAAGTAGAGACCTTGACCACCAATGTAGAGGAATACAAGACCGCAATGGAGAATGCAGGTCTTATATTTGTTGACGAGGAGGTTGATGCAGAGGAGTAGTGATGACTACTCATTTATCTTTATTTATCATGTCTTTGATTATTGAGTCGCAATGACCATCCAACCTGTGGATGGCTTGCTATTGGTGTGTTTACTTTTCCAAAAACTTATTGTCTGTGTTGTTGAACCTTTACTACTATGATGCATGATTGTGATTATTATGTGATGTATTGTGCATGTTAGCATCTATGGGTATCTCATTCTTATCCTTATTGAAAACCAAAGATGCATCCCCGACGTGCCAATCCCAACCCCAACAACAAGAACATCACTCCTGAGATGCAGCAAATGATGACAGCTCAGACTCAGCTGATGCAAATGATGACTATGTTCATCTAGAATCAAAACAACAACAACAACAACAACAACAACAACAACAACAATAACAACAATAACAACAACAACAATTATAACAACCCACCGGGTTTTGACATGCTTACTAGGTACTTGAGACTGAGGCCAACAAAGTTCTTAGGAACTACTGATCCTATGGTGGCCAATGATTGGCTACGCTCTGTGAACAAGGACTTGGTAACTGTTGGCTGTACTGATGAAGAGAAAGTCAGATTTGCAGCTCACTTGTTGGAAGGACCAGCAGCCACTTGGTGGGATAACTTCTAGATCGCCACTCCCATTGAGGATGTGACATGGGCTATCTTTGAAGATGGTTTCCATACTACTCACATCTCATCCGTAGTGATGAGTTTGAAGAAGAAAGAGTTCCATAACTTGAAGCAGCGCCACCGCGGCGTGGCTGAGTATATTGAGGAGTTCAACAATCTGGCGCGATATGCACCGGATGAAGTTGACACTGATGCAAAGAGGAAGGAAAAGTTCCTTGAAGGGTTGAATGATGAATTGAACCTACAGTTAGTTGTGGCCTATGTTCCCACATACCAGTCTCTTTGTGACAAGGCTGCTATTCTGGAGAGCAAAATGAAACAGGTTGAAAGCAGGAAGAGAAAGCACTCTGACAAGCACAGCTCGGGATCGTCTCACAAACGTTCCCATTATGATGACAGTGGGAGTTCTGGATCCCACAAGCATGGGAAGTTCAACAAGAACCACAACCACAACCGTAGTCATGACAACGATAAGTACAAGAATCACAAGGGTGGATATAAAAGCCACCACAATGGAAGTGGAAGTGCAGTGGAAGCCAGCCTGTCAAGAAGGATCTTAGTCAGGTTGAATGTTTCAAGTGCAAGAAGATGGGGCATTATGCAAATGAATGCCCAGAAAAGAAAGTTGAAGGACCCAATAGGACCAACCCTTTTCAAAAGGGACAAGTGAACCACATTAATGTGGAGGAGATTTATGAGGAATCTAATGCTGTGGCTAGTAAGTTCAAACTCAATTCTATTCCAGCACTTGTTCTTTTTGATACTGGTGCATCACATTCATTCATATCAAAAGCATTTGTTGATAGAAATGGGTTTCCAACTGAAAACATTGGGTGTCCAATAAAAGTAAGTTCTCCAGGTGGAGATATGATAGTAAGTCTTGGATGCCGGGATCTAGTGATAGAGTTTGGAAAACATAAGTTTCCAGTGAGTCTGATAATCCTAGATTCCCAAGGACTAGATGTAATTTTGGGAATGGATTGGATGACCAAGTATGAAGGAGTACTATATTGTGCCAATCATACTGTTGCACTCACAATCCCGGAAAAGAAAAGGATTAGGTTCAAGTCTAACTTTGAATCAAAAGGGAGTAAGCTAAATTCTCTTAAGGGGGTTAGCATAGACAGTGTGCCTATTGTGAGTGAATATCCGGATGTGTTTCCGGAAGAATTGCAGAATGCCACAGATAGAGATGTGGGGTTTCTTATTGATTTGCTACCGGATCTGGACCAATAGCAAAGAGACCATACAAGATGTCGTGGATGAGTTGAAAGAACTCAAGAAGCGACTTGGAGAAACGATTGCGAAAAGGATTTATCCAACCAAGTTCTTCATCTTGGGGAGCACCAGTTTTGTTTGTGGAAAAGAAAGATAGAAGTCAAAGGTTATGCATTGATTACCGTTCACTCAAGGAGGTGACTATCAAGAACAAATAGCCTTTGCCTAGAATCAATGACTTGTTTGATCAGTTAGAAGGAGCTTGTGTGTTCTCAAAGATTGATCTCCGGTCAGGTTACTTCCAGCTCAAGATAAGAGAACAAGACATACCTAAAACAACTTTCACCACAAGGTATGGATTGTATGATTATACCGTAATGCCATTTGGTTTGACCAATGCACCAGCATACTTCATGAATATGATGAAAAAGGTGTTCATGGAATTCCTTGATAAGTTTGTTGTCGTTTTCGACGATGACATTTTGATATACTCCAAGAGCAAAGAAGAGCATGAAGGACATTTATGTTTGATACTTGAGATGCTTAGAGATCATAAGTTGTATGCCAAATTCAGCAAGTGTGAATTTTGGTTAAATGAAGTTGGATTTCTTGGACACGTTGTGTCAGGAGATGGTGTAGCAGTTGATCCTGCTAAAGTTTCAGCTGTAACTAAATGGGAATCTCCCAAGTCAATGAAAGAGGTTCGTAGTTTCCTTGTCTTAGCAGGTTACTACAGAAAGGTTCATTGAAAATTTCTCCAAGGTAGCTAAACCTATGACAGAATTACTAAAGAAAGACAAGAAATTTGCTTGGTCTGAAGGTTGTGAACTCAGTTTTCAAGAATTGAAGAAGAGGCTAGTGACAGCACCAGTCTTATGTTTGCCAAATTTGGAGAAAGATTTCCAAGTGTATTGTGATGCATCTCATCATGGATTAGGTGCAGTACTTATGCAAGAAGGGAAAGTTGTGGCTTATGCCTCGAGACAACTCAAAACTCATGAAGTAAACTACCCTAGTCATGATTTAGAGTTAGCCTCTATTGTCCATGCACTCAAAACATGGAGACATTATCTGTTGTGGGAATGACCACGGCGGATCTGTCAGCGGTAGTAGTAGAAACGAGGGCAAGGCGGCCACCATCTGCGGTCGAGATGAGGCAAAGACAGGATTTACCAGGTTCGGCCCCGGAGGCAAGACCTACTCTGCTAGATTGTATAATGGAGGTGATTATAAGGGTGAACTCCGGCTAGGCGGCGAGTTGCTTGGGTGTATGAGGGAACGTGTCTCTCACCCCTTAGGGAGGTTTATATAGGCTCACCTCCCTAGGGTTTACATATCTCAACCGATTCGGTTACAACTTTGGCAATCGTTTACCCTAGACCGTGGGCCTATCCACTACTTTGGGCCTTCTACTTCCGATCGCTTGGTACCTTGGGCTTTGATCCACTCGATTCTCTGAGCCCACTGCCACCTTTGGGCGATCGGAACGCGTCTGTGAGTATACCCCAGTAGGCATATCCCCATCAGTAGTCCCCGAGGCCGTCGTTGATTAGGCGTGGGTGGCTGCTGGCAGTCGGAGTATACAGCTTCAAGTTGGCATCCAGTCGAATCGTCGGCGGGCTCCTGCATAAAGGAAAAAATCCGGCGAACCGAGTTGTGTCTTGGGCGAGTCGAACCGACGGGACACGGTCTCGGCGAGTGACTTAGCGAGCCGAGTGGATGGAAATGGACCGTCGGGAGCGGTCAAACTAGCCGTTAAGGTAACTCAACGGTAACTTTGGCGTAATCATCGCCTGATGCGGCCTCCATTTGGCGGGCAACCTCCGCTATATAAGAGGAATGGTAGACTATCGCAAAGCCAACCGCCCACCATTTCTTCCGAGTACGCATCTTCCTTCCTTTGATTCCGATCGATCGACGCAATCCTCAGACCTCCAAGCAAATCCTCAGCCATGGCCTCTCCACGAACCTTGGGGTAGATCCAAGTGCACCGGCGCAATGGCCTCCTTCGAGGAGGCGGAATCCTTGGGCCGGCTCTTGGCGTATCCCCGCAATGGAAAGCGACCCGAACCAGCGAGAGAGTTCATCTGCTTCACTAGTCACCTCGAGCGGGGGTTAGGGTTTCCCACCTCTTTGTTCTTCCGGCGCTTCTGCGCCTACTACGGGATCCAACCCTCGGATCTGGGTCCCCATAGTATCGAGCAGCTCGCCATCTTCGTGGCGTTCTGCGAGTGCTACTTGGGCTGCCGGCCCTATTTTCCCCTGTGGCAAGATCTGTTCCATGGACGGATCAGCCGTGAGGAGGCAGGCGGCCCAATGCTAGCCGCGGGCGGCTTAACCTTTCAACTCAAATCTAAAGCCTCCTTCTTCGACCTGATGCTGCCGGCCAAAGCAGCGAGCGACTGGAAAAAGTCGTGGTTTTATGTGACCGAAGCGACCCCGGAGGACGAGGCGGCGATCCCGCGGTACTCGGCCGACCGTTCGAAGCGCCATCTCCAGTCGTCAAGCTCCCGACGACCAGCGGATGGTCGTCGAGATGCTCCAGACCATCCGCCACGAAGAAGAAGGGGCTCGAACGGTAAACTTGTACAATTGTTGGCTTGGCGGCTCGTTCCGCTAACGCCACCATTATATGTACCGATTACGGGCGGGAGACTCGGCAGCCTGCGACGAATGGAAGCGGAGGACTACCTCTCAGCGAAGAAGATCACCAGGCGACATACGCGGATGCGCGGTGGGTCCCTCCTACACCATGACGTCCAGCTCGACGGTAATCCCTTTATCTTGTTCGCGATCGTGGCGTGTACAACGCGGTAATTCTAACTGCTTCGTGTTTAATGCAGCTGTTCCAAGTGGTGGAAGGGTGGCTACCACCGCCCGACGAAAGCCCGAGCCATCCGCCCGAGAAACAAGCGAATCGCCACCCGCCAAGGCATCGAGGACGAAGACGAGTCGAAGGAGATTGCCCACTGGTCCGAAGACCAGCGCAGCGTCGGCGAAATCGAGGTGAGCCGGAGCCTCGAACGTCACGACGACGACGACGAACTCCCGGAGACCACCTCGCGCCACCAGGCCACTCCCGCGAAGAAGAAGAAGAAGGAGAAGGAGGCGAGGGCCCCCCTAAGGAGGAAGACGAAGCCGCCGAAGACGGCCTCACCGCCACACTCAGCGAGCAGCTCTGATGCTCGCAGCTCGGCCGGTGACGGCGCGGCCCCGGCGACAACCGTGCTAGACGCGCCATCCGTCGAAGCACCGCTGGCTTCAATGCCTCCGCCCTTCGCGCCGGTCTCCGGGCTAGGGAAGGCTCCGGCTGTGGCGACTTCACCTCGCAAGGAGGTCCCGAGCATGGCGGTCTCGCCTCGCAAGGAGGCTCCGACTGTGGCAGCCCCACTTCGCAAGGGGGCCTCCGCCGAAGGCGTCCCGGAGGCGCCAACCGCTACCTCAACGTCAAAGAAGCCGTCCGTATCCGGGACCACGGCGTCACAGGCGGGGCTTAGTCGCCGTTGGGCCCGAGCTGGAGAAACCGGCCGTGCAGGCTGCGTTTCCTTCCGATCGCCAAGTGAGTGCATTCGCCTTCACCTTTCTCTTTAGTACTTGACTGTTTTATTGATTTGTCTTGGCGTGTAGGACCGGAGTGAAAAAGATGGGCCACCCGGCGGTGGCCAAGGTGCCCTCCGCTAGCGAGGAGGATCCTTCCCGTAAGAGGAAGGTGGGCGAGTCGCCGCCTCCACGGAAGGCAGCAAGAAGGCCAAGGCGGCGACATCGTCATTGTCTCGACGAACCGCGGCCGCCGCTGGGCCCGATGGGGCGACGCGTCCACGAAGGGCGCCGTTGCCTAGGAGGAAGCGAGCTCCTTTGGGGCGGGTGCGTCAATTGCTACCTTCCTCCGCTTCATGACCAAGGCGGCCACGGCGAGTGAGGCTGCGGCTCCGAGCCTCGCTCCAGGGACCGCCGGCGCTGAGATTGACCAACGTCGCGGGCACACACCGGCACTGCTTGCGTCTGTGGACGCGGTGCAACTTCACGGCATGCTTGGCGCGGCCATCCAGGTACCTCCAGTCCCCGAGGATCAGGTCGGTGCTTAGCAGCGGCTTGATTCTTATAGTTACTTGTTTTGTACGTCGAGTCCCCGATGCGCACGCTAAATTGTAGCGGTGGGCACACGAGTAGTTTCGTGGTCACCAGTCCGAGTGCGCACTCGCTAAATTGTAGCGGTGGGCCGAGTAATTTCGTGGTCACCGTCCCAGTGCACTCGCTAAATTGTAGCGGGTGGGCACTGAATATTCGTGGTCACGGTCCCGAAGTGCTTTTCGCTAAATTGTAGCGGGTGGCCGAGTAGTTTTCGTGTCTTGACTTTGAAGATGTCAGTGCACTGCTGGAGTCGGCAGAGCGATTGGCTGCGAAGCAGCATGCTGAGAAGGAGTTGGCCGCTCTCCAAGAAGTAAATAAGGAACTTCAGGCTGTTGCTGCGCAGGCGGAGGTGGCTCGTCAGGAGCTTGTCCCTGCTGGCGAGCTGATGGCGGCGAGATCTGCGTTAGGCACTGCTGAGCAAAGGATCGCCGACCTCGAGCGCGAACTGCGGGAGGCGAAAGAAGAAGCGAGTTCGGCGAACGGGCGAGCTAAGGCCGCCGTTGCGGCCGCGGAGGAAGACCGGAAGGTGTCGGAAGCCCTCATTGTTGGGCTTCAAGACGATCATACGTCGCTTCATAGTTTCATCACGGGACTCGCCCGCCCGTTGCTTGGTGAGTGCGTCTTCCCAGTCTTGTAGTTGTATTGTTTGTGGTTTCCGTGGTACTCACAGCTGTTTCCGTCTAGCAGGCCGTGTGATTGGTAGCCATGAAGAAGCGAGCTCTCTTGATGCGAGGGAGTGCGTGAGCATGCTCGTCGACTCGGCGACGCTGTCGGCGACGTGCATCCGCGCCTATCTTCAAGAAATGTCGCCCACGGAGGTTATTCCCAGTGACCTCGTCGAGGTGTGGGAGTACTTGGAGAAGGCGCCCGCGGTCGTCGAGTTCATGACGCGGTCGGCGTTTCGGCGTGGAGCGTCAACAGCTCTGAGCCTGGGACTTGCCCACTTCCCTGAAGACTTCGACCTCGACGATGTGACGAGTGGGTATCCGTCGTCGACTGGCGCAGTGGATCTGTCTGAGGTTCTCAAGCTGCAGGAGCGTGCCGCCGCGTACTCGGAGCGTGTCTGGGCGATGGGCGACCTCCTTCCTTATCAGGAAACGGTCGTCGCGCCGAACGACCCCGAGCCGCCGCATCGCGACTTCAAGGTCGAGCAGCCTTTCCGCGCGGCGATGGCGGGTGAGCTGACGACGTATCCATCAAACCCGTACACTGCGTTCATCCGTAAGCGCCGGGATTCTGGTGCGTCGTCGTCGAAGCCTGCAGAATAGGGTAGTGTGCCTAGATATGTTAGCAGCAGTTCTGCCGGGCAGGCATAATTTGTAATGTAAGACAATGCGATTTGCTATTGAATGGGATGTTGTGTCCATTTTGCTAGTAATTTGTGTGTTTTGGATTGACTTTGGATGAGTCCCCGAGCGCGTCCGCCCTTTTTTGGGGTTTACCTCATATATGATGTTTTGTTTGTATCATGTGTTTTGTTAATTTAGTCGACTCGCCCGAGCTCGGAGAGCCAGTCGCACGGCGACTCCCTTGAGTGCTCTTTACTTTACCGTTTTCCGTCTTGTGACGGGCCGGTGTGAGTCCCCGGCGTGGTATTTGGTAGTTCAAGGCGCGACTCGAGGGTGGTTGAGGACTGAGCGCGTAGGTGTGAGCGCGTCACTCCTGCCTGGCCCGGTGGGTCAGTCGCGTGGCGAGTCCTGGGCGTGCTCTCTTACTTGGCGTTTTCCCTGACCTATCGTGACGAACTGGTATTCAGTCCCCGAGCGTGGTACTTAGCCATTCGAGTCGCTACGCCGAGGATGCGGAGGACCAAGGTCGCTGTGGGAAGCGAGGACAGTTGTCTTGGTTCGTAAAACCAGTCGAGCTAGGCGACTCCAATGGGGCTCCGGATTGGCGTTTTTCGTGGACGATGCAAGACCTGAAACGACTCAGTGCTCTTACATCGCACTACTTAGCCGTGCCGGTCGCTGTACCAAAGGTTGACTTCTGTATTTTTAGCATGACGCTGTTTATTACGAGTGCGATTGGCACAAGGCATGGAGAGTAGACGAATTTTGCGGTAACCGTTTCTTTTTATTCATAGCGACTGGAGAGTACATATGTGGGGTTCTAGGAATAGAACTTCCGGAGGAGATTTACATTCCATGGCCGCTTGACGTCGAGTTCGCCGTCCCCGCGGACGTCGATGAGGTAGTAGGCGTCGTTGCCGAGTACGCGCCCGATGGCGAACGGGCCTTCCCACGGAGGGGAGAGCTTGTGCAGCCCCTTCTTGTCCTGGATGAGGCGTAACACCAGGTCGCCTTCCTGGAAGGTGCGGGTTTTCACCCGTCGGCTGTGGTAGCGGCGGAGCCCTTGCTGATAAATGGCGGTGCGCGATCGGGCGAGGTCGCGTGCTTCGTCGAGTTGGTCGAGCCCGTCTTGGCGGGCCAGCTCGTTTGCGGCCTCCGTATAGTGGACGATCCGCGGCGAGTCGTGTTCGAGGTCGGTGGGCATGACTGCTTCAGCGCCGTAGACCATGAAGAAGGGAGTGAATCCCGTCGACCTGTTGACCGAGGTGCGGATTCCCCAGATGACGGAGGGTAGCTCTTCGACCCAGCATCCAGCGGTGCGCTCGAGTGGTACTTGGAGTCGCGGCTTCAGGCCGTGGAGGATGCTTTGGTTGGCTCGTTCCGCCTGGCCGTTGGATTCCGGGTGTGCGACTGACGCGAGGTCGAGCCGGATGTGGTGCTCTTCGCAGAATTCGGCCATTGCTCCCTTGGCGAAGTTTGTGCCGTTGTCCGTGATGATGCTGTTAGGGAACCCGTAGCGGTATATGAGCTCGCGTAGGAACTTAGTGGCGGTCTTCCCGTCGCATTTCCGGACTGGCTTGGCCTCTACCCACTTTGTGAATTTGTCGACGGCGACCAGCAGGTGGGTGTAACCAGAGGGGGCCTTCTTGAAGGGGCCTACCATGTCCATGCCCCACACGGCGAATGGCCAGGTGATGGGGATTGTTTTGGCCGAACTTGGAACGTGCGTCTGGTTGGCGTGCCGGCACCGGCGCATCGCTGGGCGATATCGGCAGTCGGCGTGTGCGGTGGGCCAATAGAAGCCGTGTCGCATAGCCTTGGCGACGAGGGCGCGGCGGCGTGGTGGCATGATCGCTGAGTGGATGTCGTGTAGATTTTGCGTCCTTCACGGTTGGGCAACGTTGAACACGCGGTGACGCTGCGCTTGTGTAGCTTCGCCGTCGATGATGGTGTAGGACTTACATCGGCGATCATTCGGCGCTTGTCTGCGTCTGCGGGCAGGTTACTGTCTCGGTAGGCGATGTAGGGCTTGGTCCATTAAATGCGGCTCGGTGATGAGTGCGACCAAGGTTGCCTCTCGTTGGAGGGACTCGATGTCGATCTCCCTCGGGAGAGGCTGATGGTTTGAGATTGTGTCGAGGAACACGGCGGGTGGTGCGAGTCGAGCCGACCCGATCACGAGAGGGCGTCGGCCTCCTCGTTTTCCTGTCGATCCATTCGGAATAGCGGTGAAGTGGCCGCCCAACTTATCCACCTCTTGGCGATACGCCGCCATGGTAGGGACGGCGTCGCAGTGCGGCGACTTGTCCCGCGACGGTCGGAATCTCCGTAGCATCGAAGGCGATTGACGCTCATCTCCTTTGCGGCTCGCATGCCGTGGAGTAGGGCCTCGTATTCGTCCATGTTGTTGGTGCAGGGCGTGAATTCGAGGCGGAGGATGTAGCGGAGCTTGTCGCCCTTTGGTGAAGTCAGCACAATCCCGCACTGCCGTCCGCGTTCTTGGACCCGTCGAGTGCAGGTTCCGATGTGGAGGTAATGCGGCTTGTGCGGCTGCTTTGGGCCTCTTCCGGTCGGCGATGAAGTCTGCGGTGCACGACTTAATCGCCTTCGTGGCTCGTATTTAATGTTGTGGGCGCCCGATCTCGGCCCTTGGTGACCGCCAGTCGCCTCGCGATTGCGGATGATGTCTTGTAGTGGTGCTGAAGAGACGACCGTGATGGGGTGCTCCTGAAAGTATTGCGGCAGGCGTCGCTGAGCCCTGAAGACCGCGTATACCAGCTTCTGGTATTGTGGGTATCGCTGGCGCGACTCGGTGAGGACCTCGCTGATGTAGTACACCGGCCGCTGGACCGGGCGCTCCTTTCCTTCCTCTGGTCGTTCGACGACCATTACGGCACTGACGACGCGCTCGGACGCCGCGACGTAAACCAGCATGGGCTCTTTGTCGACGGGTGCGGCGAGTAGTGGTGCGGCGAGTAGCACCTTTTTGAGGTCGCGGAGCGCGTCGTCCGCCTCCTTGTCCCACTGGAAGGTGGGATTCTTGCGCATCAGGCGGTAAAGGGGCATCGCCTTTTCGCCCAGGCGGGGGATGAGGCGGTAAAGAGCCGCTACACGCCCGGCCAGCTTCTGGACGTCGCGCAGGCACTCGGGTTTGCCGAGCCGGGCGATCGTGTCGATCTTCGTTGGGTTTGCCTCGATCCCTCGTTTGGAGACGACGTACCCTAGTAATTGCCCGGCTGGTACACCGAAGGTGCACTTGCCTGGGTTGAGCTTTATCTTGTATCTCCGCAGGTTGGCGAAGGTCTCCGCTAGGTCGGCGAGTAGGTCTCCTTGTCGAGCGGATTTCACTACCACGCCATCGATGTAGACGTGGATGTTGCGGCCAATTTGGCTCGCAAGGCATTCTTGCATGCACCGCTGGTAGGTCGCCCCGGCGTTCTTGAGGCCGAAGGTCATGGCGGTGTAGCAGAATGCTCCGAATGGCGTGATGAACGCCGTCTTCTCCTCATCCTCGACAGCCATTTTAATCTGGTTGTACCCGGAGTAGGCGTCGAGGAAACAACGACTCGAGCCCGCGGTTGAATCGATTATCGATCGATCCGGAGGACGAACTGCTCCTTTGGGCAGGCGCTGTTCAGGTTTGTGTAGTCGATACACATTCTCCAGGTTCCGTTTTTCTTCTCGACCAGGACTGGGTTTGCCAGCCACTTGGAGTATTTGATTGGCCGGATGAAGCCGGCAGCGAGCAGGCGCTGCACTTCCTCGGCGATTGCTCGACGGCGCTCTTCATTGAAGGGCCGTAGCGACTGCTTGACTGGTCGCACTTTGGGGTCGGCGTTTAGTTTGTGCTCAGCGAGCTCCCTAGGGACACCAGGCATGTCGGAGGGTTTCCATGCGAAGATGTCCCTATTCTCACGAAGGAACTCGATGAGCGCGCCTTCCTACGCTGGGCTCATGCCTGTCCCGATTGTCACCGTCTGGGTCGCTGGGACCAATCGACGGTCTTGGTGTGCGTCGTGGCCTCAAAGGTTGAGGTGTTTGTGCCCTCGAGTTGGGCTTCTTGAGTATTGTGGGGTCGTCATTGTTGACCCGCTCGCGTGGCAAGCTCGTCGGCGTGATTAGCTTCCGCGCGATGACGGCGTCGGCGAGTTCGGCTCCTTTGGCCTCGCATTCGGCGGCCATGTCGGGGTCGCCGTTAATGGTGATGACGCCGCACGGCCCGGGGAGCTTCATCGCGTTGTACGCGTAGTGGGGCGCCGCCATGAATTTGGCGAACGCCTGGCGCCCCAGGACGCAATGGTAAGGGCTGTCGAAGGGCACCAGCTCGAGCGATCCGCTCGGTGCGGAAGTTTGCCGGAGTACCGAAGGTGACGGGTAGCGTGACTTTGCCGATCGGGTACGCCTTCCGACCGGGGACAATGCCGTGGAACGTGGTGTGGGTTGTCTCGATCATCGACTGCGGGAGCCGCAACCGCCTGAAGGTGTCGAGGTAGAGGATGTTGATGGAGCTGCCGCCGTCCATCAGGGTCTTGGGGAGCCAGTAGTCGCCAACCTTGGGCTTGACCACCAGGGCGACTCGTCCTGGGTACTCGATGCGTGGCGAGTGGTCTTGCCGGCTCCAGGTGATGGGCTGTTCCGACCAGTTCGAGAACCGGGGGCGTCTTTGGGCCACCGCGTTGGCCGACGGCGCTGGCGATGACCTTCTTCTCGCGCCGTGTTGAAGCGGTGAAGGTGTGGAGCGAGCGGCTACTTTGCCGAATTTCCGCCATTTGGCGGGTCGTTGTCGTGTCCTCCGCGTGCCGTGCCTTCTCGATTTCCGAGGGTGTGGCGTCGGCGGTGGTGTGCGTGGCGGGCTTTCCTTCCTGCTGAAACGCACATGGTTGGTTAAGGAGGGCCGCGGGATCGAACCGTGGTTTGTTCTTGTAGTTTCCGCCATCGCGTCGTTGCCCTCCGTCGCGGCGGTAGCTCTTGGGCTCGCGTTGTGCGTGCCCAGCGTTGGCGACGAAGTCGACTCGCCCGTCGTTGCGGCGCTTGCCTGTGAGGCGGGTGCCGCTGTAGCGTAGGTCGGTTCGGCGTCCGCCGTCGTTGCCGCCCGTGCGGCGTTGCCCTCCTGACTCGTCGTCGATTTCTTGGTTGGGGTCCTCCTCGGCATACCGTTTGGCGATCTCGAGGAGGTCGGGGATGTTGTCGAGTGTGCGGGCGTGTCGCTTGAGCTTGGCGAATAGAGGCTCGTAGCGACACGAGGTCTTGAAGCAATGGATCGCGGTTTCCGGGTGGATGCCGACCGCGTTGTACCAGAGCTCTTGCCACCGTTGGACCCGATTCTTGGGTCGACTCGCGGGTCCCCGGACGCGCGCGTTCGTGTCCTCGATGGTGGTGGCGCGGGTGTAGGAGCACTCGAAGTGCTGGCGGCGTCTCGCATTTCCTCCCGGAGTCGATACATCACGGGGGCGTGTTGATCCATTGCTGCACGTCCCTCCATCATCGATGGGAGGTAGCAGGCGGCGAGTAGGTCGTGTGACCCGCGATCCCCATTGCCATGAGGTATGTGTCAAGCGACTGCGGGTCGTCACGAAGTCGTATTTTCTATCTCCTTTGGCGCCTTGAAGTTTGGCGGGTACTTTTCGCCTCGGATCATTGGTCCAAAGCACTTAGGCCCTAGTCGGCTGGCGACCCCATGGGCTCGCCATCGCGTAGTATTTAGGTGTGCCGCAAGTCGTCGGCTGGCGTCGCGCCAGTTTTGTTGTTGATGATGTGAGTGCGGCGTCGACGGGTTCTCCGTTGGCGGCGGTTGGTCGCTGGCCTGGGATCACAGGAGAGGCGCGTTCGGGTCGGCGTTGGAGCGGCGGTGGCTCGTGGCGGGCAATTGAGGGTGTTTGCCGCTGGGCGGCCGCTGAGGCCGCCGCTTCCCGAGGAGCGCGAGTATACTCGCCCTTGCGGTCGGCGCTTTTGCTCCACGGCTTTTTGAGCAGGGCCTTGACGCATCGGATCTGTAAGGCGCCGTCGCGGTGGCCGTGATCTTTGTCGGCCGCGGCCTGCCACGAGGTTGTCCATCGGGGTGGAGAACAGTGGAAGGCCGTTCGCATCTCGCTCCCGTGAGGAGACGACTATCCGCGGCTGGTCCCTGGGAGGGGTGCGGTTGGGTGGTGGTGGGGCACCCATCGCCGTTGATCCTGGCGGGGGTCGGGCGCTTCCCCCTGGTGGCGCGTTCTCGCAGATCGCGCGCTCGGCTATGCGAGCCGGGTCGTTCTCATCGTCGAAGTTCAGGGCGCGCCCCTGAACGGTGGGGTTCAGGCGTGACCTGATCCGCTGCTGGTGGTAGCGTGACAATTCCTGTGCTGTCACTTGCTCGAGGCGAAATTTTTCGCCCTCCTTGCGTACCGCCCGCCATTTGCGGAGTTCTCGACCTCCGCCGCCGTGGCGTTAGGAGGATTGGGGTGAGAAAGGATCCTCCGGTGGATCGGGCGCCGGCCATGTAGGTCGCGGCATGGCGACCGGTTCCGTCGTGGAGGTCGGCGGAGTTTTCCGACCCGGAGTCGAATTCGAAGATCCCGAGGATGGAGGGGTCCTCGAAATCTCCCGCGTTGGAGACCTGGGCGATGGAGCCCGCGGACGAGGCCGCGGTGATGGATCCGGCGAGTGACGCCGGGGTCGCCGAGTCGGCGTCGTCGGTGAGGGCCACATCTTCTGCGGCCGCTGAGTTCTCGGCCACGTTGCTGTGGGCCGAGTTGTACTCGGAGGCGAGGCGGTGGATCGTGCGGACCTGGCTCTCGGAGAGCCGATCGCGTGGTGGCGACTCGCGGATGCGAGCCGAGTCCTCCGAGGTGATGACGTCGGTGAGGCCGACGAAGAGGCTGATCGTGCCGATTGGCAGGATCACGCTGTGCGTGACGGGTCGTGCCGCCGGGACGTAGCTGCTCGGCAAGATCTGGAGCATCTCGCCGATCGCTATCATACGGCCGGTGGCGACCGTCTCGTTGATGGGCAGATTGGATCTCGCCGCAGAACACCGGCCAGGCCCCACGGTGGGCGCCACTGTCGTGGGAATGACCACGGCAGATGCTGCAATCGGCAGCGAGTAGTAGAACGAGGGGCAAGGGCGGCCAGCCATCTGCGGTGCGAGATGAGGGCAAAGACACAGGGATTTACCCAGGTTCGGCCCCCGGAGGGTAAAGACCTACTCCTGCTAGATTGTATAATGGAGGTGATTATAAGGGGTGAACTCGGTGGCTAGGCGGCGAGTTGCTTGGGTGTATGAGGGAACGTGTCTCTACTCACCCCTTAGGGAGGTTTATATAGGCTCACCTCCCCTAGGGTTTACATATCTCAACCGATTCGGTTACAACTTTGGCAATCGTTTACCCTAGACCGACTGGGCCTATCCACTCGCCTGGGCCTTCTACTTCCAGTCGCTTGGTACCTTGCTGGGCTTTGATCCACTCGCCGTTCTGCAGGCCCACTCGCCAGCCTTTGGGCCAGTCGGAAACGTCCTGCTGAGTATACCCCAGTAGGCGTATCCCCATCATTATCTTTTGGGAAAACGTTGTGAAGTGTTCACAGATCACAAGTGTTTGAAGTATATCTTCACCCAGAAAGAAATTAACATGAGACAAAGAAGATGGCTAGAACTCATCAAGGACTATGACTTAAGTTTGCAATACCACCCCGGTAAAGCAAATGTTGTAGTGGATGCTCTAAGCCGTAAGGTTTTTGTGAATGGTCTTACTAAAGGAGAATTGCCAGATGATCTGTGTGCCCAATTCAGAGATCTCAGATTGGAGATTGTGCCTAAGGGACATCTCATGTCTTTGGATGTTCAACCCACTTTGTTGGACAAGATAAAAGAAGCCCAAAAGACAGATATGGAAATTGAAGAGATTAAGGAAAATATTGGCAAGGGAAAAGCCAAAGTATTCCATGAAGACGAACAGGTTACTTTATGGCATGGAAAACGTATCTGTGTTCCACAAGATCCGGAGCTTCGGAAACTAATTTTACAAGAAGCACACAACTCGCCATATTGTATTCATCTAGGTAACACCAAAATGTGCATGGATATGAAGGAAAGATTTTGGTGGAATAATCTCAAGAAGGACATCGCCGAACATATTGCTTTGTGTGATGTATGTAGTAGAGTGAAAGCGGAACATCAGAAACCAGCAGGATTGTTACAACCACTACCTATTCCGGATTGGAAGTGGGACAAGATTGGTATGGATTTCATCACAGGATTGCCAAGGACCCGGTCCGGATATGATTCTATTTGGGTAGTAGTCGATCGCTTGACTAAAGTGGCTCATTTTATACCCGTGAAGACAACTTATACAAGTGCTAAGTTAGCCAAGATCTATATGAGCATAATTGTATGTCTACATGGAGTACCCAAGAGTATTGTGTGTGTTAGGGGAACTCAATTCACTTCTCATTTTTGGAGGCAACTACATGAGTCATAGAACGAGGTTGGAGTTCAGCATTGCTTTTCATCCTCAGACTGATGGATAGACGGAAAGGACTAATCAGATTCTTGAAGATATGTTGAGAGCATGTGCTCTAGACTATGGAGCCAGTTGGGATGAAAGTCTGCCTTACGCAGAATTCTCTTACAATAACAGCTATCAAGACAGTATTGAGATGGCACCATTTGAGTTTCTCTATGGGAGAAAGTGTTCCACCCCATTACTATGGAATGGTGTGGGAGAAAGAAGTCTATTTGGACCAGAACTAATCAAAGAGGCTGAAGAGAAAGTCAAGCTAGTTAAGGAGAGATTGAAGATAGCACAGTCCCGACAAAAGAGCTACGCAGATCCTAAGCGTAGAGAAGTCACCTATGAAGTAGGTGACAGAGCTTATCTTAGAGTGTCACCACTTCGTGGAGTGAAGAGGTTTGGTGTCAAAGGTAAATTGGCCCCAAGATATGTTGGACCATTCAAGATTCTAAGTCGTAAAGGAGAACTAGCTTATGAGATTGAATTGCCAGAGTCTTTGTGAGCTGTTCATAATGTGTTCCATGTGAGTCAGCTTAAGAAATGCCATCCAGAAATGGAAGAGACTTTTTTGAAGGATACTATACCTTTGGAAGAGGTTCAATGTAAGGTTACCAACCTTTAATAAGGTAGAGTCCCCTATGTTTACAATGCTAGTCCCTAGATCAATTGCTAGCATTCACAGTTAAGATGTCATATCAAGAAACAAAGGTCATAATACAACTTTATAACTAGGAATAAAATAATTTATTACATCTTTCATAGCTCATTTGGCTATTACAATACATTGTAGCAGAATATCTATAAGCATGGGGTCCTTCATCTTCAAAGTGCCACAGGCAGACATGTTGGTTGTAGACTTTGTAATCCTAATCAACACACTTCACTAAATCAATCAAACCTGCACAAGGGTCAATACATTTGTGTAACATCCCTAAAATTATGATTTCAAAGATTGCATATCATTCATGCATGCATATAGTTTTGAGATCAATTTCAAACCAAATTCAAGAAAACAGAAGCACATAGTGCTATCATTTTATGGGAGCAAACTTAAATCAAATGGCCATCCCCATTTGAGAGCTTGAATGTTTTAAACCAAGTTTGTTTGTTTCCCTTGTTGATTGTTAGACCCCTCCTTTATAAAGGAAAGGATCCCTGTGATTGCAATGCTAGTCCCTGGATCAATGCTAGCATCCACAGTTTAAGATGAAGTACACAGATACAAAGGTTGTTTATTACATTCATTCCAGAGATAAAACATAGTCTTTTACAACTCATGGCCATAGTCCTAATACAAGAGTTTAAGGAATAAGCAAATAAACACAAGTCTTCATCTTCATGTGCCACAGGCAAGCATGTTGAGTGTAGACTCATGACTCCTAATCATCATCGGAGTAACCTGCAACATCACAAGTTACAGCCACAGAGGGTCAATACTTTGGAATAGTATTGGCAAGTGATACCTTGGTATATTTTAAGCGCACTATATTACTATATGCAATTGGCTAAGTGTAGCTTGGCTTGCTTTGCTTGAAAATAAGTTTTACCTATCAGTTGAAATCACTAAGTTTTATTTGTGAAAACATTCCCAAAGAACCACCAATAGACATTGGGGTCTTCACCCTTGTTCACCCATAATTTTTACTTAGAAATTTGAGTGATGAGATTCTTGTAGCTTCCATGTCTTGATGCTCAAAAGTGTCCATTTCCTTGGACTAGGCTAAGTACTTAGGTTTTCCAACTGTAGAGGTTGTGCACTTTCCCCACCAGACTTGGTTTCCCAAGACAGGACCTTTCAGATGCTTTTCCTTAGTCAAATGGACGCGTTCCAACCTATCATCCCATCTATCACCAACTGTCCAAATGACTAAGTTCTAGCAACCTATATGATCAAGGCAGAGCCCATATTGCCAAGTGGTTGCACTGTAAGCTTTCTCAACACTTGGCCTCCAAATCCCTTTGTGCCTGGGTGGCATACCACAAGTGAGATACACAACCCAAGTCCATGGCCTTGTGTAACCACTCAACATAACCCAAACATCCATTCCACCCAGGAGGTTCATTTGTCTTAGTTGTTTTATTAGAAAACATAAGTCTCTTGACTTAGAAATATTTTCATCATAATAAGTATAGATGTTCACCACCCTTGTTTACTAAGTAGCTAGGCTAAGCAGGTTATGATAACTTAACTTAGGAAAATTCCCTAGCAATTCTACTATTCTACTCTACTTAGGATTTCCCAACTTAGCACTAGGCAAAAATAGCATGCAATACTTTAGCAAAATATCTAATGCTAGTACAAAACATAGGATAGAAATATTCATGAAAATATCACTTGCCTTGGTAGTGGGGAGAGTAGCACTCTTCACAATCACAATCACTAGCAAAATCTACAAGAAAAATCATAGCATTCAATTTCACACAACTTATTCAAACAAAAATAATATGAATGCATGCATGCAAGAATTTTACTAAGTGGTGATTTTGGAAATTTTACCAAGCATGTGCATGATACTGAAACATAGCAGGACACAAATTTTGCCCTATTAAATTTATTTAACATTAAAACTAATTACCAAAATAAAATTATACTCAAAATAGCTTTAAACAAGATTCCACAAATAAAGTCATTTTAATGGTTACTATTTGTTAAACTAATTGGACATTTAGAAAGGTCTTGTCTCACTGAATCCAACGGTATAAAATTTGTAAAAATCTAACGTGGCATTCAAAAGTTATAGCAGTTTAAAGTTTGGATCAAAATCTGGTTTTAAATTCTGTTTTTGATTTAAACTCTGCCACGCGTCGCAACCTTACTGATGCGTACCGCTTCGCGCGGATCACGCTCTGTGGACCGCACGATCTAAGTGGGATCTGGCGGCTCAGATGCGCGCTTACCCTTTCGTTCAAGGTTCTATCTTAGCCCTACGATGCAGATCCAACGGTCCAAATCACCAGGCCAGAAACGGGCGGCAAAGCTAATCGGGCGGCGCGTCTGACACGGCGGCCGGTGTTCTACATCGTCGCGAGGGGAGAGGGTATTACCAGGTTCGCGGAGGTTGAAGCTCGCCGTGGTATCGGCTTGCGGAGGGCGTCGGTACGGCTTTAGGAGCTCGCCGGAATGGGCGGCATCGGCCGCTTGCGCACGCGTGGTGCTTGCCGAGGTTTGGCATCGCCTAACACGAGCCGTAGGCATCGAAGTTGTGCAAAACGTGGCGAACCAACTCGCGTGAGAGAGGGGCAAGGCGCCGGGTTTTACCGAATTGGTCGCCGAGTCAAGCGGGGCGCAGTGGTTTCGGCCGTGGACGGAGACGACGACTGGTCACGAGCAGTAAAGAAATGCGCCAAGATGTGCGTAAGAACATGCCGAGCATCCTTGTTTGATCGAGAGAAGGGGCAAGGATCACGAATCGTCGCCGGAGTCGCCGGCCGCGCGTTCTCGAAAAGTCGTGGGCAGCTGGTGGCGTGAGCGAGATTGACTGGGGGAAAATGATCGTGGGGAGGTGCAGATCTTATAGCAGGTGCCTCGACAAGAAACGCCTGCGTTTAATGGCCCAATTAAGCCGCGCCATCACCGGCAGTCACTGCAGCTGCGACGTGGTCGCGGGCGAGGTTTGGGGAAGACGATGACAGCGTGGACAGGGACCGCTTGTCAGCGACGCGTGAAAGATGGGAGTGGGTCTGCTCGCTGATCGGGCCGTGCGTCAAGCGTGAGAGAAGGAAAGGAAATCCCCGGGTGGGCTAGTTGGGCTCGTTTCTCTGCTGGGCCACTTTCCTGGCGCTCGGCCTTTTTCTATTGTTTAGTTCTTTTTCTTTTCTAATTCGATTTTCTGGTTATGTTTTCAAATGGTTTCAAACTCAATTTGAATTCAAATCTTTCTGAGGTTTTGCAGGGGTGACTTGGTCTCAGAAATGAGTCAAAACTTGTGGGGTTGCCTTGTTTGGTCAGACCTAGATTTCAAATAAACAGAGACTATGCATCATTTGCAAATGTTTGAAATAGAGGTTTTGGAAATTATTTCTAATTTGAATATTTTGGTTAAACTTTTATACCCAATCTTTCCCATAGTGGGGCAAGCAAACAAGTTCTATATCTTTCAAGTTTCAAAAGGTGATGGCCTAATGAGTGAAATTTACTCACATGAAATCATAGCATAAGTTTCTGTTTTTGAGAAGAACCCTAAATGATGATGAATGCTTAGATGATATGAATGAGTTTTGAAATATGAATTTGGGGATGTTACAAATCTAACCCCCTTAAGATGAATCTCTCCCTCGAGATTCGGATTGGCTAGAAAATAGGTGAGGGTGGTCTTTCCGAAGGTCATCTTCTCTTTCCCATGTTGCTTCCTCTTCGGAGTGATGGTTCCATTGTACTTTGCAAAACTTGATAGTTTTTGTCCTTGTGACTCTTTCTGCGGTCTCAAGAATCTTGACAGGCTTTTCTTCATAGGTGAGGTCACTTTCTAGTTGAACTTCTTCCAATGGTATGGTATCCTTCGAAGTTTCCTCCATCTCTGGGTGACATTTCTTAAGCTGACTTACATGAAATACATTATGGACAGCTGACAGGGATTCAGGCAATTCGACTTCATATGCAACTTCTCCCTTGCGACTTAGAATCTTGAATGGCCCAACATATCTTGGTGCCAACTTTCCTTTGACTCCAAATCTTTTCACTCCACGGAGTGGTGATACCCTGAGATAAGCTCTATCCCCAACTTCGTAGGTGACTTCTCTACGCTTAGAGTCTGCGTAGCTTTTCTGTCGGGACTGTGCTACCTTCAACCTGTCCTTAACCAGTTTGACCTTCTCTTCAGCGTCTTTGATAAGATCTGGTCCAAATAAACTTCTCTCTCCCACACCATTCCATAGTAATGGGGTGGTACATTTTCTTCCATAGAGTAACTCAAATGGTGTCATTCCAATACTAGCTTGATGACTATTGTTGTAAGAGAATTCTTCGTAAGGCAAGCTTTTATCCCAACTTGCTCCATAGTCTAAAGCACAGGCTCTCAACATGTCTTCAAGAATTTGATTAGTCCTTTCCGTTTGTCCATCAGTTTGGGGATGAAAGGCAAGATCAATTCCAATCTGCTCCCAAAGATTCATGAAGTGTCTCCAAAAGTGAGAAGTGAACTGTGTTCCCTATCGACACAATACTCTTAGGCACACCGTGAAGGCATACAATTCGCTCATGTAAATTTTTGCTAACTTGGCACTTGTATAAGTTGTCTTCACGGGTATAAAATGAGCCACTTTAGTTAAGCGATCCACTACCACCCATATGGAATCATACCTGACCGTCCTTGGTAATCCGTAATGAAATCCATTCCAATATTTTCCCACTTCCATTCGAATAGGTAGTTGAAGCAAACCGCTGGTTTCGGTGCTCCGCTTTGACTCGCTACACACATCACACAAAGCAATATGTTCGCGATGTCCCTTTGAGATTGTTCCACCAAAATCTTTCTTTCATGTCCATGTACATCTTGGTATTTCCGTGGATAGAATATGGAGAGTTGTGAGCCTCTTGTAGGATCAGTTTCAGCAACTCGGATCTTGTGGAACACAATACGCTTCCGTGCCATAAGGTACCTTGTTCGCCTATATGGAAACTCTTGGCTTTCCCTAGACTTATATTTTCCTTAATCTTTTCAATTTCCTTATCGCCTTCCGAACTTCTGATCTTGTCCAATAAAGTGGGTTGAACATCTAAGGACATGAGATGTCCTTCGGTACAATCTCTAATCTGAGTTCCTTGAATTGCTTACACAAGTCATCCGCAATTCCCTTTGGTAAGGCCATTTACAAACGCCTTACGACTTAGAGCATCGGCAACTACATTCGCTTTAATGGGTGGTATTGCAAACTTAAGTCGTAATCCTTGATAAGTTCTAGCCATCTCCTTTGCCTCATGTTGATTTCTTCGTGTGAAGATATACTTCAAGCTCTTATGATCGGTGAACACTTCACACCGCTTACCCAAAAGATAATGTCTCCATGTTTTGAGTGCATGGACGACAGAGGCTAACTCTAAATCATGAGTAGGATAGTTTATCTCATGAGTTTTGAGTTGTCTCGAAGCATAGGCTACGACTTTACCATCTTGCATAAGTACAGCACCCAAACCTTGATGTGACGCATCACAATATACTTGGAAATCCTTTTCCAAATCTGGCAGACATAGAACGGGTGCTGTCACAAGTCTCTTCTTTAACTCTTGGAAACTGACTTCGCAACCTTCGGTCCAAACAAATTTCTTGTCCTTCTTTAGCAATTCCGTCATTGGCTTAGCAACCTTTGAGAAATTTTCAATGAACCTTCTGTAGTAACCCGCTAAGCCGAGGAAACTACGAACTTCTTTTACATTTTTGGGAGATTCCCATTCTGTCACAGCTGAAACCTTAGCAGGATCAACTGCTACACCATCTTTTGTCATAACATGACCAAGAAAACCAACTTCCTCTAACCAAAACTCACACTTGCTGAATTTGGCGTAAAGCTTATGATCTCTTAGCTTTTCAAGTATCAAGCGCAAGTGTCTTTCATGTTCTTCCTTGCTCTTGGAGTAGACCAAGATGTCATCGATGAAAACGACAACGAACTTGTCTAAGAATTCCATGAACACCTTGTTCATCATATTCATGAAGTATGCCGGAGCGTTGGTTAAACCAAAAGGCATCACAGTGTACTCATACAATCCATACCTTGTGGTGAATGCGGTCTTAGGTATGTCTTGCTCTCTTATCTTGAGTTGAAAATAGCCTGACCGAAGATCAATCTTCGAGAACACACATGCTCCTTCCAACTGATCAAACAAGTCGTTGATTCTTGGCAAAGGGTATTTGTTCTTGATGGTCACCTCGTTGAGAGAATGGTAGTCAATACACAATATTTGCGTTCTATCCTTTTTCTCCACAAACAATACTGGGGCTCCCCAAGAGGAAGAACTTGGTTGAATAAACCCTTTCTGCAACTGTTCTCCTAGCTGCTTCTTGAGTTCTTTTAGTTCATCACTGACATTTTGTACGGTCTCTTAGCTATTGGTCCAGAACCCGGTACCAAATCTATCAGAAACTCCACATCTCTATCTGGTGGCATTCCTGGTAATTCTTCCGGAAATACATCCGGATACTCACACACAATTGGCGCACTGTCCATGCTAACCCCCTTAAGAGAATTCAACTTACTTCCTTTGGGTTCAAAGTTTGACTTGAATTTTATTCTTTTCCCTTCTGGAGTTGTGAGTGCAACTGTATGATTGGCGCATCTAGTATTCCTCCATACTTAGCCATCCAATCCATTCCCAAAATCACATACAATCCTTGGGAATTCAGAATTATCAGGTTCACTGGAAACTTATGTTTCCCAAACTCTATGACTAAGTCATGACATCCTGAGTTTACTATCATTTCTCCACCCGGAGAACTCACTCTTATAGGACACCCAATGGTTTCTACCGGTAGTTCATTTCTTTCAACGAATGCTTTTGATATGAATGAATGAGATGCACCGGTATCAAAGAGTACAAATGCTGGAATGGAATTGAGTCTGAACTTACCAAAGAACGCATCGCTCTTCATAGACCTCCTCCACATTGATGTGGTTAACCTGTCCTTTCTGGAAAGGATTTGGCTTGTTAGGTCCCTCCACTTTCTTCTCAGGGCACTCATTAGCATAATGCCCCAACTTCTTGCATTTGAAGCACTCCACTTGACTGATGTCCTTTTTGACATGCTGACTCCCACTTCCACTACCATTCCCACTATGGTGGCTCTTGTGTCCACTCTTGTGGTTCTTGTACTTATCATTGTCATGACTGCGGTGATGCTTGTCATGACAGTTGTGGTTGTGGTGCTTGTTGAATTTCCCATGCTTATGGGATCCCGAGCTGCCACTGTCATCATAGTGAGATCGTTTGTGAGACGATCCCGAGATGTTCTTGTCGGAGTGTTTCCTCTTCCTACTCTCGGCTTGCTTCATTTTACTTTCCAAAATAGCAGCCTTGTCACACAAGGACTGATAAGTTGGAACATATGCCACAGACAACTGTAGATTCAGCTCATCATTCAACCCCTCCAGAAATTTTTCCTTTCTTTTTGCATCGGTGTCAACTTCACCTGGTGCATAGCGCGCCAGATTGTTGAATTCTTCTATGTACTCAGCCACGCTACGGTGGCGCTGCTTCAGGTTATGAAAATCCTTCTTTTTCAGACTCATCATTCCTGATGAGATATGAGCAGTGCGAAAGCCATCTTCAAATATGTCCCAAGTCACTTCATCAATAGGAGTGGTGATTTGGAAGTTGTCCCACCATGTGGCGGCTGGTCCTTCCAACAGATGTGCTGCGAACCTGACTTTTTCAGCATCCGTGCAACCCACGGTCACTAAGTCTTTGTTCACAGAACGTAGCCAGTCATTGGCTACCATGGGATCAGTTGTTCCCGAAAACTTTGGTGGCCTCAGACGCAGAAATCTGGTGAGCATATCAAAACCCGGAGGGTTGTTGTTGTTGTTGTTGTTGTTGGGGTGGTTGTTGTTGTTGTTGTTGTTGTTGTTGTTATTCTGGTTTTGGATGAATGTTGTCATCATTTGCATAAGCTGTGTTTGCGCATTCATCATTTGTTGCATTTCCGGGGTGATGTTGTTGGGGTTGGGGTTTGCGCGACGGGGAGGCATCTGTGGTTTGTTCAAATAAACAAGAATGAGATACCCATAGATGTTTTATGCACCATACATCATAAACAAACACATAACAAACAACATAAGAATAAAAGTTCAACAACCACATAATAAGCTCATGAATTAAAACACACAAATGTCAAGCCATCCACATGTCGGATGGTCCAATAATAAGTTCACAATAACAAGTACGAATATGAAAGATAAACGAGAAGTCAAGTCTACTCATCAGCATCAATCTCCTCCTCGACAAAGGTAAGACCTGCGTTCTCCATCGCGGTCTTGTTCTCCTCAATCGTAGTGGTCAAGGAATCGACCTTGGCCTTGAGAGCCCTCTTCTGGGAGCGAAGCCTCTCAATAACCATCTGCTGCTGCTCAAGCTCGAAGTCCTTGGACTTCAGTTCCTCGGTCATGTCCCGGATCTTCTTGTTCCTATCCTGGACGCGTTTCTCCTGACTCTTGAACTTGCGGTCCTGGGCCTCGAACTTTATCTCCATTTCTTTGATCATCTCATCCTGCTGTGCGAAAAGTTTGTCCTTCTCGCGTAGCTGTACCTGAAGCTCATCATTGCCAAGCATGACGTTCGTCCTATCCGTGTCCACGTGTCTAAGGAGAGTCTCTAAGTCCTGGAGATAGAGACGTATCGGCTCTACCGTGTCCCTCGAGTCGTCCTCAAAATCGATGGAATCTCCATCATCATCACACCTTCCAAAGACGTGGAAGTGAGTTCCCCTAACCTGTCGGGAGTGACGGCCTAACAAACGTCCTATCAGGTCCTGCATGACTACCTCCATGCCTCTCTTCCTGTCGTCGTGCATCAGCTTGAAGACGATGGCCTCTGTGGTAGGCTCAGTCTGGCGTCCTGGCTGGTTCACCTTGAAGCCCCAGAGGTCCTTCCTCTCGAACTTGGTGAGCGGGTACACCGTGATGGTGGGAAGAGGGAGATCGAGCAAAGTGGTAAGCTCAATGATACGGGGTCCAAAACGAGTAACCCGGAACTCCTCAATAGTGCTGACGGCAATAGGCATCTATTTATAAAATTGAAAAGTTAGAACAACACTATTTAAGATGAATACAAGACAACCATCTCATACATAACCATGGAACAAAATTTTCACACAAGTCATGCATACATAAATCCTTTACATCATACAAGGTCCAATTTATTTAAGGTATCATTTTGAAAAATAAGGTGATAGATGGTGTTCCACTAATAACAAAGTGTGCTTATAGGCCTATTTCACTAGATCTAGTGGCTATCACAATGTTCCTAGAGGCAATCCACCTATCTTGCTCACATGATTCCATCACTAGGTCTATTATATCTCCCCTTAACTCTTGGTTGGTGGTTTCCAACTCTTGGGTAAGTTCCTTCTCTTTCTCTAAGTCTTTTTGGAGGTTGAGCATTCTGCACTTGACTCTAGCACTTAGTTCTTTGATAGTCCTCCAAGCTGCATCTCTGGCTGACTCAAAGAATGTGGTGTGCATTTTAGTGTTGGTGTACATGCAGAATCCCCTTTCTTTGTGGTTGTCTTCCTTGTTTTTGTACAAGTGAAGTTGCACCCACCAATACTCCACTCCTTCATCCATCACCGGAAAGCCCTTGTATATAGCTGCACCATGTGCTTCCATTGCCACCATGAGGTCCTTGAGTATATTGGGAAACTCAGTTTCACACTCCAAGGTCATGGTCATGAGTGGTCCTTTCTTCACGGCTTCGTTGATGGAGTTCATCTACAAATGGAGTTGAGAATGAAAAGATTAGAAAAGTTTTACGAGAAGAATAGACAAGTGTAGAAGTAGTAAAAAAAATTCCTTAGTGGTTTTCAAATCCTAGGGTCATAATCCTACAGGCAACACAGTGCTCTGATAACATCTGTTAGACCCCTCCTTTATAAAGGAAAGAATCCCTGTGATTGCAATGCTAGTAGCATCCACGGTTTAAGATGAAGTACCACAGATACAAAAGTTTATTACATTCATTCCAGATAAAACATAGTCTTTTACAACTCATGGCCATAGGCCTAATACAAGAGTTTAGGAATAAGCAAATAAACACAAGTCTTCATCTTCATGTGCCACAGCAAGCATGTTGATGTAGACTCATGACTAATCATCATCGAGTTGCAACATCACAGTTACGACCAGAGGGTCAATACTTTGGAAGACCCACTGTGGCTGTAACTTGTGATGTTGCAGGTTATTCCGATGAGGATTAGGTGTCATGAGTCTACACTCAACATGTTTTCCTGTGGCACATGAAGATGAAGACTTATATTTATTTACTTATTCAAACTCTTGTATTAGGCCTATGGCCATGAGTTGTAAAAGACTATGTTTTATGTCTGGAATGAATGTAATAAACAACCTTTGTATCTGTGTACTTCATCTTAAACTGTGGATGCTAGCATTGATCCAGGGACTAGCATTGCAATCACAGGGATCCTTTCCTTTATAAAGGAGGGGTCTAACAAGCAATATTAATCTGCATATAGTATCTAGTCCACTTTAAATATACTAAGGTATCACTTGCCAATACTATTCCAAAGTATTGACCCACTGTGGCTGTAACTTGTGATGTTGCAGGTTATTCTGATGAGGATTAGGTGTCATGAGTCTACACTCAACATGTTTGCCTGTGGCACATGAAGATGAAGACTTATATTTATTTACTTATTCAAACTCTTGTATTAGGCCTGTGGCCTTGAATTGTAAAGACTATGTTTATCTCTGGAATGGATGTAATAAATGACCTTTGTATTTGTGTACTTCATCTTAAACTGTGGATGCTAGCAATGATCCAGGGACTAGCATTGCAATCACAGGGATCCTTGTAGAGGGAGTGTCCCAACCTTACAACAACATAAGGTGGTGTCCCCTGTGTTACAATGCTAGTCCCTGGATCAATAGCTAGCATCCACAGTTAAGATGTAATATCAAGAAACAAAGGTCATAACATAACTTTATAACCAGGAATAACATAATTTTATTACATCATACATAGCTCATTTGGCTATTACATTACATTGCAGCGGAATATCTATTGTCATGGGTCCTTCATCTTCAAAAGTTCCACAGGCAGATGTTGGTTGTAGACTTTGTAATCCTAATCAAACAATCCTCACTAAAATCAATCAAACCTGCAACATTACAAGTTACAGCCACAAGGATCAATACATTTGAATTGTATTGGCAAGCTTCACTACTATGTATAATGTGAGTGGATCCTATCAATACATGCATTTTTGGCTAAGTAGAGTTTAAGGCTCATTTGCATAAAGCAATATTTATCCTATCTTTTCAAAATGGTTTTGGTCCTTTGTCAAATCTCCTTTTCCAAGTTCCTTGAACTCCTTGGTAGAAACTCAAGTGTTCAAGACCTTGTCAAAAATCCCTTGAGCTACTTGGTAACCCCAAGTGCAACAAGTTTTATCAAAATCTCATGAGTTCCTTGGTAATCCCAAGTATTCATGTTTTCATCTCTTGAGTTCCTTGGTAACCCCAAGTACATCAAGTTTTGTCAAAGTCTCTTGAGCTCCTTAGTAACCGCAAGTGCAACAAGTCCTTAAAAGTTCTCTTTTAGAAATTAGAATGTCGAGATCTCCCATAATTCAAACTTCAGTTGCTCAGTATTGTCCATAACCGGGGACATGGCTAAGTACTTATATTTTATTATCTTCTGCAGAAGGAGTACACTTTACCCACATGTCACAATCCCATCCTTTTGCCACCAGTGGCCACTGGATTAGCACTCACCAAGATGGAGTACTGGCAGATTGAGAATGTGACGATGTCTTTCCAAAGGGTCCTCCCATACACCGTTGCTAGCTTGTCTTCAGCACCCATGAAGCATTCCAGATCCACATGTCCAGTAAACTGAAGACAATGCATGGGTCTTTCCAATGTAGTTGACTAAGCCAGAGCCAGAATAGCATGTGGTTGCACACGAAAGCCACAATTGGAGAAACATGTTCAATCTCTAAGTTTCCTGGGTGGTTTCTTTTGGAGCACAACACGAAGAGATTACCATAGACATGGTTCCTTTTGTTTCCACCTTCTCCAAAACTCAAAGTATCCTTGGCCACCCAGGTGGTTCATTGAGTCCTTGTTTTATTATGTAAAACACAAGTCCTTTTCTCAACCTTTGTAAAATCTCAACATGTATCTCTTTTTCAAAATATAGCATGGCTAAGCATGTAACCACTACAATGTTTTCTCTAAGGAATATATAGGGAATCCTATTAAGATTTAGCATAGCATAAGTATAGAAATTCTTTTCATGCATGTTTTCAAAATCCACTAAGTATAATGAAAATAGTAGGACTTTAGATGATAGTGTAACTTGCCTTTTTGGAAGGGAATGATGGTTCACTCCTTGATCTTGCTAGTCTCACACTTTGCTAATTTCACTACAATCAATCAAGAAAACACCAAATCAACTAGCATTCCAAATAATCAACCAAACAACATTTCACACACACATAAAACTATGGGATCTAAATCATGCATGTAAGCATGTAAGAGATGGTTCTATTTGCAACTATGGTCTCCACTAGGCTCTAAACTTTGTAAGGTCCAAGGTGGTCATTCACCAAAATGGCAAAGTCATGTGCAAAAGGGTTTTATCCAAGAACCATTTTTTAAAATCCAATCATCATTTTATGTGGTGGAAGATATTTTTATCAAGGCAAAACTTTATGTTTTTCACCAAATGAGTTGCTATTGCAAAACTTGGTGTTTTGGTCAGTAGGTTGATTAAAACATTTTCCCAAAGTTTTCTTTATAAAAACATTTTCATAATCAAAATCTTTATTTCCATTTGGCTAGAAAGGGACTTGTCACATCCCAAGATTTTCCAAATCTTGTAATGTGAAAATAAATGAATAAAAAAAAACTTTGTTTGATTTTCAAGGCCAGAAGAAACTTTTTGAATTCAATTGGAACTCCAAACCAATTTGTATTAAATAAACCCTAAAGGGATTTATAAAGATAAACATTTTAAATAAAAGAAAATAAAATATTTTGGGGAATACTATTTTGGATCTTTTTAAAATAAAAATATTTGGTTTTCAAAAGAAATAGAAGTTTATGAATAAAGATTATTTTATAAAGACAAATTAAACCTTGGCCAAGCTTTGGAATTAAAACATTTTGTTTTGAATAAAAAAAGCAAAGGTTTATTTAAATAAATTAATAAGGTTTTTATATCCAAATTTTATTAATAAAGGTCTTACTATTTCCAAAATAACAAAACTTGTTTATTTATTTAAAAATAAGTTTTCCAATTATTTTATATTCCCAAATAAAACCTACTGATTTGGTTTTGAAAATAATTAGATTTCAAAAGGGAGTTTTAAAATAAACATCAAATTATATTTTGATTTAATAACAATGGTATATTTATTTAATTAATAATGGACCTAAAATAAAATTATTATTTTGGTTTTGGAATTCTGGTTTATGTGACAAAACAGAACCAAATCCAAAGTTGCAAAGTCTGGTGTTTGTTTGATTTGATTTGGACATTGTTTGGTTGTTTGAAATTCAAAACAGAATTGGAAAATAGAAAAAGAAAAAGCCAGCAGACAGAAAAAAATAGAGTTTGGACCAGCCTAGCCAGCCAAGCCCACAAGCCCAGCAAACTAGCCCAGCTTCCCCTCCCAAGGAAAACGTTTTGTACTCAGAATCTAACTCAGACAGACGATGACTGGTGGACCTCCCTCTCACTTCTTTTCCCACTGACGACTGGACCCCACTCTCCTGTTCATCCTCCTCACCCGCGCGACCTCCTTCCCCCAAACCTCGCTGACGTTGCTGCCATTCAATCCGCGCGTTCAATTTGCCATAATACCGAGCTTTAATCTTGCCGCGACCATGCACGTTAAAACGCCAGCGTCTTCTACTCCTTTCCCCTCTGTCACCCCATCTCGACACGCCCCCAGGCCGCCCCAATTTCTCCCCGAGCAGCTCTGTCTCCGACGAGCTTCCACCTTCAATTCCGGCCAGTACTTTCCACCTCCATCCTCATCGGCCACGCACACACACTCAGCACTTCCAGGCGCACCTTCCTGTGCCATCAGTTCGCCCGCGCGTGTCCCCTAAACATCGACAAGCACGACGCAGAGCGTCGCCACCGTCTATCTCGTCTCCGTCAAGCTCCCCGATAAACCTCGACCGCCCCTCTGCTTCTCGATCATGCGAGCAACTTCGCCTTGGTCTTACGCACTTAACCTTACCCTCGGTTGGCCTTCTCGTGACCTGTAGCGACGACTCCGACCACGACTGAGACCACCCGACGTTGTTCTCTACTCCGGCGAACAATCGAGCTGTACCAGAGCACCCCCTGCCACGACAAGCACACGTCGAGCATCACCACATCCTCGCGAATCTGGTGAGCAACCTCCCCTCTATTCTAGCGTCCTGCCTCACCAGCGCTGCCACTATCTGGCCGCTCCGCCGCTCGCCATCGTCGTCGCGCCGCCAGTTCTTGGCCAGGCATTAGCAGCCATTCGATTTAGATCGGAGAGACTAGATAGATCCACTTAACCGCGAAGAGGTATGCTTTCGGGACCGCACGATTTGATTATATCCAACGCACCGTGTTGCCGATCCGGCCGAACCGGTACCGTCCAATTAGACAGTTCCGCGTGTCACCTGTTCTGTTTAAAAACAGATTTGAAAACAGATTTGTTTGTAAATTTCAAACCCTTGTAACTTTCGATCCACACGTCCAAAATTTACAAATTTGGTACCGTTGGAATCAGTGGAACAAACCCTAGCAAACCATGCCTTTGTTTAGCAAATAGTATCTGTTAGATTGGTTGATTTTGCAGAAACATTTGTATGCTTGTTTAGAATAGAAAAATGATTCAAAAATGTTTTTAAGTTTGAAACCTTGGAAAAATGGTTTGTTGTGAACTTACTAACCCTAGGAACCAACCCTTGGTGTTAAAAATGATTTTGGTAAAATTTAGGATAGATTAATTGATTTGGTCCATTTCTAGCCAAATGAAAATAAAGATTTTTGTTATGAAAATGTTTTTGTAAAGAAAACTTTGGGAAAATGTTTTGATCAAACCTACTGACCCTAAACACCAAGTTTTGGGAAACAACAACTTATTTGGTGAACAACTTGAAGTTGTTGCTTTGATAAAAATATTTTTCCATCACATAAAATAATGATTGGATTTAAAAATGGTTTATGGATAAAACCCTTTTACAAATGACTTTGCCACCTTGGAAAATGACCAATTTGGGACTTACAAAGTTTAGAAGCCTAGTGGAGACCATCTTTACAAATAGAACCATCTTTTCATGCTCACATGCATGACTTAAATCTTAGACCCCATTGTTTTGTGTGTGAATTGTTGTTTGATTGATTATTTGGAATGCTAGTTGAAATTATGTTTGCTTGATTGATTGTAGTGAAATTAGCAAAGTGTGAGACTAGCAAGATCAAGGAGTGAACCATCATTCCCTACCCAAAAAGGCAAGTGACACTATCATCAAAAGTCCTACTATTTTCATTATACTTAGTGGATTTTGAAACATGCATGAAAATACTTTTTGTACTTATGCTATGCTAAAATCCTAATAGGATTCCCTATCCATTCCTTAGAGAAAACAATGTAGTTGTTACATGCTTAGCCATGCTATATTTTGAAAAGAGATACATGTTGAGATTTTACAAAGGTTGAGAATAGGACTTGTGTTTTACATAATAAAACAAGGACTCAATGAACCACCTAGGTGGAGGATACTTTAAGTTTTGGAGAGGGTGGCAACAAAAGGAACCATGTCTATCGGAATCACTTTGTGTTGTGCTCCAAAAGAAAACCACCTACGAAACTTAGAGATTGAACATGTTTCTCCAATTGTGGCTTTCGTGTGCAACCACATGCTATTATGGCTCTGGCTTAGTCAACTACATTGGGAAGACCCATACATTGTCTTCAGTTTACTGGACATGGGGATCTGGAATGCTTCATGGGTGCTGAAGACAAGCTAGCAATGGTGTATGGGAGGACCCTTTGAAAGACTTCACACAATCTCAATGCCAAGACTCCATCTTGGTGAGCACTAGTCCAAGAGGACACCTGTGGCAAAAGGATGGGATTGTGACATGTGGGTAAAGTTTCCTTCTGCAGAAGATAATAAAATCTAAGTACTTAGCCGTGTCCCCGGTTATGGACAATACTGAGCAACTAAAGTTTGAACTATGGGAGATCTCGACATTCCAACTTCTAAAATAAAAACTTGATGCACTTGGGGGTACCAAGGGATTCAAAGAGATTTTGTTAAGCTTGATGCACTTGGGGTTACCAAGGTGCTCAAGAGATTTTGCTTAAAGCTTGATGTACTTGGGGTTACCAAGGAACTCATGAGATTTTGATAAAACTTGTTGCACTTGGGGTTACGAAGGAGCTCAAGGGATTTGGACAAGGACTTGAACACATGAGTTTCTACCAAGGAGTTCAAGGAACTTGGAAAAGAGATTTGACAAAGGACCAAACCCATTTTGAAAAGATAGGATAAATATTGCTTTATGCAAATAAGACAAGCTAGCAACGGTGTATGGGAGGACCCTTTGGAAAGACATCGTCACATTCTCAATCTGCCAGTACTCCATCTTGGTGAGTGCTAATCCAGTGGCCACTGGTAGCAAAAGGATGGGATTGTGACATGTGGGTAAAGTGTACTCCTTCTGCAGAAGATAATAAAATATAAGTACTTAGCCATGTCCCCGGTTATGGACAATACTGAGCAACTGAAGTTTGAATTATGGGAGATCTCGACATTCTAATTTCTAAAAGAGAACTTTTAAGGACTTGTTGCACTTGCGGTTACTAAGGAGCTCAAGAGACTTTGACAAAACTTGATGTACTTGGGGTTACCAAGGAACTCAAGAGATGAAAACATGAATACTTGGGATTACCAAGGAACTCATGAGATTTTGATAAAACTTGTTGCACTTGGGGTTACCAAGTAGCTCAAGGGATTTTTGACAAGGTCTTGAACACTTGAGTTTCTACCAAGGAGTTCAAGGAACTTGGAAAAGGAGATTTGACAAAGGACCAAAACCATTTTGAAAAGATAGGATAAATATTGCTTTATGCAAATGAGCCTTAAACTCTACTTAGCCAAAATTGCATGTAATGATAGGATCCACTTATATTCTACAAAGTAGTGAAACTTGCCAATACAATTCAAATGTATTGACCCTTGTGGCTGTAACTTGTAATGTTGTAGCATTGATTGATTTTAGTGAAGTTTGATTGATTAGGATTACAAAGTCTACAACCAGCATTTGCCTGTGGCACTTTGAAGATGAAGGACCCATGACAATAGATATTCCGCTGCAATGTAATGTAATAGCCAAATGAGCTATGTAAGATGTAATAAAATTATGTTATTCCTGGTTATAAAGTTATATTATGACCTTTGTTTCTTGATATTACATCTTAACTGTGGATGCTAGCTATTGATCAGGGACTAGCATTGTAAACATAGGGGACTCCACCTTATGTTGAATAAAGGTTGGGGCACTCCCTCTTACAGGACTAAATCAATTAATCTATCCTAAATTTCACCAAATTCATTTTAACTCCATGGGTTGGTTCCTAGGGTCAGTGAGTTTACAACAAACCATTTTGCAAAGGTTTTAAACTCAAAAGCATTTTTTAATCATTTTTCTAGTCTTAACAAGCATTCAAAAGTTTCTGAAAAAACCATCAAGCTAACAGATACTATTTGCTAAACCAAAGGCATGGTTGGCTAGGGTTTGCTCTACTGATTCCAACGGTATCAAATTTGTAAATTTTGGACGTGTGGATCGAAAGTTACAAAGGTTTGAAATTCACAAACAATTCTGTTTTCAAATCTGTTTTTAAACAGTATCGGGGACATGCGGCACTGTCTAATTGGACGGTACCGGTTCGGCCGGATCGGCAACGCGGTGTGTTGGATCTAAGCAGATCGTGTGGTCCAGAAAATGTACCCCTTCGTGGCTTAAGTGATCTATCGCAAGCGTCGGATCGAGATCCTACGGTGCTAACGTGCTCGACCATTTGCGAGCGGCGCCGGCGGTGGCTAGCGGCGGCGACGGTCAGATAGTGGCGGCGCTGTCGAAACAGGAAGCGAGAGAGGGGTAAAGTAGGCTCACCGAGATCGCAGGAGGCTGGGGAAAGCTCGTCGTGTGGTCGTCGGGCAAGGCGCCTGAGCGGGAGGAATTCTCGCGGAGTTTGCTCTGACGGTTGGCTCGAGGTCGAAGACTATGCTACGGGTCACGAAGGCAAACCGAAGCATGGTTAGATGGGGAGCACGATGCTGTGTGCGTGAACGAGAAGAAGAGGGCGGCGGAATCTACCGTGGGGCTCGTCGGAGTTGGAACCAGACGGCGGCTGCTCGTAGTTTGTTGCGACGTTGCTCGTGGCGCCCGCGATCGTCTAAGAGCACAGTGGATGCGCTGGAAGTGGGAAGGTGTTCGTGTGCTCGGGAGGCAGGAGGTGGTGTGGCTTGGGCGGAATCGAAGGTGGAAGGTGGTCGGAGACAGGGGGTTTTCGCAAGCAATGCGAGCAGCCTGGTGGCAATGTGGCGTTCGCGTTTGAGGAAAATGACAGAGGGAGGAGGGGCGCTTATGTACGCATGGTCGGGGCAAGATTAACGCGGCCATTATTCGTGAATTGAACGCACGGTTGAATGACAGAGAACGGCAGCGCGGTTTGGGGGAGAAGGGGTCGCGCGGGTGAAGAGGATGAACAGGGAGGTGGGGTCCAGTCGTCAGTGGGGGTGCGAGGAAGAAAGGAGGTCCACCGGTCAGTCTCTGCGTGGGTTTAAAATCGAGTGCGAAACGTTTTTCTCTGGGGAGGAAAAGCTGGGCTGGTTCTGGGCCTTGTGGGCTTGGCCGGCTGGGCTGGTCCAAACTCTATTTTTTTTTTGTCTGCTGGCTTTTTCTTTTTCTATTTTCCAATTCTGTTTTGAATTTCAAACAACCAAACAATGTACAAATCAAATCAAACAAACACCAGACTTTGCAACTTTGGATTTGGTTCTGTTTTGTCACATAAACCAGAATTCCAAAACCAAAATAATAATTTTATTTTAGGTCCATTATTAATTAAATAAATAGACCATTGTTATTAAATCAAAATATAATTTGATGTTTATTTTAAAACTCCCTTTTGAAATCTAATTATTTTCAAAACCAAATCAGTAGGTTTTATTTGGGAATATAAAATAATTGGAAAACTTATTTTTAAATAAATAAACAAGTTTTGTTATTTTGGAAATAGTAAGACCTGTATTAATAAAACTTGGATATTAAAACCTTATTAATTTATTTTAAATAAACCTTTACTATTTTTAAATCAAAACAAAACATTTTATTTCAAAAACTTGGCCAAGGTTTAATTTGGCTCTATAAAATAATCTTTATTCATAAACTTCTATTTCTTTTGAAAACCAAATCTTTTTATTTTAAAAATATCGAAAATAGTATTCCCCAAAATATTTTATTTTCTTTTATTTAAAATGTTTATCTTTATAAATCCCTTTAGTGTTTATTTAATCCAAATTGGTTTGGAGTTCCAATTGAATTCAAAAAGTTTCTTCTGGCCCTGAAAATCAAACAAAGTTTTTTTTATTCATTTATTTTCACATTACATGATTTGGAAAATCTTGGGATGTGACAGGCTACGACCCTTAAAATAAATCTCGTCCCGAGATTTGGGAAGGCTAGGGTTACAAGAAGGTTCAAAAAAACTACAGTACTACCACCCTTAAAATTTTCAAACAAAAATTACATATTGTCCTTCTTGGGATCCTGGGGAAAATTTCTCATGGGCAAAAATTTGCATTGTGTCCTTGGTTTCCATACTTGACTCATGGGCCAAGGTTGAGTTTCTCCATAGGCTTGTTCAACTTGTTCTTCATCTTTTCTGGACAGTTGCTTGCATAATGCCCTGGGTTCTTGCAATTGAAACAGTGGATGTCCTTGAGTTCTTTACGTGGATCTTGTGGACAAGTTGCTACATAGTGGCCTAGCTCTTTGCAGTTGTTGCACACTACTTGGCCAATCTCTTTATTCTTTGGGTTCTCTGGGCATTCACCAGAATAGTGTCCCATTTCCTTACATTTATAACATTGCACATGGATTTTGTCAATCTTTTGCTTCTTGGGTTTCTTTGATCCTTTGAATTGGGTTGTCTTGTTTGGAGGTATAAGTGGTCCTTTTCCTTTGCCATCAGCATTCTTAGCATACTTGGATCCTTCTTGTTTCCTTTGTTCCACCATGGAATAGATGGGGCATTGGATCGGAACATGATTGTTTCTTTCACATAAATAACAGGTGGCTTGAGAGGTGGGACATTGTCCAACAGGATGTTTCTCTTCACAGTTGGGGCATTGATCTCCATGCTCCTTGTAAGTATGATCCTTGTCTCCACAAATAATGCAAGCTGGGGCTCCATCTAGAATAATATTTCTGTCATCCCTGTTGTTATAGACTCTTTTGTGATAGCTTTCTTCCATTTTGATCATTTGATCAGTCACCTTAAGCATTAGTTGGCCTTGAGTTTCCAAAAATCCTTGCAATGTTGGATCTTCTCCACTGGAGTTGGCTATGAATTGAGCTGTCACTTGGTTCAACTGATTCTGAGTTGCTATGAGCTCTTTCATGCTGTCCTCTTGGTCGGTGTTGATGTCATCAACCTTGGAGTCTTTTGGAGTAATCATCTGTTTTGGGTTGAAGGGAGATTAGAATAGGCAAGACATTTCTAAGGAAATATTTCTAATCACACACATAACAATTCGCACAAACAATGTGCATGCAATCACAACCAAACATTTCACTCAAAAACAAAGTTCAAGCACATACTTGGGCAACAAAATATTTTTGTTACACCACATAAGTTGGTGTGTTTTGGCTTATCTAAAATATGGTGTTCCATCTATATGGTTCACTTGTGATCTTTCCATCCTTCTTAGTTTCTTATTCTTACTTGAGATCATTGTTCCCTTGAGAAAACTCTTGATTACAATAACTTCTAGTGATGTGATCTTCTTCTAAATTTTGCATTCCCAATTGGAAGTCTCTAAATCTTGAACAAGATTTCCTTGTTTCACTTGTAGTCCTTAGTTGTATTCAAGTTGGAAGTCCTTGGTGAATATGCTGAAGATGTTGAAGTCATTAGAGTTGAAGAAGTTGAAGTCATTAGAGTTGAAGAAGTTGAAGTCATTTGCACATGGTGTAGTCTTTGGCCATGGGGTAGGTTTTTCCATCAAGTTGAAATAGAGGAGATGCCGAGTTGAAACCAAAATGATTGAGGAAAGAGTCTGCAAGTGTTTTTGTAAATAAGTTTTTGGGACAAAATTCAACTCCTATTTTTCTAAGGGTTTTTGTCCAATCCTAGGGTTACAAATCCTACAGGCAACACAATGCTCTGATACCATCTGTAGAGGGAGTGTCCCAACCTTACAACAACATAAGGTGGTGTCCCCTGTGTTACAATGCTAGTCCCTGGATCAATAGCTAGCATCCACAGTTAAGATGTAATATCAAGAAACAAAGGTCATAACATAACTTTATAACCAGGAATAACATAATTTTATTACATCATACAAAGCTCATTTGGCTATTACATTACATTGCAGCGGAATATCTATTGTCATGGGTCCTTCATCTTCAAAAGTGCCACAGGCAGATGTTGGTTGTAGACTTTGTAATCCTAATCAAACAATCTTCACTAAAATCAATCAAACCTGCAACATTACAAGTTACAGCCACAAGGGTCAATACATTTGAATTGTATTGGCAAGCTTCACTACTATGTATAATGTAAGTGGATCCTATCAATACATGCATTTTTGGCTAAGTAGAGTTTAAGGCTCATTTGCATAAAGCAATATTTATCCTATCTTTTCAAAATGGTTTTGGTCCTTTGTCAAATCTCCTTTTCCAAGTTCCTTGAACTCCTTGGTAGAAACTCAAGTGTTCAAGTCCTTGTCAAAAATCCCTTGAGCTACTTGGTAACCCCAAGTGCAACAAGTTTTATCAAAATCTCATGAGTTCCTTGGTAACCCCAAGTATTCATGGTTTCATCTCTTGAGTTCCTTGGTAACCCCAAGTACATCAAGTTTTGTCAAAGTCTCTTGAGTTCCTTGGTACCCCCAAGTACATCAAGTTTTTAAAAGTTTTCTTTTAGAAATTAGAATGTCGAGATTTCCCATAGCTTCAAACTTTAGTTGCTCAGTATTGTCCATAACCGGGGACACGGCTAAGTACTTAGATTTTATTATCTTCTACAGAAGTAGTACACTTTACCCACATGTCACAATCCCATCCTTTTGCCACCAGTGGCCACTGGATTAGTGCTCACCAAAATGGAGTACCGGCAGATTGAGAATGTGACGAAGTCTTTCCAGAGAGTCCTCCCATGCACCATTGCTAGCTTGTCTTCAAGTACCCATGTAGGATTCCAGGTCCTCATGTCTAGTAGCCTGAAGACAATGCATGGGTCTTCCCAATGTAGTTGACTAAGCCAGAGCCATAATAGCATGTGGTTGCACACGAAAGCCACAATTAGAGAAACATGTTCAATCTCTAAGTTTCCTGGGTGGTTTCCTTTGGAGCACAACACAAAGAGATTTCCATAGACATGGTTCCTTTTGTTGCCACCTTATCCAATACTCAAAGTATCCTTGGCCACCCAGGTGGTTCATTGAGTCCTTGTTTTATTATATAAAAAATCACAAGTCCTTTTCTCAACTTCATAAAATCTCAACATGTATCTCTTTTCAAAATATAGCATGGCTAAGCATGTAACAACTACAATGTTTTCACTAAGGAATGTATAGGGAATCCTATTAAGATTTAGCATAGCATAAATATAGAAATTATTTTCACGCATGTTTTCAAAATCCACTAAGTATAATGAAAATAGTAGGACTTTAGATGATAGTGTAACTTGCCTTATTGGCAGGGAATGGTGGTTCACTCCTTGATCTTGCAAGTATCACACTTTTCTAACTTCACTACAATCAATCAAGCAAACACAATATCGACTAAAATTCCAATCCAATAATCAATCAAACATTTCTCACACACAAAACAATGGAATCTAAGTCATGCATGTAAACATGCAAGAGATGGTCCTATTTGCAAAGATGGTCTCCACTAGGTTTCTAAACTTTGTAAGGTTCAATTTGGTCATTTTCCAAAGTGGCAAAGTCATTTGCAAAAGGGTTTTCTCCAAAAACCATTTTTAAATCCATTCATTATTTTATGTCGTGGAAAATATTTTTATCAAAGCAACAACTTTATATTGTTCACCAAATAAGTTGTTATTTCTCAAAACTTGGTGTTTAGGGTCAGTAGGTTTGATTTAAATCATTTCCCAAAGTTTTTATCCCAAAAATATTTTCATAGCAATACCATTATTTTTATTTGGTTAGAAATGGGCTAAGTCAATTAATTCATCCTAAACTTTACCAAATCCATTTCCAAAACCATGGGTTGGTTCCTAGGGTCAGTAAGTTCACCATAAACTAATTTGCCAAAGTTTCAAACTCAAAAACAATTTTGAATCATTTTTCTAGTCTTAACAAACATACAAATGTTTCTGCAAAAACAAACCATCTAACAGATACTATTTGCTAAACAAAAGGCATGGTTGGCTAGGTCTTGTTCTACTGATTCCAACAATATAAAGTTTGTAAGTTTTGGACGTGTGGATCAAAAGTTACAAAGGTTTGAAATTCACATTCTAATCAGATTTCAAATTCAGTTCTAACCAAAATCTGGCCACGCGTCGCAACGTTACTGGCTGGTACCGGTTCGGCCAGATCGGCTCTGCGGCGCGTTGGATCTAAATAGATCGCACGGTCCTGATCGCGTACTCCTTCGATGCTTAAGTGATCTATCGTGTCTCTCCGATCTAAATCGAACGGCTCTCATCTACTAGCCAAGAACTGGCGGCGCTCGACAGCTACGCGCGGCGGCGACGGTCAGATGGTGGCGGCGCCAGCGATGCAGGAAGCTAGAAGGGAAGGGAAAGTGCTCACCGTGATCGCAAGGACGTGGTGATGCTCGTCATGTGGTCGGCGTGGCAAGGGGAGTTCTGGAACAGCGACGATTGCTCACCGGAGTTGGGTCTAGCGTCAGGCGGCTCTGGTCGTGGTTGGAGACGGTGCTGTGGTTCACGAGAAGGCAACCAGAGGGTGTGGTCAGATGCAGGTGAGTGAGGCGAATGTGGGAGCGTAATTGAGAAAGCGCGGGGCGGTCTGAAACTACCTGGGTACTTGCCGTAGTTGAAGACAGACGCGGCGGCGAGGTCAGAGCTTGTCGAAGGTGACGCTCTGGGCACCCGTAGTCGAACGAAGAGCACATGGAGAATCGTCTGGGGGTGGTGAGTCTGCTCGTGTGCTCGGGGAGGCACGGAGTGGTGAGGCTCGGCCGGAATTGGAGGTGGAAGCTCGTCGGACCGAGGGTGGTGTGGCGAGAAATGGGGCAGCCTGGGGGCGTGTCGAGGTGGGGCGACAGAGGGGAAAGGAGGAGGAGACGCTGGCGATTAATAGGACGCAGTCACGGCGAGGTTAAGTCGTGGAATCAATGCGTATTCAACGCTGGCGTAATTGGCAGCAACGGCAGGCGTCATTAGCGCGAGGAGGAAGAAGATGTGCTGGCTGCGTGGGTCCCTGCTGTCAGCGAGAAATGAGAGGGAGAAGAGGGCCACCAGTCAGCGTCTGTTTGAGTTAGAATCTGAGTGCGAATCGTTTTTCTTCGGGGAGGGGAGCTGGGATGTTTCTGGGCTTCTTGGGCTTGGCAACTGGGCTGTGTCCAGATTCAATTTTTCCTTCCTGAAACCTTTTCTTTTTCCAATCTAATTTCTGTTTTTGAATTTCAAACAAACAACCAACATCCAAATCAATTCAAACAATCACCAAACTTTGCAACTATGAATTTGGTTCTGTTCAGTAACATAAACCAAAATTCCAAAAACCAAAATAATAATTTTATTTTAGGGTCCATTATTAATTAAATAAATAGACCTTGTTTAATAAATCAAATAGATTTTGTTTTATTTAAATATTCCTTTTTAAATCTAATTATTTTCAAAACCAAATCAGTAGGTTTTATTTGAGAATATAAAATACTTGGAAATCTTATTTCAAATAAAAAAATAAGTTTTGATGTTTTGGAAAATAATAAAACCTTTATTATTAAAACTTGGATATTAAATCCTTATTAATTTATTTAAATAAACCTTTACTATTTTTATCAAAACAAAATGTTTTATTTCAAAAGCTTGACCAAGGTTTAATTTGGCTCTATAAAATAATCCTTATTTATAGATCCACCTTTTCTTTTGAAAACCAAATCCTTTTATTTAAAAGATCCAAAATAGTAGTTCCAAAATATTTTATTTTCCTTTATTAAATGTTTACCTTTTTGAATCTCTTTAGGATTCTGTTTGATCCAAATTGGTTTGAAGATTTCCAATTGGATTCAAAAAGTTTCTTCTGGCCTTGAAAATCAAACAAAGTTTTATTTTATTCATTTATTTTTCACATTACAAGATTTGGAAAATCTTGGGATGTGTGACAGTTGGTTGTAGACTTTTTAATCCTAATCAACACACTTCACTAAATCAATCAAACCTGCAACATAACAAGTTACAGCCACAAGGGTCAATACATTTGAATTGTATTGGCAAGTGATACTATGGTAGTATAGTGGAGTCTATCATCTATATGCATTTGTCTAAGTGGAGCTTAGGATTGCATTGCTCAAAATAGATTTTCCTTATCATTTGAAAACACTAAGTTTTTGCTTTGACAAAAATCACCCAAGGCATCTACCAATCAAAGATTGAAGATCCTTTAACCCTTGTTCAACCACAAGTTTTTAACTTAGAAATTTGGATGATGAGATTCTTGATAGCTTCCATGTCTTGATGCTCAAATTGTCCTTTGCCAGGGACATGGCTAAGTACTTAGATTTTACACTCTGCAGAGGTGGTGCACTTTCCCCACAAGACTTGGTTTCCCAAGACAAGATCTTTCAGAAGCCTTTCCTTAGACCAAATGGACGCGTTCCAACCTATCATCCCACTACCACCAACTGTCCAAATGGCTAAGTTCTAGCAACCTGTGTGATCCAGGCAGAGCCCATAATGCCAAGTGGTTGCACTTGAAGCTTCTCAACATTTGACGTCTCAAATCTCTTTGTTCCTGGGTGGCAATCGACAAGTGTGATACACAAGGTAAACCATAGCCATGGGCCTTGTGTAACCACTCAACCAAAAACCACCAAGCAAGTCCCTTTCCACCCAGGTGATTCATTAACTTAGTTGTTTTATTAAACAAAAACACAAGTCCTCAGACTTAGAGATTTTTCCATAGTATGAATGTATATATTCCACCCTTGTTTTCTATTAGCTAAGCTAAGCATGATAGTAGTAGGAATCTTAACTTAGGAAATTCTACTAAGGTTTCATCTACTAGGTTTTCCCATAGCATGGTTTATACTTAGCAAAAATTCCATGCAAGTTTTACTTAGAAAAATCACTAATGCATAGTGAAAGTAATGGGACAATGTATGAAGCATCACTTGCCTTTTTGGTAGAGGGTATAAGTTCACTCCTTGTACTTGCAACAATCACACTCTTCAAGTCACTACAATTCAATCAAGCAAGGCACAATCTCAATCTACCAATCAAGCAAAACATCACATAAAATGATAAAGTCAAAGTAATGCATGCAAGCATGCCAAGCTTTGTTTTATTTGAAAAAGTGGTTCCTAATGGGTCATAAACATTTGAAAACACCTAATGGTCATTTTATAAAGTTGCAAAGTCATTTGCAAATGGTTTCACTTTATAAACCATTTTTAAAACAAGGTATCATTTTATGTGGGGTAGAAATGTTTTTAATAAGGCATTAATCTATAGGGTTCACAAAATATGTTTTCAAACCATAAAACCTTGTGTTTAGGGTCAGAGAGTTTAAAACAAAACATTTCCCAAAGGTTTTCTTCCAAAATCATTTTTAGTAAATAAACCCTATTTTTGTTTTACTAGAATTGGTTTTAAATCAAAGAATCATTCTTTTTCAATACCAAATATATTTTTGAAACCACAAAGTGATTCCTATGGTCAGTAGGTTCAAAACACACCATTTGCCCAAGATTTTATCCTCAAAAACATTTTGGAATAATTTTTATATCCTAAACAAGCATACACAAGTTTCTGCAAAAACAAACAATTTAACAGAAACTTTTTACTAAACAAATGGCATGGTTGGCTAGGTCTTGATTTTCTGAATCTATTGATATAAAATTTGCAAAATTTGGACGTGTAGAACTAAAGTTATGGATTTTTCAAATTTGAATTCCAAATCAGATTCTAATTCTATTTTAAATCAAACTTCGTCCACGTGGCTGTTTCTGATTCGTCCATACCGTTTCGCTTGGATCGACTATGGGGTGCGTTGGATCTAAGTGAGACTGAACGGTGCAGATTATCTCGTACCCCCTTCGTTAAGTGGATCTATCGTGTGCATAGGATCGTGATCTAACGGCTCACAACGACGTGCCAAGCGGCTAAGCGGTGGCTACTGGCGGCGGAGAGGCCAGATGGTGGTGGTGCTGGCGATGCAGGAAGCGAGAGTGGCTGGGGAGATGCTCACAGTGTTCGCGGCGTCGTGGGGAAGCTCAAGGCGGTTGTCGTTGCTGAAGGGGTGCATAGAGTCTGTCGGGATTCCTCGCCGTAGTTCCCGGCGTCGTCAGACATGCACGGGTTCCGTTGGTGGCGACGTTACTGGGTGCGAGAGAGCAAGCAAACAACACCGTTAGATACACAGAAGAGTGGGAAGTACCGGAGCATCAAAGAGAGAGGGCGGCGCGGTTGGATATTACCAGTAGAGTTCCCCGGAGTTGGAGCGAGGCATGGCGAGCTCGGTGAAGTTGCGAAGATGAGGAGCACGCAGCGGCGGATGAGGCCACTGGGAGATGCACAGGTCTGGGAACTCGCCAGGTGGTCAATAGGCGAGGCGGTGGAGAATGGCGAATCGTGAAGTGCTCACGGAGACGTGGTGGTTCGGAGAAGATTCCGAGCAGCCGGTGGCGAGAAGGCCGGCGAGAGGAAATGGAGAGGAGGGAGGGGTTAAGAAGGCGTGGTCAGGTAGATTTAATCGCGCGTTACGCGAATTGACGCCGATAAATTCCGCCGCCAGAGTCGAGGAAGGCGCTGTCACCGTGGGTGAGAACGACGATGAGGTGGCAGTGGGGACTGGGTGACAGTGAAAGGGAGAGAGGAAGAGTGGGTCCCGATTGTCATTCACTGCGCGGGTCGTCTCGTGAGTGAGAGAAAAACGCTTCGGGGGAGGGGATAGGTGGGCTGGTTGGGCCTAGACTGGGCTAGTTGGGTTGGGTCAAGTTTGTTTCTATTTTTTTGTTCAGATACTTTTTCCTTTTTCCAATTCTTATTTCTGTTTTGAAATTCAATCAAACCATTCAACAACAAATCAAATCAAACTTCCACCAACTTTGTATTGTGTTTAGTTCTGTTTAACAACACAAATCAAAGTTCAAAACAAAATAATATTTTTATTCTTTTTAGGATCCATTTATTAATTAAACAAATAGACCTTAGTTATTAAATCAAATAGGATTTGCTTTATTTAAAAATCTATTTGAAAACTAAAATAGTATCAAAACCAAATCAGTAGGTTTTATTTGAAAATATAAAATACTTGGAAAACTTGTTTAAAATAAAAATAACATGTTTTGATGTTTAAAAATGGTAAAACCTTTATTTTAATAAAATTGGTTTATTAATAAACCCTCATTATTTTATTTAAATAAACCTTTACTCTTTTAATCAAAACAAAACATTTTATTTTAAAAGCTTGGCCAAGGTTTAATTTGGCTCTATAAAATAATCTTTATTTATATTTCTACCTTTTCATTTGAAAACTAAATCTTTTATTAAAAGATCCAAAAATAGTAATTTCCAAATATTTTTAACTTTATTGTTTATTTTATCTTTTTAAATCCCTTTAGGATTTTATTTGATCCAAATAGGTTTTGAAAGTTTCCAATTGGAATCAAAAATTTCTTCTCACCCTGAAAATCAACAAAGTTTTATTTTATTTATTTATTTTTCACATAACAAGATTTGGAAAAATCTTGGGATGTGACATTCAATTGGAGAGTGACCTCACTTATGAGGAGAAGCCTATCAAGATTCTTGAGACTGCAGAAAGATTTACTCGGACTAAGACTATCAAATTCTGCAAAGTTTAATGGAACCATCATTCCGAAGAAGAAGCAACATGGGAAAGAGAAGATGATCTTCGAAAAGACCACCCTCACCTATTTGCTAGCCAACCCGAATCTCGAGGGCGATATTCACCTTAAGGGGGTTAGATTTGTAACATCCCTAAAATCATGTTTCAAAATCCATGCATATCATCCATGCATCCATGATCATTTAGGGTTCCATTTTCAAAACCATTTCAAAACAGGAGCATATGTTGCTCATTATTTTATGTAAGTATGCTCTAGACTTAGTGCTATTTTGTAATGAGGAGAGTACTTGTTTTGTTCAGTAATGTTTTGTATTCAAACTTAAGTACTTTCCAAAGCTTGAGCCAAGTTTTCAAAACAAAGTGTGAAAATAAAAACAATATTATGCCTATGTTTTATATCACATTAAGGCTTGGTTTTATTTTTATTTTCAAATGATCAAAGTGATTTTGAGTAAACAGTAGTGTTTGACACACATTTGAATACTAAGTTCACTGTTTAAAAATCTAGAGAAGATTTGAAATCAAACTTGTTTGAATTAGGGTTTGAAATCATTTCTATAAATTCAAACAGAAAAAGAAAAGGAGTAAAGGAAAAAATAAGCAAACAGCCAAACTGGCCCAACCCAGCCCAACTCGACCCATCTATCCCAGAAACTCCCTCCCGCGAATCGTTTTCTTTCACTCACAACCACACCCACGGAGTCACTGACTGCCGGGACCCATCTCCTCTTCTGTCCTCTCGCTGACAACCGCGGCCCACACGGCATCATCGTCTCCACCCAGCGACTGGTTCATCCCCAAATCACTCGGCCATTTCTGGATTGATTAGCGGCTTCAATTCACGATCAATGCTCGAGTAAATCACGCCCGCGTCCTTGCTACTTAAACCCCCTCTGCCTCCTCTCCATTTTCCCCAAACGCCAAGCACAGAGCGCCCCCAGGCTGCGAGAATTCCTCGCTGCTCCGACGAACCGCGGCATCAATTCCGGCCAACCCCGACCACCCCTCTGCTCCTGGTTCACACGAGAAGGCTCCACTTCACCTTGCGCACCTCCCAGTACCACTAGCTCGCCCGCACATGCCCTAGAACGTCGGCAACGCAATCGACTGAGCGCCACCGTCTTCGGCTTCAACTCCGACGACCTCCAGTGGTAATTTCCAACCTCCCCGTTCCCTCTCGTTGACACCCGCGTGACTATAATCGTCTTGCGCATCTGACCCACCACTCCTTTTGCCTTGGCATGATCAGCACCCTCGCCAACGTCGACAAACAGAAGCATCCGTCGCTAGGGACTTCTCCGATGAGCAATCCACGACGATCCCGAGCGCCCCTTCGCCAACCGAGCACACGTCGAGCATCTCCTCGTCACGGCGATTCTGGTGAGCATCCTCACACCTCCCCGGGCAACCTAGCTCGTCGGAAAGCTTGCAGCCAGAGCGCGCCGCCGCCTGTCGCCGCCGCCAGCGCCGCCACTTGTTGGTCAGCTACTTAGGGCCGTTCGATTTAGATCCAGTGGACGCGATAGAACATAGCCGAAGGGGTAAGTATAGATCTAAGCCGCGCGTTTTAGTTAGATCTAACGGCTCGAAAGCGTGATCCTGAGCGAAGCGGTACCAGACAACCAGGGACTGCCGCGTGGCATGTTCTTTGTTTTAAATTTCTGAATTAGATCTATTAGATGTTTGAATTTGTTTAATTCATAACTTTTGAATGCCACGTCCAAATTTGACAAATTTTATATCAATGGAATCAGGAGATAAAATACTTTCCATCTATGCAATGTGTTTAATGTTTTGCCTCTGTTAAAATGTTTGTTTTTACAGAAACATGTGTAGGCCTATTTTGTGTATAATAATTATTTGGAAAATGTTTTAATATTCAAATAAAGTTTATTTAACTTCTTTTGTACTTGTTTATGATTCACTACCATGCACTTGTCTTGTTTGGTGTAGAAAATCATCACATGGCATTATGCATGCATCCATATATTTTTGCTTGTATTTATTTTGTATGTGATTTTGGTGCTATTATCTTATGTGTAGATTTTGGTGCAAATAGTGATTGTGATTGTGAGGATTGTAGCTACTCTCCGAACTACCAAGGCAAGTGGTGCTTCATGATTTATTCCTATGTTTTTAACTATGCATTAGAAATAATTTTGCTAGCCTTGCATGGTTATTTTGAGCTATATGCTATACTTGGGAAATCCTAGTAGTTGTAGAATTGCTAGAAATATTTCTAAGTCTTATCAATGCCATGCTTTAGCCTAGCTAGTAGCAACCAAGGGTGGTTATATATTCATGCTATGAATAAATATTTCTAAGTCTTTGGACTATGTTTTACTTAATAAAACAACTAAGTAAATGAAACACCTGGGTGGAATGGAAAGATTGGGTTATGTTGAGTAGTTACACAAGGCCCATTTCTATGGTTTACCTTGTGTATCTCACTTGTGGAAAGCCACCTAGGAATAAAGGGATTTGAGATGCCATATGTTAAGAAGCTTCTAGTGCAGCCACTTGGCAATATGGGTTCTGCCTGGATCATATAGGTTGCAATAACTTAGCCATTTGGATAGTTGGTGGTAGTGGTATGATAGGTTGGAGCGCGTCCATTTGGTCTAAGGGAAGGCTTCTGAAAGGTCCTATCTTGGTGAAAATCAAGTCTTGTGGGGAAAGTGCACAACCTCTGCAGATGGAAGAATCTAAGTACTTAGCCATGTCCCTGGTATTGGACAACTTGAGCATCAAGACATGGAAGCTATCAAGAATCTCCTCATCCCAATTTCTAAGTAAAACTTGTGGTTGAACAAGGGTGAAGGACCCCAATGTCTATTGGTGGTTCCTAGGGGAAAGATTTTGACAAAGAAAAACTTAGTGTTTTCAATTAATAGGTAAAACCTATTTTGAGCAAAGCAATCCTAAGCTACACTTAGCCAAAATGCATATAGTATCTAGTCCACTAATATTCTACTAAGGTATCACTTGCAAATACTATTCCAATGTATTGACCCACTATGGCTGTAACTTGTGATGTTGCAGGTTATTCTGAGGATGATTAGGAGTCATGAGTCTACACTCAACATGCTTGCCTGTGGCACATGAAGATGAAGACTTATTTATCTTATTACATATTTAAACTCTTGTATTAGGCCTATGGCCATGAAGTTGTAAAAGACTATGTTTGTCTCTGGAATGACTTGTAATAATGACCTTTGTTTCTATGTATTTCATCTTAAACTGTGGATGCTAGCATTGATCCAGGGACTAGAATTGCAATCACAGGGATCCTTTCCTTTACAAAGGAGGGATCTTACACCATTTCAAATAGTGTAGGCCTCCGGCAGGGCAAATCAGTAACATGCCATTTTTTTATCGGGCTCCCCTAGTGGATCGGCCCACTTAAATAATTAGTGGGCCTTGGCTAGGTTTGGATTCTAACATGGTTTTTTTACTATTAACGATGGTAACTGGATGTTAACGGTATTTGCCATGTGGCAGTTTGCATGGCTTCAGCAGTCAACGGTGCTGGCAAACAGATCTATGATGGCACGAGTTTCCGTGGCTAAAGGGTGCGATCCACCATGGTCGCGAAAAAAACCATTGTAGATTCTCTGGTGATGGGACTTTTACCACGGAAGCCATTCGTCGTAGAAGACTTTTTAACCACGAAAAATGGGCCTTCAACCACAAAAACCGTCTGTTGTAAAACTCAACTTTTCTTGCAGTGAAAATAGAGGAGAGTCAAACTCTCATGCTAGCAAGATTTGCAAGAAAGCCCGAGCCAAATCGGCCGGTCGAATACCTCAAGATGATGAGGATTGAAACAAAGATGAGAAGCCTCAAGAGCTAGACTATAGCAATGCTCCATCTCCAGATTATACCGTGGAGCACGTTGTGAAGATAACAGTGAAGAATTTCGATACTGAAGGAGAAAATGATTCCTTGTACCAATATTTCATTCAAAAAGTAGCATATAAGGTACATGAGTTACAAATGAAATATAAGAAATTAGTTGAGAAACTTCCAGCTATCCTTGATGATATATTTGAGCCCACTATTAAAATTCATATAGGAGTTAATGAGATTGCTGCACTTTGTGATCTTGGTGCTAGTGTCTCAAAATTTCTAAAAGTTTATTTGAAAGACTTAACCTTGAGCCATTTCAAATTATCAAACTAAGATTCCACTTAGCATATTGAACTTACAAACAAGTTTTAGGAGTCAAAGAGAATATTATTGTAGAAATCAAAAGATTTCCTGCATAGATTTATTTTTCGTGCCCCTGGTTCGTTAGCTGTACTCACTTTTCCCCAGCCGCTTAGTTTTTCCTCACTCTTGTCTAGCTCCTATTATGAAACTCTCACATCGGTCTGAAACTCGCTCTCCGTCGGGTCCCGTTAGTGGACCCTCGCCATTACATGCTGACAAGTGGGTCCGCATTCAGGTGTATCCCGTAGTGGACCCTCGCCGTTACGTGCTGACAAGTAGGACCCACCCCTGTTGCGTGATGACAGGTGGGGCCATGTTCAGTCGGGTCCCGCAGTAGGACCCCCCATGGTGTGGGGTCAGCTTGTTGGGAATGCGTTTTGGGGGATGTGGTGTGGGACCATGTGGGGCGCGTATGGTAGTTACGTGAGCCCTGTCGCCTAAATTGGAAGATTTCTTTTTTGTTATTTTTATGATTGGCCTTTTAGGAGTGCCTTTTCCCCTTTATGTCGCTAACAATTGTTATTTTTTCCAAAAAAAGGCAGCGAATCTAGAGCAGCTTCTCTCTTCATTCATAGTTCCTTTTGGCCCTCGTATTTTCCCAATCAGGCAGCAAATCTAACCAGCACCATAAATATGTAGATGAATAGAGCAAAATATAGATAAAGCAGCTAATAAAGGATTATATAGTACGATACTTAAAACAGGTTCGACAATTAGGCTACTCAGCAGCAGCAGCTTATAAGTTCAACACAGACAACAAAACAAAAGAAGCTGCTTTACATGAATAGCAGCATCAGCACATGATCAGTGGCCCCTCATGGCCCGCGCTAGAAGGGCCTCCGCCTCCTCCCTGTGACTTGATCGGGGGCATGCGACCCTCCTCGATGGCCACCTTCTGGAGGTTGCGGAGTTGAAAACCGAGTGCTTTATGCTGGTGTAACACCCTCAGAATCGGCCCTATGCAAGTTTTAGCGCTTCCCGCCAAACCCGCATAGAAACGATTCAAAGGTGCCCACCAGGCACTTGTGTGCGGGTGGAAAACGAAGTAATATCATTACACAATAGTCCTCGATGGAACCCACAAAACATATATATACAACAGCGACTCAATGAGTCAAGAATACATATATACATTACAAAGATCCAAATCACCTAGAAAACAATACAGCTTCCGAGTACGGACAAAATGCAAATTGAGCTAAGAGCCCTGAAGAATAACCAATGGCGTCCATAACCATGCCCAGGCCGAGCCGGAAGGGTAACCCTGCTAACGGCGTCGATCTCAAAACCTGCTTAAACAAAAGGGGTGCCGACAAAGGGCGAAGGAAAAAGAGAGCGGTCAGTACTGAGGCCAGTACACGGCGAGACTAGAATTCGGCGGTCCTCGCCTACATAGGTATGGTGGACTAAAGCGGCAGCGCAGCATGCACTAAACAACCTATAGAGACTCAATACAACTGGCGGCTATTAGATAGGGATAAGAAATACCTATTCGGTACCAACCTGAAACTATCACCAAGCATACCCATCCTGGTATTTCCCCCTCGAGACCAAACGAGGAAGTCAACCGAGGAACTCACACGGTTGGCAGTTTTATATATTCAGTTATCATTACAGCAATTACTAGTCAGGTATAGATAGCAAGAGTCATCCTGGTATAATAAGCAGTGGGCAGTTTTAGTTAACCATTCCGTTGTAGTTGTAGCACTTACTAGTCAGATACATATAACATGAGGCATCCCAAAACCCAGCAGTTGTTGGTACTTTTATTTAGCCATTCCGTTGTAGTTGCAATACTTACTAGTCAGATACAATGGTAACAGGTGACAACTCAAACCAGCAATTGTTAGCACTTTTATTTAGCCAATCCATTATAGTGAAGCTGATTACTAGTCATTATAAAGTCAAATTTATAGCACTACTTTAGTTATAGTTGTCTATGATCGAGATACTATGCTCCAAGTCGTCCATAATCGTGGACACAGCTTTCAGAAAGTTTTACCCTGCAGGGGGGCACAAATAGCAACACACGCACGATCAACCTCGAGAAAAACCAATAAAAACCCAACGAGGCATCACGACAAAGCAATTGCAAGATTCATATAAATTTCATGGGGCCACCCCACCAAGCTACCCGCGACGAAGTTGGCCGGCTCCGAAACGGACCCAGAGGTTTGTGTCATTGGCTGTAAACGACTAGGAACCTGAAAGTGTGACTGGGCTTGTCGATACCGCGGAAACATTCCACTTATCTAAACAGTACAGGCGCTCCGCGCACAATCGTAAATAAGGCGGTAAAGCATGGCATAAGTACAGGATAGTAATAAAGCACCAAACTACTTTGTGGCCCCAAGAAATAAATATGACTCAAGATCTGGCTAGGGGGATTCATGGTCCCACATGCGGATAGTGCGAATATTCAAAGAACAGGTATCAAGTACTCGGGGTCCTAGGGACACAAGTGGACGGTTAAAAACCACATAACATCTATTGCCCACATGTGCCTCTGCATTATTTACTTACTTCAATTTTAGTTATTAAACGGTAATTAAAGTCATGATCAACTCCAACATAAAGCATATGGCAGTGTTCCAACAACTGTGGTACTTGACGACACGCAACAGCACTTGAGCAAGCAACTACGACACGCAAGGCCGACTATCTACCAAACAACAGGTGATAGGATGTGTCCAGGGCAGTATAAGGCTGCAAGGGATATCACGGGTACGAAAACTAGAGCATCGCAACACAGATAGCAATAGATCAACAGGAGGAAATAAAGACTAGAAAGGTAAAATAGGTAGAAAGGGGGAGAATGATCGCCTAAAAAACATTGCCGAAGATTCATCTGAAGATCGGGTCGACACTCGTATCAACTCATCGTCCTAATCCGTGAAGAAGCAAAGCACTAGAAGAAACACTGGATACACTATTTAATACTACGGCAGAAGATCGAGCATGATGCATGTATGATGTATGACATGGCAAAGATGCGATGCAATTAGGACATATTAAGCGGAACCGGGGTCCCGATATTTATTTAGATGGTTCATGTTGTTTAGATACCCCGCATTTTAAATGTTGTCTTAACATTGCAAAACTTATCATCGGTTCGCTACACAAATTAAATGAAGCCAATATTAGACTAACTTTGCCCGCATATGGCCTCCATGTTTAATTTAGATGAATCGTCGAAACACCCCCAAACACCCACAATATGTATGCAAGCATGTCAATTTAATTATGCAACAAGATAGATGTTATATTACAAAATAGGGGTCACACATTAGAGGGGCTCGACGATCTTAGGGTCTCGAGGGATCGGGTTTGGGCTGTCCGGGATCGGTCTTCGGATCTAGGGTTGGATAACTTGATGTCCGTGTAGGCAATCTTGTTGGAACCATATCGAAGGCCCTGACGTCGGGAAGATCTTGGCGTTCCATGAAGGAGGTCTTGACGCTTCGGTCTGGTGTCGTCCTCCAGGTACCGCGGGTTCTCGGTGTGGTTCTCTTGGGTCTAAACGCCAATGGTTTCTGGGGTTTGGCAGACTTCGAGTTATTCTAGCCGTCTATAATTGCACAGGGGTATCACCACCACATCCTCCCTGTTACCCAGGAAGTGCACCGATAAGAGTCAAACCACAGAACAACTTACTGAACATCACAAATCAGCAGTACTAAACACCTGACAACCACCACTATCACCTAGTGATACTGTCGATGTTGGTTACTGCTGCTGCCAGGACCGTTGACAGAGGACAGAGCCGCGATGGGGCGAGGAAGGTGCAGCCAGGGATCTTGCTGGCATGACCGCAAGGCCCAGGTGGCGATGACGGCGCCTGCCTGCGGGAGGGCGGCGGGAGCTCAGCTCGGCCTGAGGGAGGTGGTCGAGGTGGCGAGACGGAGCGCTGTACGGGGGGGGGAGGTCGACGCCGACGATGGCCAGGTGGCCACGGGAGGAGGACGCAGGCGACGGTGCGGCTCGGAGAGGCGGAGCGCTCGATGACCCGAGGGGGCACCGGCGATTAGGAGGTCGAGGGGAAGGCGACGGGGGTCGGCGAGGCATGCTGCCGAGGAGGGCGCCGGGACGGCGGAGGACATGCAGAGCAGCGGGGGCTGGAAGACGGGGCCCGACGGTGTTGGCTCATGGCTCGGGGTAGGCGAGGAAGGGCCCGACGGCCGGCCGCGAAGAGGAAAGGGGGCACTGGAGCTCGAGGCGAAGGAGGCGCTGGCGGCGGCGAGCTCGTGGGATCGAGCAGGACAGTGGAGGCGAGGTGGGTGGTTCGCAAAGGGGACGGGATCCCGTGCAGGGTTTGCGAGCGCGGGACCGGGAGTGGGTCCAGGGGGCGGTCAACACGCGGCCTGGGTCAGGGTCTTGCATCGCGTGTACGCGGGGTGAGAGAGGAGGGCAGCAGCGGGCTGGTCGCGATGTGAGCGGGAGTGGGGTCAGGCGCGGGAGGAGGTGGGGTGCGTGCGTGTTTTTCTAGAGGGTGGCGGCGGGTGTGGGGAGTGGGGTGGAGGCTGGCGGCTGGGAAGGGGTGAGGGAGTGGGATTAGGGTTTAGAGCTAGGGTTTGGTTTAGTGGGTTATAGGTGGCCTGTTGGCTGGGCCTTTGGGCCTGGCTGACTGGGCTGCCTTCTCACAAAAATAGTTTTTATTATATATTTAGTTGTAAAAATATTTTTGTGATTATTTAAACAAAACAAAATATTCGGAAAGACCGGATTTTGTAGTTGAAATAAAGAGGGAGGTAAACAGAAAACATATAGGTTTTTGGAGAAATAGTTTTTAGGTTAAAAGATGCATGATGGTATCATGATGATGCAAAAATAAAAACAACAGCGATTTTCTAGTAGTGGTTTTACCCAGGGTGCTACAGCTAGGCTCTGAAGGCGTTGGCGTTCTTTGAAGGGCTGCAGTTCTTCATGTCCTCGGCATGCATCACGAGGGAGTTGAAGTCAGTGGCGAGGCTCCTGGTGCAGAAGGGGCACCTGTAGACATCACCGGCAAAGAAGCCGTTGAACTGGCCGGAGTTCATCTTCCTCAGCACCTAATGAGTCTTGGTGTCCATGGACTCGTCGTCGCTGCAGACGTCGCTGCTATAAACCTATTACAAAAAACAATAGCATGCAATAAGGACATGATTGAGATACCATGATTATCGGGATTGATTACGTGCATAAATTAACCGATTGAGATCCCCTGATTATTCCCCAATCCCCAAATCTCAAACCAAATCGAATATTGATCCCAATTACAGATCGGTGCTAGTATTGATCCCAACTATAGATCGGTGCTAGTACTAATCCTGAAATATGGTGTTAAAGAAGATTATTTGGAATATATAATGATACAAGATATATTTGGAATATATAATCATATGGTGTTAAAGAAGATTACAAGGATAAATCCTGAAGCAAGTTACCAAGGAGTAATCCTATTGGATTAAGCAGGCATAGTCCTGAATAACATCCCTTAATCCAATAGAGATGCTAAGAAGATAAATTCAATACAACTATAATGTTGTATTGATGAAAACTTTGGTTAGCCAACTGGAAACCTAAACCATAAAGAATCAAAGGATTATAATGATCATGCTTTAGTCACCAAGATTGAATTCTTATATCAAGTATAAGGGACATTGGTGGATAGAACATGATTGAACCCTAGTATAGATATATTATCCTAGATTAGTCATTACAAGTCACATTAATATAATGTGAGGTTGGAGTATGATTACTAGAGTTGAGTAAAATAAGATAGTATGGTTAAGCTATTAGTGTAGCATGGAGTTATTGAAGTAGTGTTATTCCTCTTAAAGGATTGTAAGATTTTGAGGAGAGTAGTTTGAATTATACATCTATTGGAATAATATTAGTGATGAAGATAAAGGAAGTGTATAAATGGAGTTAGAAGTAACTACTTGTTGGATTGGAGGTTATCAAAGAGAGTTGTTGATATAACCAAGTATAGTTATGAGAAGATTATGAGAAGCTTTAGTGTCAAGCTTTGCATCGAAATGACCCGACCAAGATCATCGGCGCCGGTTCTCCGTATTTCACCTCCTTCTTCTTCATTGTCTTCCGCTATGTATCAGCATATTCAGGGAACATAGATCGATAGTTGTCATCATCGTTCTCTTCTTCATCGCCGTCTTCCATCACAACCCCTCTTTCTCCGTGTTTGTTCCAAACATTATAGCCAGACATAAAACCAGACTGAAGCAGGTGGCTCTGAATGACTCTTGCGGAAGTGTGAGCCTTCTCATTCCTATAGTCAACACATGGACAACACATAAAACCATCATGCCGCTTGTTATCCTTGGCCACAAGTCGAAAACAACGCACGCCTTCTCTGAAAGCGACAGAGCATCGGTCACCGTACATCCATGGATGACTCGTCTGTATCATACAAATATATATCAAACGCAATCACTATGCTAAAATTAAGTACCGCACAGTCTAAACGAGAAAATAGTTGCTAACCTTTTATTACACTTAGAAACAAAGATGATAAAACTTAAGTGTGGATCGGGCACCTCATATCATGTCTGTCTTGTGTGACATAAACTCGCATCACTCTAATGGACAATTCACCGAACACCTCTAGTGCATATGAATAAGAAAAAAAATAGCACAACACCACCTCTCCCACCGGGAAAAAACAGTTGAGAGGGGGAGGGGCTGTGCCATATATATAGGGCCAGACCATTAGTCTCGGTTGGTTTGAGATACAAACCGGGACTAAAGAGGGTGCCCGCAGTGAGCGACAGTCCCCAGACCCTTTAGTCCCGGTTTGTGTCCCAAACCGGTACTAATGGGGTCTAACGGGCCGGGACCTATGGTTTGGGGTGGCTCGGGCCGTCCGGCGCGGGCCATTACTCCCGGCCCCAGCCACAGCCGGGACTAATGGCCTGGACGAAAGGCCTGTTTTCTACTAGTGGCTGGTGTACCTCATCCTGAGAGACTCCTCCGACGTCTTCTCCAAGGACAAGATCCTTAGGTCCCTCATCTTCCACCTGATGTGGTCCATGAGCCGCTGCTCTTCGACATCCCCGTTGGCACCAACGACGAGTCCTCGGAGCCTCCTTCGTCGTCCTACTTTTCCAGGTCGTGGTCGTCGCGCCGGTGGGGTAGCCGGGAGGACTGAGAAGGTGGCTTCCTTGCAGCGGGTGCTCGTTAATAGATTTATGCACTAGCCAATTATCCCAAATGACAGATCTGATGGAAAGGGCTAGCCGGTGTATTTATATTCAACACTCCCGCTCACTTCTAGGCTATTTTAGTCCTTAGCGTGGGATAGGAGTAGGCCACAAAATCTTTTTTTTCCTTTTTTTAATTCTGCGTGGGCAGGGTCTTAAACTCATTACCTCTTGGCTCTGATACCATAATGATTTATGCACTAGCCAATTATCCCAAAAGACCGATCTGATGGAAAGGTCTAGGCGGTGTATTTATATTCAACACTCGTTAGTTCTGACTAGATAGGTATAGCTTTGTGGTTCTGAACTGCACGTAATCTCTTTGATGCTATTGTGGTGAGATTTGAGAATGGTGTATATGAAGATTCTGAAGTCGAGGTGGTGTATAGAGCAGGTTGTTCTTGTAGATTTGTACACTTAAGTTGAATTAGGAGGATGGATTATTTGATTCTTTAATGTTTCTTTTCTCTTGGTGATTCTTTACTGTTTCTTTTCTCTTGGTGAAGCCGCTGCTTAGCTTTTCTAGCATTGTGCACGAGACACTGGCTCCGACGAAGCTGAATCAGTCGCCGATGTAGCTACCACCTTGGCCTTGTTTTACATGCCGCCGTCGGATTCAGTGTGTGTGTGGAGGGGAGGGGGTGAGGGTGTGTGGGAGGCAGCTGGGAGAAAATGACCGTCGCTGCCGTCGAACCGGATTCGGTGTAGGGGAGGGAGAAAAAGGACCGCCGCCGCCGGATTCAGTGTCAGGGGTTAGGAAAGTACAGAAATGGATTTGCACATGCGTACGTGCGGGATGACTTAGAAGGCATGAAGGGAGCAGCGGTACTAATATAACGGAATATCCTGACATAACGTATAAGATTTGAAAATATTTTGTTTGTCCACCATTCAGTCGAAATTCCCCCCTCGGTAATTACCCCACCAACTTTTTGTAGGGTTCGCAGCATAGAAAACAAAAATTTTCCTACGAGGGGAACATCTATGTACCAAGATCTATCTACTAGATACAAGCAACGGTTGGATATACATCCATAGAATACATACCCTCGAAGATCGAATAGCGTTAACGAGGTTGTACTAGTGGATGATGTAGACGAACGCTTGCCGATCTCAAGATCGTGATGAAATCCATCTGGTCCAGCCGGTCCAGCACGATCAAGTCCAGCACCTCAAAGCAGTGGTGCATCCGTGATCGCACACACATACGGATACCCCGACAACCTCCGTGCCCTCGCTCCAGCTAAGCAGCGGAAGCAACAACTCCTTCCAGAAAAAGCCACCGGGAACATGTATCTCGCTGATCCGAGACCATGGGGAAATTCTAAAGGGGGAGAGAGATCCTTCGCGAGGAGGTGTGAGAGACAAGTGAGAGGAGGGGGTCCTTTTATAGGGGAGGGGGCAGCCCAAGGGGGCATGGCCGCCGGCCATGGAGGGTGCCCCCACCTCTCCCTCATTCATGTGGTGGAAGCTCCACTCACATAAAAACCTCTCCACTCACAATTCCACTCACATGCATTAATTTTCCACCAAAATTAATGCAAGCTCTCATTTAAATAAAAATCTTTTATTTATTTATTCAGAATTTTGTTAATTACTTTAATTAACAAAAATTCACATAAAACCCCTTGCTAGTATTCCATTTCACATGCAGAACCAGTTTCAGCAATTTCAACCGAAACAGTTCCGGTGTCTAGTGAAATAAATTCCTACGCTTTCTTTTTCTTTTTTTGGCATATCAATTGCTCCGAATAGTGTCGGCATCCCTTAAGTGTGTCACCCTACGGTTCGCGAATAATGCGGACATGATCGAGACCCTTCTATGATCCATAATCAGTAGCGGGACCTAGAGATCCATACTGACTCCCACACATTCAACGATGACTTCTGTGATCGTGTGAACCTTTTGCGCTAGTATCTTAATCCCTTTGTTTCACGATATATTACATGTCCGAGATTCGATCATTGGTATCTCCATACCTAGTTTGATCTCGTTACCGACATGCACTCTTTTCTTGTTCCCGTGATATAACATTCTAGTGATCAAATCACTTGCTTGCAAGCTAATCAATGTGATATCACCGAGAGGGCCCAGAGCATATCTATCCGTCATCGGGATGAACAAATTCCACTCTTGATCCATGGGTCTCAACATAACACTTTAGTAGTTCTGAAGCCATCTTTATAATCACCCGATTCGGTGTGACGTTTGATGTCATCGAGAAACTCTTAGGTGTTAGTGATTGACATGATCTCATGGTCTAAGGATTAGGATCACTTCGTAAGTTGTTATAGCAATATAAACTCAATGACTTTGATCGTAATGCTATACTTCGGATGAATGTTCATCACATCATTACACTAATGTTGTGACCTCGTTATTAACAACATCCAATGTCCATGATCAGGAAACTTTGATCATCATGTTAATCAACGAGCTAGTTTATAAGAGAGGCATAACTAGGAACTTCCTTTTTTTGTTTATTTAACACACATGTATTAACGTTTCCATATTAATACAATTATAGCATGTAAAATAAACATTTATCATAAATAAGGAATACGATAATAACCACTTTATTATTGCCTCTCGGGCATATTCCCTTCAGTCTCCCACTTGCACTAGAGACAATAATCTAGTTTGAAAACTTTGTGTATTGAACACATATGGATTTCTGGTGTTCCAAATACGCAACTGTAAGTGGTTAACATAATCCACTGATCTGATGCTTTCAGGTCCGTGTGTATTTGCATGTCTTTGCGCCTCCACGCATCACTCATTCTCCAATGAGATGGCATTGTATAAATTTGGTCTTTTGGTCAGACCTTTAGTTCCTTGGGGTTAAACCATGTCGATACTATTGTCGTACAATATATTTTTAGTGTTATCCCATTGCGAACCACACCTTAGTGTCACATCCCAAGATTTTCCAAATCTTGTAATGTGAAAATAAATTAATAAAAAAATTAAACCTTGTTTGATTTTCAGAGCCAGAAGAAACTTTTTGAACTCAATTGGAACTTCAAACCCATTTGAAATAAATAAAATCATAAAGGGATTCTTAAGGATAAACATTTAAAAAAAAAGAAATTAAAGTGCTTTGGAATTACTATTTTGGATCTCTTAATAAAAAGATTTGATATTCAAAAGAAAAGATGGATTTACAAATAAGGGTTAATTTATAAAACCAAAATAAAACTTGGCCAAGTTTTTGAATTAAAACAAATTATTTTAAATAAAATAGCAAAGGTTTAGTTAAAAATAATAAAGGATTTCCTAAATAAAATAATTAATACCCAAACTCTTTCAAAATGAATTTAATAGAAACATCAAAACTTTTAAATTATTATTAAAATAAGTCTTCTAAGTATTTTTATATTCACAAATAAAATCTATTAAAATGTCTTGACTTTACTTTAGACTTTAAAATAAATATTCTCAATAAAACAAACTCTAGTGAATTTAAACATGAAAGTCTATGTTATATAATTAATAAAGGACTTTAAAATAAAAGGTTATTTTGTTTTTCCAAATATCATTATACAACCTACTGGTGTGAATTTGAAAGTAATTGGGTTTCAAATAGAAATTTTATTAATTAAATCAAACCATATTTTATTAAATAACTAGATCCATTTTATTCAAATAGTAAATAGATCCTAAAATAAATAAAATATTATTTTGAATTTGGATTATGTTACTAAACAGAACCAAAATACAAGTTCAAAGTTTGTTGAATGTTTGATTGGATTTGAGTGTGATTTGTTTAATTGAAATATCAAATCAGGAAATGGAAATAGAAAAAGAAAAGAAATCAGAAACAGGAAAAAAATAACAAAGAGGACAACAACCCAACCGGCCAGCCACTAAGCCCACCAACCAGCCCAAAGAATCTTTTCCCATGAAACGTTTGAACCAATAACTGCAAGACCGAGAAAATGACAGGTGGACCTCCTCCCTTCTTTCTTTCCCGCTGACCAGAGGACCCCACCAACCACTGTTCATCGTCCTCCCCGCGACTCCTTCTCCCCTCACTGCGCGGCCGTTTCTGCCATTGAACCACGGCTTAAATTCACGTTAACCACGGCTTTTACTTTCCCTGCGACCACGCACCATAAAACGCTCACCCCTCCTCTCTCGATTCCCTCAGATACCAACCTCTCCTCACCACCGGGCCGCTCCAATTTTTCTCTGCACCGTCGCTGTCTCCGACGACCTCTTTCATCGAATCCGGCCACACACTGCCTCCCCTTTCCCCATTGACCAAGCACGCAGCTTCCCCACTCCTAGACGATTCTCCCCGTACCCTCCGTTCAACCGCGGGCGCCCCAGAACGTCGCCTACGTCAAACTTCCGACGCCGCGTCTGTCTTCAACTCCGGCGACAAATCTCAGGTGAACCAGACCGCCCCGATCCCTCTCGTTCACGCACTCAGCATCGCCTTGATCTCGCGCATCTAACTGTGCTCCCGTCTTACCGTAGGGCAATCTGCAGCGACGACTCCTACCGCCACCGTCTGTTTCTTCTCCGACGAGCTCCACAGGGTAATTCCGACCGCCCCGTACCTTCTAGTTCATGCGCGTGACCTCTCAGTGACCTCCTGCGTCTAACCCAGCCCTTCGTTTGCATTCTCGTGGACCACAAAGAACGCGTCCGTCGTCGACAGAGCCGACTCGCCGAGAATAACTCCGTGAGATTCTTCCCAACACCGTGCGCCCCGAACCAAGCCAACCACACGACGTACTTCACCTCATCCTCGCGATCACGGTGAGCGTCCTCACTTCGTACCTTGCTTCCTTTATCGCGGCGCCAGAACAGCAAGCCGCCAAGAAATTGTCGCGGCCGACTATGGTCGAACACGTCAGCACCGTTCGATCTAGACCTAGCGGCCACGATTAGATCACTTACCGAAGGGTATGTCCTCCGACCGCACGATTTAAATTAGATCCAACGCCCTCGGCTTGATCCAACCGAAGCGGTATCGGCGAGTAGGATTAGGACACGTGTCCGTTGTTTGGTTTAAAACAGATTTGAAAACAGATTTAGTTATGATTTTCAAATCCTTATAACTTTGATCCACGTCCAAATTTGACAAATTTTATATCAAAAGATTCAGGAGAACAAGCCCTAGCCAACCCTACCCTTAGTTTGTCAAATAGTATTTGTTAGCTTGTTTGAAATTACTGATTCTTTTGTGGGCCTGCTAACATTAGAAAAATCATTTAAAAATGAATTTTGAGATCAACCCTTTACCAATTGGTTTATTGCGACCCTACTAACCTTAGGAACCAAGCCATAGTGTTAAAAATGATTTTTGTGAAATTTAAGTTGAATAAATTAACTTAGTCATTTTCTAGCCAAATAAACTCATTAAATTTTATTATGGAAAAGTTTGTGCAAGGAAAACTTTGGGAAAATGTTATGAGCCCAAACTTACTGACCCAAAACACCAAGCCTTGCCAAAAGCAACTCACTTGGTGAAAAACCTAAGTTACTTTAAAAAGAATGTTTTTCACCACATGAAATGTCGAAATGGATTTTAGAATAGAATGTGGGCAAACCCCTCTAACTAATGACCTTGCCATTTTGGCAAATGACCAATGTGGACATCACAAAGTTTATAAACCTAGTAGAAACCAACTTTGCAATAGAACCCTCTTCTTACAAGACTTAGGAACCATTGCTTTGTGTATGAGAATTATTGTTTGAGTGTTAGTTGATTTGGTGATTGCTTGTTGTTTGTAGAGAAATTTCAAAGTGTGAGACTAGCAAGATCAAGAAGTGACTATCATTCCCTAAACAAAAAGGCAAGTTACACTATCATACAAAAGTCCTACTATTTTCATTATACTTAGTGTATTTTGCAAACATGCATGAAAATGTTTTATACTTATGCTATGCTAAATCCTAATAGGATTCACTATACACTCCTTAGTAAAGATATTAAAATTGTACATGCTTAGCCATGCTATACTTTGAAAAAGAGATACATGTTGAGATTTTACAAAGGATGAGGAAAGACTTGTGTTTTATATAATAAAACAAGGATTCAATGAACCACCTAGGTGGTGGGCACTTTATGTATGGAGAAGGTAGCAACAAAAGGGAACCATGTCTATGGCAATCACTTTGTGTTGTGCTCCAAATGAAAACCACCTAGGAAACTTAGAGATCAAACATGTTTCTCCAATTGTGGCTTTCGTGTACAACCACATGCTATTATGGCTCTGGCTTAGTCAACTACATTAGGAAGACCCATACATTGTCTTTAGTTACCGGACATGGGGATCTGGAAGGCTTCATGGGGACTGAAGACAAGCTAGCAATGATGTATGGGAGGACCTCTTGGAAAGACTTTGTCACATTCTCAGTCTACCAGTACTCCATCTTGGTGAGCACTAATCCAGAGGCCCTTTGGTGGCAACAAGATGGGATTGTGTCATGTGGGTAAAGTGTACTCCTTCTGCAGAAGTAAATAAAATCTAAGTACTTAGCCGTGTCCCCGGTTATGGACAATACTGAGCAACTAAAGTTTGAACTATGGGAGATCTCGACATTCCAACTTCTAATATAAAAACTTGATGCACTTGGGGTTACCAAGGTGCACAAGAGCATGATGTACTTGGGGATTACCAAGGAACTCATGAGGTTGTGATAAAACTTGTTGCACTTGGGGAATTACCAAGTAGCTCAAGGATTTTTGACAAGGACTTGAACACTTGAGTTTCTACCAAGGAGTTCAAGGAACTTGGAAAAATAGATTTAAACAAAGGACTTAAAACCCTATTTGAAAAGATAGGATAAAATACTGCTTCATGCAAATAAGCCTTAAACTCTAATCACCCAGATATGCATATAATGATAGAAACCAACCTTTTATACATAAAAGTGAAACTTGCCAATACAATTCAAATGTATTGACCTTGTGGCTGTAACTTGTAATGTTGCAGGTTGATTGTTTTAAAATAAAGATTGTTTGACTGACTAGGATTACAAAGTCTACAACCAACATCTGCCTGTGGCACTTTGATGATGAAGGACCCATACTTATAGTTATTCCGCTGCAATGTAATGTAATGGCCAAATGAGCTATGTATGATGTAATAAAATTATGTTATTCCTGGTTATAAAGTTATGCTATGACCATTGTTTCTTGATATTACATCTTAACTGTGGATGCTAGCTATTGATCCAGGGACTAGCATTGTAAAACACAGGAGGGATCTACCATATTGGGTAGGGACCTCTACAGATGGTATCAGAGCATTGTGTTGCCTGTAGGAATTATAAACCCTAGGATTGGACAAAAACCCTTAGAAAAATAGGAGTCATATTTTGATCCAAATCTTATTTACAAAAACACTTGTAACCTCTTTCCTCAACCATTTTGGTTTCAACTCTACATCTCTTCTACTTCAACTTGATGGTAAAACCTACCCCATGACCAAAGACTTCACCATATGCAAAGGACTACTTCAACCTCTTCAACTCTAATGACTTCAACATCTTCAGAAAGATCACCAAGGACTTCCAACTTGGAAACCACTAAGGACTACAAGTGAGACATGGTAATCCTATTCAAGATTTAGAGACTAAGGGAATGCAAAATAAAAAAAAAAAAGAGCTTGCAACACTTGAAGTCTTGTGACCAAGGAGTTTTAACAAGGAAACTTTGATCTCATATAAGAAGAAGCAACCAAGAATGATGGAAAGATCACAAGTGAACCCTATTAATGGACCACCATATTTTAGCTAAGTCAAAACACACCAACTTAGGTGGTGTAACGAAAATATTTTGTTGCCTAAGTATGTGCTTAAACTTTGTTGTTGAATGAAAAGTTTATTTTGTGATTGCATACACATTGCTTATGTGAATTGTGATGTATGTGATTAGAAATATTTCCTTAGAAATATCTTGCCCATTCTAATATTCCTCCAACCCAAACAGATGACCACTCCAAAGGACCCCAAGGTTGATGACACCAACCCCAACCAAGATGACAGCATGGGAAAGCTCATAGCAACCCAACATCAGTTGAACCAATTGACAGCTCAGTTCCTAGCCAACAATAGGAATGAAGATCCAGCACTGCAAAAGTTTTTGGAGGAACAATCTCAACTAATGCTTAAGGTGACTAATCAAATGATTAGCATAGAAGAAAATTTTCCTAGAAGCGAGTATGATAGCAAGGATGACAGGAATGTTGTTCTAGATGGAGCCCCAGCTTGCATTATTTGTGGAGACAAGGATCATACTTCCAAGGAACATGAAGGTCAATGCCCAAATTGTGATGAAGACCATCCTGTTGGTGAATGCCCTACCTCTCAAGCTATTTGCTACCTTTGTGAGGGAAGTGATCATACTCCAGGCCAATGTCCCATCTATGCCATGGTAGAACAAAGAAAACAAGAAGGATCCAAGACTACCAAAGGAAAAGGACCACTACTACCTCCAAGCAAGACAACCCAATTCAAAGGATCAAGGAAAATCAAGAAGCCCAAGCAAGACATGAGCCTTATGCAGTGTCGTAAATGTAAAGAAATGGGACACTACTCCAGTGGATGCCCAGGGAACATAAAGAATAAAGGAATTGACCAAGTGTGGTGTAACAACTGTAATGAACTAGGTCACTATGTAGCAACTTGCCCAAAAGAGCAACGCAAAGAACTCAAGGACATTAATTGTTTCAACTGCAAGAATCCAGGACACTATGCAAGCAACTGTCCAGAAAGGATGAAGAACAAGTTGAACAAGCCTATGGAAAAGCTCAATCTTGGTCCATGAGCCAAGCATAGGAATAAAGCAAAAGTTTAACGTAGAGAAATTCCAGGACCCAAGAAGGCCAATATGTAATTTTTGTTTGAAAAATTTTAAGGGTGGTAGTACCCTAGTTGTTTTGAACTTGCTTGTAACCCTAATCTTCCCAAATCTCGGGACGAGATTTATTTTAAGGGTGGTAGCCTGTCACATCCCAAGATTTTCCAAATCTTGTAATGTGAAAATAAATTAATAAAAAAATTAAACCTTGTTTGATTTTCAGAGCCAGAAGAAACTTTTTGAACTCAATTGGAACTTCAAACCCATTTGAAATAAATAAAATCATAAAGGGATTCTTAAGGATAAACATTTAAAAAAAAAAGAAATTAAAGTGCTTTGGAATTACTATTTTGGATCTCTTAATAAAAAGATTTGATATTCAAAAGAAAAGATGGATTTACAAATAAGGGTTAATTTATAAAACCAAAATAAAACTTGGCCAAGTTTTTGAATTAAAACAAATTATTTTAAATAAAATAGCAAAGGTTTAGTTAAAAATAATAAAGGATTTCCTAAATAAAATAATTAATACCCAAACTCTTTCAAAATGAATTTAATAGAAACATCAAAACTTTTAAATTATTATTAAAATAAGTCTTCTAAGTATTTTTATATTCACAAATAAAATCTATTAAAATGTCTTGACTTTACTTTAGACTTTAAAATAAATATTCTCAATAAAACAAACTCTAGTGAATTTAAACATGAAAGTCTATGTTATATAATTAATAAAGGACTTTAAAATAAAAGGTTATTTTGTTTTTCCAAATATCATTATACAACCTACTGGTGTGAATTTGAAAGTAATTGGGTTTCAAATAGAAATTTTATTAATTAAATCAAACCATATTTTATTAAATAACTAGATCCATTTTATTCAAATAGTAAATAGATCCTAAAACAAATAAAATATTATTTTGAATTTGGATTATGTTACTAAACAGAACCAAAATACAAGTTCAAAGTTTGTTGAATGTTTGATTGGATTTGAGTGTGATTTGTTTAATTGAAATATCAAATCAGGAAATGGAAATAGAAAAAGAAAAGAAATCTGAAACAGGAAAAAAATAACAAAGAGGACAACCCAACCCAGGCAGCCCACTAAGCCCACCAACCAGCCTGAGAATCTTTTCCATGAAACGTTTGAACCAATAACGACCCACGTAAAATGACAGTGGACCTCCTCCTTCTTTCTTTCCCACGACCGTAGGACCCCAACCACTGTTCATCGTCCTCCCCGCGACTCCTTCTCCCCTCACTGCGCGGCCGTTTCTGCCATTGAACCACGGCTTAAATTCACGTTAACCACGGCTTTTACTTTCCCTGCGACCACGCACCATAAAACGCTCACCCCTCCTCTCTCGATTCCCTCAGATACCAACCTCTCCTCGCCACCGGGCCGCTCCAATTTTTCTCTGCACCGTCGCTGTCTCCGACGACCTCTTTCATCGAATCCGGCCACACACTGCCTCCCCTTTCCCCATTGACCAAGCACGCAGCTTCCCCACTCCTAGACGATTCTCCCCGTACCCTCCGTTCAACCGCGGGCGCCCCAGAACGTCGCCTACGTCAAACTTCCGACGCCGCCGCGTCTGTCTTCAACTCCGGCGACAAATCTCAGGTGAACCAGACCGCCCCGATCCCTCTCGTTCACGCACTCAGCATCGCCTTGATCTCGCGCATCTAACTGTGCTCCCGTCTTACCGTAGGGCAATCTGCAGCGACGACTCCTACCGCCACCGTCTGGTTCTTCTCCGACGAGCTCCACAGGGTAATTCCGACCGCCCCGTACTTTCTAGTTCATGCGCGTGACCTCTCAGTGACCTCCTGCGTCTAACCCAGCCCTTCGTTTGCATTCTCGTGGACCACAGCAACGTCCCCGTCGTCGACCAGAGACGACCGTCGCCAGTAACAACTCCGGCGAGAGATTCTTCCCAACACCGTGCGCCCCGAACCAAGCCAACCACACGACGTACTTCACCTCATCCTCGCGATCACGGTGAGCGTCCTCACTTCGTACCTTGCTTCCTTTATCGCCACGGCCAGAACAGAAAGCGCCGCCGCCCAATTGTCATACGCCCGACTATGGTCGAACACGCCGATGCTCGATCTAGACCTAGCGCCACGATTAGATCACTTACCGAAGGGTATGTCCTCTGGACATACGATTTAAATTAGATCCAACGCTCGACGCTTGATCCAACCGAAACGGTATCGGCGAGTAGGATTAGGACACGTGTCCGTTGTTTGGTTTAAAAACAGATTTGAAAACAGATTTAGTTATGATTTTCAAATCCTTATAACTTTTGATCCACACGTCCAAATTTGACAAATTTTATATCAAAAGATTCAGGAGAACAAGCCCTAGCCAACCCTACCCTTAGTTTGTCAAATAGTATTTGTTAGCTTGTTTGAAATTACTGATTCTTTTGTGGGCCTGCTAACATTAGAAAAATCATTTAAAAATGAATTTTGAGATCAACCCTTTACCAATTGGTTTATTGCGACCCTACTAACCTTAGGAACCAAGCCATAGTGTTAAAAATGATTTTTGTGAAATTTAAGTTGAATAAATTAACTTAGTCATTTTCTAGCCAAATAAACTCATTAAATTTTATTATGGAAAAGTTTGTGCAAGGAAAACTTTGGGAAAATGTTATGAGCCCAAACTTACTGACCCAAAACACCAAGCCTTGCCAAAAGCAACTCACTTGGTGAAAAACCTAAGTTACTTTAAAAAGAATGTTTTTCACCACATGAAATGTCGAAATGGATTTTAGAATAGAATGTGGGCAAACCCCTCTAACTAATGACCTTGCCATTTTGGCAAATGACCAATGTGGACATCACAAAGTTTATAAACCTAGTAGAAACCAACTTTGCAATAGAACCTCTTCTTACAAGACTTAGGAACCATTGCTTTGTGTATGAGAATTATTGTTTGAGTGTTAGTTGATTTGGTGATTGCTTGTTGTTTGTAGAGAAATTTCAAAGTGTGAGACTAGCAAGATCAAGAAGTGACTATCATTCCCTAAACAAAAAGGCAAGTTACACTATCATACAAAAGTCCTACTATTTTCATTATACTTAGTGTATTTTGCAAACATGCATGAAAATGTTTTATACTTATGCTATGCTAAATCCTAATAGGATTCACTATACACTCCTTAGTAAAGATATTAAAATTGTACATGCTTAGCCATGCTATACTTTGAAAAAGAGATACATGTTGAGATTTTACAAAGGATGAGGAAAGACTTGTGTTTTATATAATAAAACAAGGATTCAATGAACCACCTAGGTGGTGGGCACTTTATGTATGGAGAAGGTAGCAACAAAAGGGAACCATGTCTATGGCAATCACTTTGTGTTGTGCTCCAAATGAAAACCACCTAGGAAACTTAGAGATCAAACATGTTTCTCCAATTGTGGCTTTCGTGTACAACCACATGCTATTATGGCTTAGTCAACTACATTAGGAAGACCCATACATTGTCTTTAGTTACCGGACATGGGGATCTGGAAGGCTTCATGGGGACTGAAGACAAGCTAGCAATGATGTATGGGAGGACCTCTTGGAAAGACTTTGTCACATTCTCAGTCTACCAGTACTCCATCTTGGTGAGCACTAATCCAGTAGGCCACTGGTGGCAACAAGATGGGATTGTGTCATGTGGGTAAAGTGTACTCCTTCTGCAGAAGTAAATAAAATCTAAGTACTTAGCCGTGTCCCCGGTTATGGACAATACTGAGCAACTAAAGTTTGAACTATGGGAGATCTCGACATTCCAACTTCTAATATAAAAACTTGATGCACTTGGGGTTACCAAGGTGCACAAGAGCATGATGTACTTGGGGATTACCAAGGAACTCATGAGGTTGTGATAAAACTTGTTGCACTTGGGGAATTACCAAGTAGCTCAAGGATTTTTGACAAGGACTTGAACACTTGAGTTTCTACCAAGGAGTTCAAGGAACTTGGAAAAAGAGATTTAAACAAAGGACTTAAAACCCTATTTGAAAAGATAGGATAAAATCGCTTCATGCAAATAAGCCTTAAACTCTAATCAGCCAGATATGCATATAATGATAGAAACCAACCTTTTATACATAAAAGTGAAACTTGCCAATACAATTCAAATGTATTGACCTTGTGGCTGTAACTTGTAATGTTGCAGGTTGATTGTTTTAAAATAAAGATTGTTTGACTGACTAGGATTACAAAGTCTACAACCAACATCTGCCTGTGGCACTTTGATGATGAAGGACCCATACTTATAGTTATTCCGCTGCAATGTAATGTAATGGCCAAATGAGCTATGTATGATGTAATAAAATTATGTTATTCCTGGTTATAAAGTTATGCTATGACCATTGTTTCTTGATATTACATCTTAACTGTGGATGCTAGCTATTGATCCAGGGACTAGCATTGTAAAACACAGGAGGGATCTACCATATTGGGTAGGGACCTCTACACTTAGTTTGATAACAAACTACTTGACACAAATTCCCTCCTTTGCTGCTACTATAACAGTTATATACTTAGCCTTTTGTTGTAGTATTCGTCACAATGAGTTAACTTTGGAACTCTTCCAAATCCATCATGGAATCTCCTTTCCATTACATTGTGCCACCCATAGTTTAAATTGAGATAAACTTAATTTATATCTTGTGACAAAACTAGTATCAATGTAACTCTTTACAATTAACTATTTGTAATTGTTTGTCACCTCTACACAAATATATTCTTAGTTCTTTCAAAAATATCATAAGAATATCCTCACTATCGTCCAATGATCATTTTATGATTCATTCTGGTATATGCTCATAACACTTAGAGCATAGGACATATCTGGATGTGTACATATCATGGTATGATAGATCAAAACATTCTCGTGATTTCACTCATCAAGTGTCAAAGCACTTGAATCTTGTTTCACTTATCAAGTGTCGATACACTTGAATCTTGATTCAATTCTTTTCCATGCGACAAGAACCATTTCTTGTTGTTTCTATATTGAACTCCTTAAATATCTCATATATGTACATTTGGCACAACCATATTAGCGTCATAGTCTATCCACTATAGACATTCATGCTAAATATTCGGGTTTTGCCTAGGTATTTCATCGAAATGAAATTCTTAACCTTTGTCAATAAAATATACATCATTTCTAACCAACAAGATGTCCTCCACATAATGTATTAGAAATATGTCTTAGCGCTCCCACTTAATTTCTTGCAAATGCAAGCATCTTCATCGTCTCCTGATGAAAACTCTTTTTCATCACGGTGAAGATTCCAACTCCGCGATGCTTACTTCAACAATTGAAGTTTGCATGCCCCTTTTTAGCATCCTTTGAATTAACAAAATCCTTTGGATCGTGTCATGTACACGTCCTAGGTAACCATTCTATTAAAAGAACTTTGTTTTGTTTATTCATCTACCATATACCAAATTATATGTAGTGGTTGCTACTTTAATACGTCCAGACTAAATATCACTATGAAAGATCAAATCTTGTCATAGTCAACTCCTTGAACATTGTCATAAAATACTTTACGACATGTCGACTATTTCATAGATGTGAAACATCCATGTCTTTTTCTTTATAGATCCAAATACGACCGATAGGTTTTTACACCTTTCCGGAGGGTCTTCCAAGTTCAAAACTTGATTAATCGTGTATGGACTTATCACGGATTTTATGGCTTCAAGCCATTTGACGGAGTCAGGGCCCATCATGGCTTCTTTGTATGTATTCGGTTCATCATTGTCAAACAATAATGATTTACTCTTAAATCTTAGCATTTGATTGTCTAACCGACCTACTTGGTTCAATAGGAACTTAGATCTCCGTGACCACAACCTTTGAGGCACATAAGCTATGAGCATTATGGTAGCCTTCGGAATGATTTCCGGCGCTGCGCAACTCAGCACATTTAGCTAAGGTTTGTTAACCTTATCAAAGTTCTATTGTCCTCCCACTTAACTTTTACGAAAAATTCCTTCTTCAAGAAACTTCATATTTCAAGCGACAAACCCTTTTGTCCTCGGTGTTATGGAGGAATAACCAATTGTTATTCGAAATAACCTACAAAGACATGCTCATCCGACTTCGGTTGTAAACATCTTACTTATGTTTAGCATACCAAAATTTAAGAAATGACAACTTGGGTTTTACCCCAAACCATAACTTCCATGGTGTCATTTCAACGGATCAAGATGGAGCTCTTTTCAGTGTAAAAGCGGTAGTCTCTAAAGCTTTAATCTTTTAAAACATAATGGTAGTTTTATAAATAACACCCTTGATCCAACCATGGCAAACAAGGTTTCATTACAACTTTCAAACACTCCATACTCCTAAGGTGTTTCGGGAGATGCAAATCTAGGTGTTTTGCTAAACTTGTAACTCAAATAAATCCCTTTATGATAAAATCATAATTCATTTATTTTCTTGTTACACTTGTAACTCAAATAAATCCCTTATGATAAAATCATAAACCATTTATTTTCTTGTCACAATGATTTTCACTTCATCTTGAAAGTCTTTGAACATTTTCAAATATTTCACACTTCTTTCTCATTAAGTGACTATTCACTCAAATTCCGGAGAAAGCATATGAAGTTGAAACCCATCGCTTACGAATACACATAATGGACTACATACATCGATATGTATAAATTCCAATAATTTAGTCGTTCGTTCTTCTTTGGACTTTGAACGAAGTTTAATTATCACATGGAAAGTCTCACAAGCGTCACTTGATCAAATCAAAGACTCCAAAAATCCATGAATATGGAGATTCTTCATGTTTTCTTTCCAATATAATTTAAACGGCGATGTCACTTCGTAAGTGATCTTTCAATCATTTGTCTTGCGACATTTTAGCATTAGGTTTTATGGATGTGATTTCTCCAACTAGATTTGTAAATCATCCATCTTATATGGAATGCGGTAATTATTTGAACAACCTTTGTTCTCATAATACCTGATTTAAATAACAATTATTAAAACAAATCTTGAAGTCAAGCTTTAATGTCAACGAGAAATACAAACAACGGTTTGTTTGTTTTTGATGAACATCATCACATATTCTCTTGCTAGTTACTTAGGCCATTGTGGTTCATGAATTGCGTCGTTCCGTATGAAATTTCATACCAACCAATTCGGTATCCAATACCCAAGAACCACATTATTTAACAAGCAAAGAATACAACCATAACCTGTATATCGCCCATATACCTAAATTGGATATTTCCAATCTATTATTTTCTACCAAATATATTTTATAGATTCTCTTTCAGCATTTCCTTTTCCTTTTAAAAGAATCTATCAACATCAAAAGTGGCGTCATATACATGACACATAGTCCAAAGCGTGTATATTCAAATAATAATACCTTTGGACTTGCACTTTGAAGTAGATCACCATCATCAAATGATCGGTGTTCTTTCAAAATCCATTCTTTAGTAATCTTTTAGTGTAGTAAACACTTTACATGCATCTTCTATTCATCCTTATCATGACGACTTTCATGATCAAGCTATTGTACCTTATAAAGATGAATCGTGAGTATAACGTTACTTTCCAAAACCCTTTTGGATGATTAGGATGTCTAGCATCTCCAACCTTTATAAATTCTCATCCAATATGAGAACATATATTATACTCTATCATATTGCAACCAAAACATTGTTTCAGATATCGTTATATCTGTCACACATGATGGTTTCTGAAACAATTCTTTCAGCTCCTAGATAAACCTGATATTAAAACAATCAAGAATCATAGAGGCAAACATGATACTTAAGATACTAACACTGGAATTGTTACTCTCAATTTAATACCAATTATTAAATTTCACGGAGTAAATAGAATTTTGCTGAAAGTTTGCAATAGGAATTTAAACTTTAGATTGACACTCAACACAATACGATTATAGTATATATCCAGAATTCTATAGTTCTATTATCTCAATTACAACTATGCATAAGGTGGTGAATGAATGCCAATGACTACAACAAATTATGCAAATTCACTTTGATTTAATTTATGATAAATTGAGTTCTACTAATCCAAATTAGAAATGAACTCCCACTCAAAAACGACATCCCTCGTGCCTTTTTGGTGACTACATGAACCAAATCCACTACACCAACTCCGATCATCACGTGAGTCGACGTAGCTTCAAAGGCGGGCATCCATATGGTCATCATATGAAAACATATGACTCATGCTTAACCTTTCGGTCCGTGTTCCGAGGCCATGTCTGTACATTCTAGGATCGCCAAGTAAGAACCTTAGTATTCGCGTGTGTAACTGTCTTACACCCGAGATATGCTCGCGGATTCAAGTACACCCGATCATCACGTGATGTCTTGAAGCGACGAAACATTGTCGGTTCATACTTAAGGAAGAACACATTTTTATCTTGATATCTAAATGAGGGATCATCTTATTATGCTAATAAAACGCCAAACAAGAAATATAAGATGCTATCAAACATCACATGTTTATTAGTGGAATGATATGGTTCCCGCATATGATCTCTATCATGTGCATCGTGGTATGATCACTATCATACCTTTATGTGTAAATCCAAGGTCTATGGAGTTTACACGTTATGTATGTTGTAAGAGTATCATCTCATACTTCTACTTACAACATCACCATATCATAACACTAGCCCAGCAACAATCTAAACTAGACGCCTCTAATTTATCCATTGCAAATTTTACGTGGCTTAGGGCTTTCGAGATAGAACCGTTCTTACCTACGAACATGAACCACAACTAGTATAACAAAATTGTTGACAACTCGTTGCAAATTAGATATTGACTATAGTAGGAGAGACAGACACCCGCTAGCCACTTATGCAAAACTAGTTGCATGTCAAGCGTGGAACAGGTTTCCTGTGCGAGGACATGTAAAGTTTGTCCGGGCCGCTTCATCCCACTATGCCATCAATATCCAAAGTACAAAAAAGAAGCAATAAAATGATCATCATCGCCCACATACTCATATGTGTACTACCGTGCAAAGTATCTACGCATAGATCCGGCTCTGATACCACTGTAGGGTTCGCAGCATAGAAAATAAAATTTTTCCTATGATGGGAACATCTATGTACCAAGATATATCTACTAGATACAAGCAACGGTTGGATATACATCCATAGAATACATACCCTCGAAGACCTAATAGCGTTAACGAGGTTGTACTCGTGGATGATGTAGACGAACGCTTGCCGATCTCAAGATCATGATGAAGTCCATCTGGTCCAGCCGGTCCAGCACGATCAAGTCCAGCACCTCAAAGTAGTGGTGCATCCGTGATCACACACACATACGGGTACCCCGACAACCTCCGTGCCCTCGCTCCAGCGAAGCAGCGGAAGCAACAAATCCTTCCAGAAAAAGCCACCGGGAACATGTATCTCGCTGATCCGAGACCATGGGGAAATTCTAAAGGGGGGAGAGAGATCCTTCGCGAGGAGGTGTGAGAAACAAGTGAGAGGAGGGTTCCTTTATAGGGAGGGGCAGCCCAAGGGGCATGGCCGGCCATGGAGGGTGCCCCACCTCTCCCTCATTCATGTGGTGGAAGCTCCACTCACATAAAAACCTCTCCACTCACAATTCCACTCACATGCATTAATTTTCCACCAAAATTAATGCAAGCTCTCATTTAAATAAAACTCTTTTATTTATTCAGAATTTTGTTAATTACTTTAATTAACAAAAATTCACATAAACCCCCTTGCTAGTATTCCATTTCACATGCGAACCTTTGACAATTTCAACAAAAGCTCCTCCGGTGTCTAGTGAAATAAATTCCTGCGCTTTCTTTTTCTTTTTCTGGCATATCATTTGCTACGAATAGTGTCGGCATCCCTTAAGTGTGTCACCCTACGGTTCGCGAATAATGCGGACATGATCGAGACCCTTCTCCGATCAATAATCGAAGCGGGACACGAGATCCATACTGACTCCCACACATTCAACGATGACTTCTGTGATTGTGTGAACCTTTTACGCTAGTATCTTAATCCCTTTGTTTCACGATATATTACATGTCCGAGATTCGATCATTGGTATCTCCATACCTAGTTTGATCTCGTTACCTACATGCACTCTTTTCTCGTTCCCGTGATATAACATTCTAGTGATCAAATCACTTGCTTGCAAGCTAATCAATGTGATATCACCGAGAGGGCCCAGAGCATATCTATCTGTCATCGGGATGAACAAATTCCACTCTTGATCCATGGGTCTCAACATAACACTTTAGTAGTTCTGAAGCCATCTTTATAATCACCCAGTTACGGTGTGACGTTTGATGTCATCGAGAAACTCTTCCGGTGTTAGTGATTGACATGATCTCATGGTCTAAGGATTAGGATCACTTCGTAAGTTGTTATAGCAATATAAACTCAATGACTTTGATCGTAATGCTATACTTCGGATGAATGTTCATCACATCATTACACTAATGTTGTGACCTCGTTATTAACAACATCCAATGTCCATGATCAGGAAACTTTGATCATCATGTTAATCAACGAGCTAGTTTATAAGAGAGGCATAACTAGGAACTTCCTTTTTTTATTAAACACACATGTATTAACGTTTCCATATTAATACAATTATAGCATGTAAAATAAACATTTATCATAAATAAGGAATACGATAATAACCACTTTATTATTGCCTCTCAGGCATATTCCCTTCACTTTTCGAATCGCGGTGCGCAACTCGGATCCCACGATGCCTTCGCCTGTGAACTTTTGGGCCGCAAAGTAACTAGCCCCATGCAAGAGTAGCATTTTACAACCACACGACCTGAACCTAGGTAAACTCTCTGTGTCCCTCCGTCGTGTTTTCCACAGTTTTTCTCTCTAAGGTTGCCGAGAGTCTTATGGAGATTGTGTCCAGCCCCTTGTGTTCGATTTCATCCTACTTTGAGAGATACCCCCGTTCATTCGCACAGACAAATCTCTGACAGAACCCAAAATAAGTATTGCAACACAATTAGTCACATAGTTCATCGTTGCAATAATTACAAATGAAGTATCCTACTCCTTAGACTGTGAGATCGTACTTAATCACTATTAACCAAGGTTTCTTTGATTGCATCAATCATAATATCGTAATAGGGTGATCATAAAGTTGTATGTCAGGTATTACGAAGGGATAGGTTGAGGCGTATATATCGAGATCGAGATTTTTTCTCCCACATGACAGGAAGATGCATTGGGCCCACTCAGTGGGATTACGTTTATAAAGCTGTGCAACTTATGACTAAGTCATGGGGATGGAATATCATGAGAAAAAGTTAAGCAAGCACTTGTCGGTAACAAGATCGAACTAGGTATGGTGATACCAATGATCAGATCTCGGACAAGTCATGTATCGAAGTAACAAAGGGAGTTGGACTCGACATTTATGGTTCAAACAACATTGACATCACGAAATTCATAGGGGGCATTATGGGTATCCAGATCCGGTTGATGATTATTGATCTGAGAACTATCACGATAATGTTTGTGATGTTCCTGAACCATAGGGTTACAAACTTAAGTGTTCAATGACGCTTGGAGATCGCTTTGGAATCATCGGGATCACCGGAAGAAAGAGAAGAAAGAACCAGAATCATTTCGGGAAGGATCTGAAGTAGTTCAGAGTGATTCAAAATGAGTTTTGTAGTATGAGGAATTGTAAAATATGTTTTTGACATTAATTAGTGTAATTAATGTTTGAATAATTTAATTTGGAGAAAACCTCCATCTTAGGCCACTTCCTAGAGGGAAGGGCCCATGAGGGAGGGCCAACCGCCCCAAAGGGCTTGGGGTCGGCCGACCATGCGTAGGTGTGAGGGGCCCACCCTAGACGCAACCTCCCCCTTGGCGCCTCCTCCTCCCTTTATCCCCACATTGCTTGCTGGCTGGTGGGAGTCCTTCCTTTTGCCCTATATAAGAAGGGGTATATGGGAGGGAAAGGCCCACAAAAACACAATATTTCCTAAGACATTTTCCTTAGGAAATTTCTCTCTATCTCGTTGGTTATCGGGCTTGTGGTTCCAAGAAGAACTGCGTACATGGGAGTTGACAGTTTCTTAGGAATGCCATCACGTTCCTTAATCCCGATTCTATAAGATATGCTTTCGCAATATCGGCTGGATCAGGGAGAATGGTAGTCGTCGTTGAGCATCATACGTGTGAGAAACCACATGGGTGCTTCCAGTTGTGGCACCTGGATTGTTGTACATGAAGCAATGCGGCCTTGAGGTTGGCTATCAGTACAACTAAATCATCCACGTTCACCGCGAACGTTAAAATTTTGTTCTACAAGGGTATATCATTGAAACCTCTCTCTGATACTATATTAACTCATAGATAGATCTTGGCATTAGTGTTGCACTAGTCATGAAAAATTATTGACTTATACTGCAAACCCCTTCATAAAGAAATATCAGTAGTGGTGTCAATGATATTTCTATAAAATTAGTGACATTTAAATTTATAGGGGACATTGTTAGGATTCATGCCTTAGAGGCGTCACTATCCGTGTGTATTCATAAGATGTCTATGTATGAACTATTTGTACTTTCATCGAATTCATGATTCAATTGTGGAACCTTGTACTTAATATAGTTCATGAAAGTTTCATCCTTAGTCATTTGAGGTTGTAGTATACACACACCGCTAAGACTAATGTGTAAGGAGGAAGATGGATAATTCCGGCTATCATTGGCATAGATATGCTATCTAACTTATACTGGCTTTGCCAAAGAGCTAGGCTAGCCGGACTGGCCAAAGATTGAGCCAGCATGACTAAGCCGTATTATGATCCCAATCATGCAGTATAATCCTTGGTGTTATAAAGGCAGTGCTTGGTATTACTAAGAAGCAATTACATGGTGTGGACGCACTAAGACGGGATTTTCCCTCGATATTTGAGGGATGCTCTACTTGGTTAACTGTTAACCAAGGTACCGCAGCTAAGTAGTTCGCTAGAGGAATCACATATCATGGAGACAACAAAAGGGAGTTAAGGCGACACTGGGATGACGAGAACTCACCTGTGGCTTGCCACCAATATCGTGAAGAAAAGGGACCTAGACATAACGTCACATTGAGGGCTACTCATCGGTATCTGGGAACTAACATGCATGCTTTGCTAGAAGCCATTGTAGCCTTATACATATGAGTGTGACTATTACCCGTGAGCTAGAGGTTTACACACTTAAGAGAGTGGAGGCAGGTAGATGGGATCCGTCTGAAACGAGCCATCTAAGTGAGACTTAGATGGACAGAGACCAATCAATTGGTAGCACCCACTTTCACTAGGGTTAGGGATGTCGACTTAGGGACACAATGGGATGTGTCACCTCACCTACTTCCTATATTTATATGGGTGGGTTGGTGTCGAACATGCGGTATTATTAACCAGCATGTTAGTGCCACACCAGCACCTTTTGTCCCAAGAGTAGTGGAACCGAGGCTAGAAATTCCCTATTGTCGTTCCACTTGGTATGTGTGAGAACGATCAGATGCACCACGTTTGGGGTGCTTGAGGTAGTGGATTTTTCGTTGTCAGAGTCGGAGAGGAAGATGACACTAGAGAATACTTCGTTGAAGCCCGACTTGGGAGATGTGCGGTACAAGGATTGTAGTGCCCTGACACGCTTCATCAAGGTTATGCAACCATGAGTTTAGTGGTAAGACCTATGGACTCTGTCTTTTGCTAAAACTTGTCGGTGCCGCATTAGAGCTAGGAAAAAAATATTGTCGTTCTTGCCTCAGACGTGTCACAACAGACATTAGTTACACTACCACACTATAACAAGTAATCCAAACTATTAAAATTTTGTTAAAGATTGGTAGTTCAATAATTTAAGTATCTCACACAAGGAAGCTTGAATTTAAGGGAAGTAATGGATTTAAATTGAAGGATACATATTGCATGGATCTCATATGATTATTCATAACCTCTCATGCCCTTATTTCTAAGGACGACCTTTCATATGAACCTTGCAATTAAACAACAATCCGATAAAATTTAACAAACATGATAATGTATACCGACACAAACATATATGAGATCATTATCTTATTCCCTACATCGCTCAAGGAAGTTGGGTCATGCTCAGACCATGGTGTTGTTCTTCTTGTTGATGACCTCCTGGATCATAGCCTCAAGAACATTAAACTTCATTGGTTTGGGCACAAACACATCAGCACCGGAACTCATGAAGACCTCTTGGGCATCATTATTAGCTGATAGCCCAACGATCTTCAAATCACTTTCTCCCATAGCACGAATCTTCTCAACTGCCTATCAAGTAACACAACAATTAATTTTCTAGGCTAGAAATATTCAAGCAAAATGAAATAAATATTTTTCATGCAAAAAAAGAATGTCAGAATAAGAAACGTACCTTAGGTCCACTCATTATGGGCATGTCCTTATCACAAAAAACAATGTCAAACTTCTTCCCTTGAATGAATAGATCCACAAATTCTTTCCCATTCATAGCCATAGTAATTTCACAGTGGAACTTGCGAACCATCGCGGAGAGAACCATGGCATCAACTCGGGTATCTTCAACAATAAGAACCTTCACGGGGGATGCCATGATCAGCTAAATGAACTACCAAAATAAAGAGAGTAGTTATTTCCAATTCATTTCTTATATATTCAAAGTGATTGTTAACAACTATTCTCAATGAGAATAAACAAAAACATCATAAAGTAAATTAGCAAACCGCAACCATGTCTATGTATCCAAAAAATATTCTGTAGTTGCAAAATAATAAGAAATACTAGTTATAAAAAATCTCGAATATAAGCATGCACTTCATATATATCTCAGCTGATAAAAATATGCCATATCGGACAATAAACTAAAAACATCATATGTTTCTACTGTAGGAGGCATGTGCACTTTATTAGTACTTATCATGACAAGAAAAGGAAGACATATTATATTTGGATGTAAGAGGATAACAAGAACATTACAATGGTGAAGAAATCACAAATAAGTGTTTCCTACAAATGAAATAATTTCCCATGTCGTTTTCTACAAAATTACCATGAGGTCGTATGAGCTAGGAATATGATACGGGGAAATTGAGAAGTGTGCAACTTGGTGGGGGCATATAGGTTACTCTAGGCTCATATCTAAAAAATATCATATAATATCAAAGGGATTTTACAAAAAATTATAGCATGGGGGAGCCATGGCCCTAGCTTTGTCTGACGATAACCTCAACATAGTAAAAAAATAGAAAGTGGAAACGTGTATATATAAATTCATATACATGTTTGCCAATTTCCGAAAACACAACAACAAAAATTGTGTGCCAAATGGTATATAGATAAAACACACTAGTTCATCATACACACATATAACACATGTAACAATCTCTTGTAATTATAAATAAGAGAGAAACAAAGGAATGAATAAGGACCTTAAAGCTAGCTAGAGCTTATAGAAGAACCACAGTAAGATGTTGCTCTCTTTATCCTCTTGTTGACTAAGGCTTGTTGTTGTGTGCCTTGTACCCCCCTCTATGCTCAGACATTTATAGGGAACCGAGAGGAGGGGTGTGTCCATCGCCAGTCGATATTTGCCGTCCGGTAGAAAATCACCTCGCCATATCTTTTGTGATTAATGATTCATATATTTTTTTATGTTTCCACAAATTTCTCAAAGATATATACAGTGAAGATCACTTCATATATACGTATTTGTCGTGACATGTCGGCGTAGCTAGATACCAAAACATGATTAAAATAAATTGTTCTGCCATCAACAATGGGTGGATGGCATTTGATCTACCATATGTTATTATGGCATTAGTTTTAGATATGATAGGAAACCATATTATTAATGTGGACAATATTTATATCAATGAATAATTAATTATATATCGTACCAAATATATTTCAGACCAACCATACATTAGTTAACTTGATACACATATTTTCTTAATATGCCATCTATAATTGCATGGCATATAGGTACATGTACCTAATATAGTTGACTAATTGATTTGACGACTTAATGAGAAAATATATAAAAGAATTGGAACCAATTGTATATGTACTACGATTGAGGGTGCTAAGTGCAAAGTGGTTCCCATCCAAGAGTTTATTTTATTTTTATGTACACATGTTTAAATTGTAATATAAACTTCTACGGATTGAAGAGTTGGAACTAAGAAGAAAGTTTATGTGACATGTGAAGGTCCGAAGCTAGCATGTAAGTTCTTTTGCTAACAACAGTAAAATATTTTTCTATACTCTACTACTTTCTGTGGTTTCTTTTTCTCTAATGGATGGTTCATACACACAATCACTCATATGGGCGGGTGTGGTGTGGTGTATGTGCATACTGTGTGTTGGTGAAAATAAAATGTTTCTATTATAGCTAGGATTTATTAAAGTTAAAAGTAGATCTAGTAAAAAAATATTAGAGCGCCGCACATATAGCATACTAGCAGCACAATATTGGACTAAGATAGGCCTTATGTAGAACTAAATAGTAACGGGAAAGTTAAAAGTCCATAGCAGGGCTACAAAGTGATGGCCCATTTGTAACATCCCTAAAATCATGTTTCAAAATCCATGCATATCATCCATGCATCCATGATCATTTAGGGTTCCATTTTCAAAACCATTTCAAAACAGGAGCATATGTTGCTCATTATTTTATGTAAGTATGCTCTAGTCTTAGTGCTATTTTCTAATGAGAAGAGTACTTGTTTTGTTAAGTAATGTTTTGAATTCAAACTTAAGTACTTTCCAAAGCTTGAGCAAAGTTTTCAAAACAAAGTGTGAAAATAAAATCAATATTATGCCTATGGTTTATATCACATTAAGGCTTGGTTTTATTTTATTTTCAAATGATCAAAGTGATTTTGAGTAAACAGTAGTGTTTGACACACATTTGAATACTAAGTTCACTGTTTAAAAATCTAGAGAAGATTTGAAATCAAACTTGTTTGAATTAGGGTTTGAAATCATTTCTAGAAATTCAAACAGAAAAAGAAAAGGAGTAAAGGAAAAAAAAGCAAACAGCCAAACTGGCCCAACCCAGCCCAACTCGACCCATCTAGCCTAGCAACTCCCTCCCGCGAATCGTTTTCTTTCACTCACAACCACACCCACGGAGTCACTGACTGCCGGGACCCACCTCCTCTTCTTTCCTCTCACTGACAACCGCGGCCCACACGGCATCATCGTCTCTACCCAGCGACTGGTTCATCCCCAAATCACTCGGTCGTTTCTGGATTGATTCGCGGCTTCAATTCACGATCAATGCTCGAGTAAATCACGCATGCGTCCTTGCTACTTAAATCCCCTCTGCCCCCTCTCCATTTTTCCCCAAACCCCAAGCATAGAGCGCCCCCAGGCTGCGAGAATTCCTCGCCGCGACCTCGCTGCTCCGACGAACCGCAACATCAATTCCGGTCAACCCCGACCACCCCTCTGCTCCTGGTTCACACGATCAGGCTCCACTTCACCTTGAGCACCTCCCAGTACCACTAGCTCGCCCGCACGTGCCCCAGAACGTCGGCAACGCAATCGACTGAGCGCCACCGTCTTCGGCTTCAACTCCGACGACCTCCAGTGGTAATTTCCGACCGCCCCTTTCCCTCTCGTTGACACCCGCATGACTAGCATCATCTTGCGCATCTAACCCACCGCTCCTTTTGCCTTGGCATGATCTGGACCCTCGCCAATGTCGACGAACAGAAGCATCCGTTGCTAGGGACTTCTCCGACGAGCAATCCACGACGACCCCGAGCGCCCCTTCGCCAACCGAGCACACGTCAAGCATCTCCTCGTCATGGCGATTGATATGGGATCCCTTGTGGGATTGACCCTAGGGTGGCCCGATCTTCACGGATTTGATGCGGGGAGTGAGGGGATACCCGATGAACACGATGAACGCAACACAAACGCAAGGTAAAGATACAAACACACGCAATCACAACCCGATTCGATTTTGCTCCCGTTGGCTCGAACAACCAATCCAATAGAATCCTCGGCGAGAGACCGTTAGGTAGAATCACCAAAGGACAGATCGGCAAGCGGATGATAGAATCCAAATAAAAGGAGAGAGTAGCAACCAAGTAGAATCCCAAAGGGAGAGACCTAGCACTACTAGAATCCTTGATGAGGAGAGACCAAACACTTGAGGAGGGTCTTGACGACTTGGAGACGAACAACCGAACTCCAAGGCCTTGTACAACTCATAGATTAACTATAGAGAGGGGTTCCCATCTAGGGTTAGGCACAAGACTTCATTCATCATCAACTCTAGGGTTTCAAGGAGGTGGTGGGGGCTTATATATAGGCCAGCCACGAGCGGGCTACTCGAGTTGATTGAAGCGAAGTACGCCCTTTGCTTCTCATAAGCATGTTCCTTTTGCAAGTGGCGCTCGGCCTTGGTTTCTTGGTGAAGAAGGTTCACGAGAGTCTTGTAAGGTTGGAAATCGACTATCTTGCGTATTGGGCGGCTCAAACCGTTGAGTAACCGTGCTATTGTTTGCTCTTCGAGTTCCTTCACATCGGCTCTCATCATAGTCATCTCCATCTCCTTATAGAACTCTTCAATTGTCTTTGTGCCTTGCTTCAAGTTTTGTAGCTTGTCAAAGAGGTCTTGGTGATAGTGCTCGGGGACAAATCTTGCATACATCACATTCTTCATCTCGGTCAAAATGGTGACCGGTGATTCTTCTTGCTTCTCACGATTGCTTTGGTAGTCTTCCCACCAAACATTGGCGTAGTCCTCAAACTCAAGAGATGCCATTGCCACTTTCTTCTCTTCGGAAAAGTTGTGGACTCGGAAGATCTTGTCCACTTTGAGCTCCCATTCAAGGTATGCATCGGCATTTTCTTCTCCTTTGAACTTGGGCATAACGAACTTGAGCTTCCCAAACTTGCCATCATCACGCTCATGGTGGTTTTTGCGACGTTCTTGGTGCATACTTGCGTCACTTGGAGGGCGTGGTGGCGGAGGAGGAGGCTCTTGATTGCCTTGAGGTTGTTGTGGAAGGTGTTCTTGATGATGCTCGAAGTCTCTTCTTCACCGTTGGTCGGCATCATTGACGTTCATAGCTTGACGGTGTCGGTGGTGGTGTTGTGCATGTCGGTTATTACGTCGGGCTTGGCGTGCATCCTCATCATCATCACTTGTGTCCCATATCGATTCTTGATTTTGTTGACGTTGCTCGTGGTGGTCATAAGGAGGATGGCGACGCCGATCATTATGGTTAGCTTCATCTTGGCGTTCTTGAGGTTGGTGCACGTCGATGATTGCTTGGTGTGGTGGTGGACCATGCTCTAGTCGTTGTTGTTGAGGTTGGGGAGAATTTGGGTCCACCGCTTGAGGGCGACGATGACGAGCTTGTGGGTCCCCATTATGGTGGTGGGGTTCTCCGCGGCGGGAGTGTGACCTTGAAGACTCGCCATGTCGACTTGAGGAGCGCGTGCGGGATGAACTTGACGAGCTTGAGCGATGCCGTGTCGGTTGCCAAGGTTGGCAATAGCTTGGTGAAGAGCTTGGAATTGAGCATGGTGCTCCTCTTGACGTTGCCACTCACGGTACTCAAATTCTCGAAAAGTATCATCAAGACGGTGCTCAAGTCGCTCAAATTGATTGTTGAATTCTTGGCGTTGCGCCCATAAGTTGTGGCGCGTGGCAAAGCCATCTTGGTTGTTGAAATTGCTATCTCCACTAGCTCCAGTTTCCCAAGACATGGTGCACAAACACACTTGATAGATATGGTGAGATTGGTGGAATGGTAATTTCTACCTTGCCTCACCGGAGTCAACGATTGGAAAGATTGTTGTTGCCGAGAGCAAAGCGAATAGCGGGTACACAAGACACACACACACAAAGTCCTATGGTGGTAGGTTAGAAAGGTGGATAGCCAATGGAACAACCAAAAGAAAAGGATATTGTCAAAAGTGGGTAAAATCCAACAAAAACAAAGTCAAAGGAAAAGGTCAAAAAGGGTGACTAGAACCTACGACTATACACACACGGTGGAGATTAATGTGGCTAGCACGACTATGAAAAATGAGCAACGAACAAAATTGGACCTAACGAAGACTAATGCTCGTGTACAACGCTAGGAGAGACCGTAGCCTTCGCACAAGGTTGAGAAGCAACGGATTTGTACGCTTGCCTTGCTCTTGCTCGCACTCTTGCTTAGAAGCTTTGGACTCTCTTTAGCTATTGGTATCTTTCTTTGTTTCTTTTTCTTAGAAGCTTTTTTTGTACACTATGGAGTCAATTTTGTTATTGCCTCTATATCATGACTATGCAAGAGCAAGCGCACAATGCTTCGCAAACATAGGAGGCTACTCGATAGGTTAGGTAACACACACAGGAAGAAAGGGGGTTTAACAACGGTTGTGCAAGTTATACCTTTTGGTGATGTTGAACTTGCAATCGTTGGTGAAGGGATGGTTCGAGTTCCGCGGTGTCGATGTCGAGCACGAGGTGTTGTTGGCATTGCATAATCTTGTTAGTTGGTAGACACTCAGGCGAAACACAAACACACAAAGGAAATTAGTCGAAAAAGGAAAAGGGGTCAAAATTTTGTTCAGGGCCGGAGACTCCGGTGTGTTGGGGCTAGAGATTCCGGTGTGGTCCGGAGACTCCTGTGTGATGACCGGTGTAACATCCCTAAAATCATAATTTCAAAGTTTGAATATCATTCATGCATGCATATAGATTTCAGATCAAATTTCAAACTCATTTCAGAAAAACAGAAGCACTTGGTGCTATGATTTTATGTGAACAGATTTAAATCAAATGGCTATCCCCATTTGAAAGTTTGATTGTTTATAAACCAAGTTTGTTGCCTTCTATGAAGATAGGTTTAAGTGTAGAATTTAAACCAAGTTTTCAAATTGGGAAATAGGTTCAAAAACTATTTTTCAAATTTTGCAAACCAAGTGCCAAGTCTCTGATATTTTGATCCCCAAGCTTGACCAAGCCTTTGCAAAGCAACCACATGATCTTATGCCTATATTTGAGACTACTGTTCACTGCAAAGATCCCAGGAAAATTTGAATTCAAATTGAACTTGAAGTCATTTGAAAATCTATTCAGAAAATCGAATCAGAAAAAGAAAACAGGCAAACAAATGAAAAAGGCCGAGCGCTGCCATTTTAGCCCAGCAACGGAGCAGGCCCAGCAAGCCCACCCGGGACATCTCTTTTCTTCTCTCACGCGCGAGCACACCCATTCAGCCACTGACGGCCAGACCCCACGCCCCTTCGGTTTATTTCGCTGACCAGCGGGCCCCGTCCACGTCACCCTCGTCTTCCTCAAACCACGCTCGCGACCACGTCGCGGCTGCTGTCAAGGCCGGTAATGGCGCGGTGTAATTGCCCATTATTTCGCAAGCGTTTCCTGTCGCACCTAGGCTTACTTAAACCCCTCTGCCCCGCAAGCATTTCCCCTCCCTCTCCTCGCTCACTCCGCCACCAGGCTTCGCGCAATTGCCCTCGAAACACCGTAGTACCGACAACTCCGGCGGCCAATTACGGTGAGCCTCGACCACCCCTCTCTCTCTCTCTGGTTCAAACGAGGATGTTCAGAATGATCTCGCGCTTACGCTGATACCTTCCTTTTGCCTGCTGGTGACCCAGGTCGTCGTCTCCGTTCGTGACCGTGTATGGTCAGGACGATTAGGAGCATCAGATGTAGATCCTACGGCGTAGATTAGAACGTGGGCGAAGAGGTAAGCGCGCGTCTGAGCCGCCAGATCTCACTTAGATCCTACGGTCCGTGTTGGTCGATCCAAACGAATCGGTACGCGCCAATAATACTACGACACGTGGCTAGGGTTGATTCAAAAACAGAATTCAAAAACAGAATTTGATCCAGATTTCAAATGGCTACAACTTGAGATTCCCACGTTAGATTTTTGCAAATTTTATATCGTTGGAATCAGTGAATCAAGGCCTTTCTGAATCTGCAATGTGTTTAACAAATAGTATCTGTTAAAATGACTTTGTATGCAGAAACATGTTTAGGTCCATTTTGGGCATAGTTTTTGTTTAGCAAATTGTTTTAGGGCTAAATAAGTTTGGTTAGCAAACTTTTTGGCTTGGTTATTTTTCTGTTTCATGCACTTGCTTGGTAGAGTTTTCAAAAATCATCACTTAGCATTTTCTTGCATGCATGCATTCATATTTTTGCTTGTATATGAATTGTATGTAATTGTGTGCTACAAAATTCTTGTGTAGATTTTTCTAGTGACTGTGATTGTGAAGAGTGCCACTCTCCCCATTACCAAGGCAAGTGATACTACATGATATTTCCACCCTTTATTTTGAATAAGCATTAGAGTTATTTTTGCTAAGTCTTGCATGCTACTTTTGCCAAATGTTATGTTGGGAAATCCTATGTAGTGTAGAATTGTAGAATTGCTAGGGAATTTTCCTAAGTTAAGTTACTATGCCATGCTTAGCCTAGCTAGTAGAAAACAAGGGTTGGTAAAGAATGTACATGCTATGATGAAATAATTCTAAGTCCTTTGGGACTCATGCTTTTCTTAATAAAACAACTAAGTCAATGGACTTCCTGGGTGGAATGGGACTTGAATGGTGGTTTTTGGTTGAGTGGTTACACAAGGCCATGGATTTGGCTTGTGTATCTCACTTGTGGTATGACACCCAGGCACAAAGGGATTTGGAGGACAAGTGTTGAGAAAGCTTACAAGGCAACCACTTGGCAATATGGGCTGCCTTGATCATATAGGTTGCTAGAACTTAGTCATTTGGACAGTTGGTGGTAGTGGGATGATAGGTTGGAGAACGTCCATTTGACTAAGGAAAGGCTTCAAAGGTCCTGTCTTGGGAAACCAAGTCTGGTGAGGAAAGTGCACAACCTCTGTAGATGGAAAATCTAAGTACTTAGCCAAGTCCATGGCAATGGACAGCTTGAGCATCAAGACATGGAAGCTACAAGAATCTCATCACTCCAACTTCTAAGTAAAACTTGTGGGTGAACAAGGGGGAAGGACCCCAATGTCTATTGGTGGTTCCTTGGGAAGTTTTTGATAAAGAAAAACTTAGTGATTTCAACTAATAAGGAAAACCTATTTTCAAGCAAAGCAAGCCAAGCTACACTTAGCCAAAATGCATATAGTAATATAGCCCACTTAAAATTTACTAAGGTATCACTTGCCAATACTATTCCAAAGTATTGACCCTCTGTGGCTGTAACTTGTAATGTTGCAGGTTACTCCGATGATGACTAGGAGTCATGAGTCTACACTCAACATGCTTGCCTGTGGCACATGAAGATGAAGACTTATGCTTATTTACTTATTCCAAGAACTCTTGTATTAGGCCTATGGCCCTGAGTTGTAAAATACTATGTTTTATCTCTGGAATGAATGTAATAAATGACCTTTGTATCTGTGTACTTCATCTTAAACTGTGGATGCTAGCAATGATCCAGGGACTAGCATTGCAATCACAGGGATCCTTTTCGTTTACAAAGGAGGGATCTTACAGATGGTATCAGAGCACTGTGTTGCCTGTAGGATTATGACCCTAGGATTGGAAACCACTAAGGAAAAATTTTCAACTACTTCTACATTTGTCTATTCTTCTCATAAACTTTTCTAATCTTCTCTTTCTCATCTCTATTTGTAGATGAACTCCATCAACGAAGCCGTGAAGAAAGGACCACTCATGACCATGACCTTGGAGTGTGAAACTGAGTTTCCCAAAATTCTCAAGGACCTCATGGTGGCAATGGAAGCACATGGTGCAGCTGTTTACAAAGGCTTTCCAGTGATGGATAAAGGAGTGGAGTATTGGTGGGTGCAACTTCACTTGTACAAAAACAAGGAAGACAACCACAAAGAAAGAGGATTCTGCATGTACACCACACTGTGATGCACACCACATTCTTTGAGTCAGCAAGAGAAGCAGCTTGGAGGACTATCAAAGAACTAAGTGCTAGAGTCAAGTGCAGAATGCTCAACCTCCAAAAAGACTTAGAGAAGGAGAAGGAACTTACTCAAGAGTTGGAAGCCACCAACCAAACCTTAAGGGGAGATATTATAGACTTAGTGATGGAATCATGTGAACACGATAGGTGGATTGCCTCTAGGAACATTGTGTTAGCCAACAGATAGTGAGATAGGATTGTAAACGCACTTCGTTAGTTGGACCACCACCTATCACCTTATTTTTCAAAATAATACCTTAAGTAAGTTTGGACCTTGATTGATGTAATGGAATCATGTATGCATGACTTGTGTGTTTTTGTGTTCCATGGATATGTATGAAATGTTTGTCTTGTTTCATCTTAAGTTGTGTTGTCCTAACTTTTCTATCTTATAAATAGATGCCTATTACCGTCAGCACTGTTGAGGAGTTCCAGGTTACCCGTTTTGGTCCTCGTATCATTGAGCTTACTACTTTGCTCGATCTCCCTCTTCCCACCATCATGGTGCACCCACTCACCAAGTTCGAGAGGAAGGACCTCTGGGGCTTCAAGGTGAACCAGCCCGGACGCCAGACAGAGCCTACTACGGAGGCCATCGTCTTCAAGCTGATGCCACAACAGGGGAGAGAGGCATGGAGGTAGTCATGCGGACACGATAGGGGCGTCTTAGGCCGTCACTCCCGGCAGTTATAGGCACCCACTTCACGTCTTGGAAGACGTGATGATGATGGAGAGTCCATCGACTTTGAGGACGACTCGAGGGACACAGCAGAGCCGATACGTCTCTATCTCCAGGACTTAGAGTCTATCATCAGGCATGTGGACACGGACAGGACCAACGTCATGCTCAGCAATGACGAGCTCCAGGTGCAGCTTCGCGAGAAGGACAAGCTTTTCGCAGCAGACGAGATAGTCAAGGAAATGGAGAAGTTCGAGACCCAGACCGCAAGTTCAAGAGTCGGAGAAAGCAGCGTCCAGGATAGGAACAAGAAGATCCGGGACATGACTGAAGAACTAAAGTCCAAGGATTTCGAGCTAGAGCAGCAGCAGATGTTGATCGAGAGGCTTCGCTCCCAGAAGAGGGCTCCCAAGGCCAAGATCGATTCCTTGACCACTACGATTGAGGAGAACAAGACCGCGATGGAGAACGCAGGTCTTACCTTCGTCGAGGAGGAGATTGATGCTGATGAGTAGACTTGACTACTCGTTTATCTTTTATTATCGTACTTGCTATTTATGAACTTGTTATTGGACCATCCGACATGTGTATGGGTTGCCACTTGTGTGTTTTATTTCGAGAACTTTGTTATTCTGTTGTTGAGCTTTTATCCTTGAGTTGCATGCTATGTGTTTGCTTGTGATGTATTGTGCATAAAACATCTAAGGGTATCTCATTCTTATCTCTATTTGAACAAACCACAGATGCCTCCCCGTCGCGCAAACCCCAACCCCAACAACATCACTCCAGAAATGCAACAGATGATGAATGCTCAAACACAGCTTATGCAGATGATGACAACATTCATCCAAAACCAGAATAACAACAACAATCCCAATAACAACAATCCCAATAACAACAACAACAATAACAACAACAACAACAACCCTCCGGGTTTTGATATGCTCACCAGATTTCTGCGTTTGAGGCCAGCTAAGTTTTCGGGGACAACTGATCCCATGGTGGCCAATGATTAGCTACGTTCTGTGAACAAGTACTTAGTGACCGTGGGCTGCACGGATGCTGAAAAGGTCAGGTTCGCAGCGCATCTGTTGGAAGGACCAGCCGCCACATGGTGGGACGACTTCCAAATCACCACTCCTTTAGAAGAGGTGACTTGGGCTATCTTTGAATATGGCTTTCGCACTGCTCATATCTCATCAGGAATGATGATCCTGAAAAAGAAGGAGTTTCACAACTGGCGGCGCCACCATGCGTGGTGAATATAGAAGAGTTCAACAATCTGGCGTTATGCACGGATGAGGTTGACAGATGCCAAAAGAAAGGAGAAGTTTTGGAAGGCTTGAGCGATGAGCTGAATCTGCGGTTATGCATGGCATATGTTCCAACTTATCGGTCTGTGTGACAAGGCTGCTATTTTGGAGAATAAAATGAAGCAAGTCGAGAGTAGGAAGAGGAAACACTCCGACAAGCACAGCTCGGGATCGTCTCACAAACGATCTCACTATGATGACAGTGGAAGCTCAGGATCTCATAAGCATGGGAAATTCAACAAGCACCACAACCACAACCGTCATGAAAACAAGCATCACCGCAGTCATGACAATGATAAGTACAAGAACCACAAGAGTGGACATAAGAGCCACCACAGTGGGAATGGTAGTGGAAGTGGAAGTCAGCCTGCAAAAAGGGACATCAGTCAGGTTGAGTGCTTCAAATGCAAGAAGCTGGGGCATTATGCTAATGAGTGCCCTGAGAAGAAATTTGAAGGACCTAACAAGCCCAATCCTTTTCAGAAAGGACAGGTTAACCACATCAATGTGGAGGAGGTCTATGAGGAGCCTGATGCTGTTGCGGGTAAGTTCAGACTCAATTCCATTCCAGCATTTGTACTCTTTGATACTGGTGCATCTCATTCATTCATATCAAGAGCATTTGTTGAAATAAAATGAACTACCGGTAGAAACTATTGGGTGTCCTATAAAAGTAAGTTCTCCTGGTGGAGAAATGATAGTGAATTCAGGATGCCATGACCTAGTCATAGAATTCGGGAAGTATAAGTTTCCCATTAACTTGATAATATTAAACTCCCGAGGTTTGGATGTCATTCTGGGAATGGACTGGATGACTAAGTACAAAGGAGTGATAGATTGTGCCAGTCATACTATCTCCCTCACAACTCTGGAGAATAAAAGGATCAGATTCAAGACCAGCTTTGGAGCAAAGAAGAGTATGCTAAATTCTCTTAAGGGGGTTAGCATGGGCAGTGTGCCAATTGTATGTGAGTATCCGGATGTGTTTCCGGAAGAGTTGCCAAGGATGCCACCGGATAGAGATGTGGAATTTCTGATAGATTTGGTACCAGGTTCGGGACCAATAGCCAAGAGACCATACAAAATGTCGGTTGATGAACTGAAAGAGCTCAAGAAGCAACTAGGAGAACAGTTGCAGAAAGATTTATCCAACCAAGTTCTTCATCTTGGGGAGCCCCATTATTGTTCGTGGAGAAGAAAGATAGAAGCCAAAGGTTATGCATAGATTACCGTTCACTCAACGAGGTAACTATCAAGAATAAATATCCTTTGCCCAGAATCAATGACTTGTTTAATCAGCTAGAGGGAGCATGTGTGTTCTCAAAGATTGATCTCCGGTCAGGCTATTTTCAACTTAAGATAAGAGAGCAAGACATACCTAAAACAGCATTCACCACAAGGTATGGATTGTATGAGTATACCGTGATGCCTTTTGGCTTAACCAATGCTCCAGCATACTTCATGAATATGATGAACAAGGTGTTCATGGAATTTCTTGACAAGTTCGTTGTCGTTTTCATTGATGACATCTTAGTTTACTCTAAGAGCAAAGAAGAACATGAGGGACACTTGCGTTTGATACTTGAGAAGTTGAGAGAACATAAACTTTATGCCAAATTCAGAAAGTGTGAGTTTTGGTTAGAGGAAGTTGGTTTTCTTGGTCATGTTATGACAAAGGATGGTGTGGCAGTTGATCCTGCTAAAGTTTCAGCTGTGGCAGAATGGGAATCTCCCAAGAACGTGAAAGAAGTACGCAGTTTCCTTGGCTTAGTAGGTTACTACAGAAGGTTCATCGAGAATTTCTCAAAGGTTGCTAAGCCAATGACTGAATTGTTAAAGAAGGACAAGAAATTTGCTTGGTCTGAAGGTTGTGAAGTCAGCTTCCAAGAATTGAAGAAGAGACTTGTAACAGCACCAGTTCTATGTTTGCCAGACTTGGAAAAGGATTTCCAAGTATACTGCGATGCGTCTCATCAAGGTTTGGGTGCCGTACTTATGCAAGACGGTAAAGTTGTGGCCTATGTCTCGAGACAACTCAAAACTCATGAGGTAAACTATCCTACTCATGATTTAGAGTTAGCCTCTGTCGTCCATGCACTCAAAACATGGAGGAATTACCTTTTGGGTAAGCGTTGCGAAGTGTTCACCGATCACAAGAGTTTGAAATATATCTTCACCCAGAAGGAAATCAATATGAGACAAAGAAGATGGTTAGAGCTTATCAAGGATTACGACTTAAGTTTGCAATACCACCCCGGTAAAGCAAACGTGGTAGCGGATGCTCTAAGTCGTAAGGTGTTTGTAAATGGCCTTACCAAAGGACAATTGCTAGATGATTTGTGCAATCAATTCAAAGAACTCAGATTGGAAATTGTGCCTGAGGGACATCTCATGTCTTTGGATGTTCAACCCACTTTGTTGGACAAGATTCGAGAAGCTCAGAAGTCCGATAAGGAAATTGAAGATATTAAGAAAAATATTAGTCTAGGTAAAGCTAAGAATTTCCATGAAGACGAACATGGTACATTATGGCATGGGAAACGTATCTGTGTTCCACAATATCCGGAGTTAAAAAAACTGATTTTGCAAGAAGGGCACAACTCTCAGTATTCTATTCACCCGGGTAACACCAAAATGTACATGGACATGAAAGAAAGATTTTGGTGGAACAATATCAAGAGAGACATCGCCGAACATATTGCTTTGTGTGATGTATTTAGTAGAGTAAAAGCGGAGCATCAGAAACAGCAGGTTTGCTTCAACCACTACCTATTCCTGATTGGAAATGGGACAAGATTGGTATGGATTTCATTACCGGATTACCAAGGACCAGATCAGGATATGATTCCATATGGGTAGTAGTGGATTGCTTAACTAAAGTGGCCCATTTCATACCCGTGAAGACAACTTATACAAGTGCCAAGTTAGCCAAAATCTACATGAGTAGAATTGTATGCCTTCACGGTGTGCCTAAGAGTATTGTATCCGATAGGGGAACCCAATTCACTTCCCATTTTTGGAGATAGCTACATGAGTCATTGAGAACGAGGTTGGAATTCAGTACTGCTTTTCATCCTCAAACTGATGGACAAACAGAAAGGACTAATCAAATTTTGGAAGACATGTTGAGGGCATGTGCCCTAGTCTATGGAGCAAGTTGGTATGAAAGTCTGCCTTACGCAGAATTTTCTTATAATAACAGCTATCAAGCCAGCATTGAGATGGCACCGTTTGAGTTTCTCTATGGAAGAAAATGTACCACCCCATTGTTATGGAATGGTGTGGGAGAGAGAAGTCTATTTGGGCCAGATCTTATCAAAGAAGCCGAAGAGAAAGTCAAATTGGTTAAGGACAGGCTGAAGATAGCACAGTCTCGACAGAGGAGCTACGCTGATCCTAAGCGTAGCGAAGTCACCTACGAAGTTGGTGATATAGCTTACCTTAGAGTATCACCACTCCGTGGAGTGAAAAGATTCGGAGTCAAAGGAAAACTGGCACCAAGATATGTTGGGCCATTCAAGATTCTGAGTCACAAAGGAGAAGTTTCTTATGAAATTGAACTGCCAGCATCTCTATCAGCAGTCCATAATGTATTTCATGTGAGTCAGCTTAAGAAATGCCACCCCGAAATGGAAGAATCTTCTTTGAAGGATACCATACCTTTGGAAGAAGTTCAACTAGAAAGCGATCTCACTTATGAAGATGTTAGGGTCCCAACCTGATAAGGTAGAGTCCTCCTGTGTTTTACAATGCTAGTCCCTGGATCAATAGCTAGCATCCACAGTAAGATGTAATATCAAGAAACAAAGGTCATAATATAACTTTATAACCAGGAATAACATAATTTTATTACATCAAACTTAGCTCATTAGGCTATTACATTATATTGCAGCGGAATAACAATAGGTATGAGTCCATCATCTTCAAAATGCCACAGGCAGATGTTGGTTGTAGACTTTGTAATCCTAAACAATCAATCTTCACTTAAAACAATCAAACCTGCAACATACAAGTTACAGCCACAAAGGGTCAATACATTTGAATTGTATTGGCAAGTGATTCTATGTAGTATAGTGGAATCTATCATCTACATGCATTTGGCTAAGGGAGTTGAGGCTTGCATTGCTCAAAATAGATTTTCCTTAACGCTTTGAAAATAAGTAGTTTTGTCAAAACTTTTCCAATGCTTCTCTCAATCAAAGACCAAGATCCTTCTCGAGGCATCTACAAATCAAAGACCAAGTGCTTGGTAAAATCATTTTCCTCAATCCAAGATTTCAAGATCCTTATATCAAGCCATCTTTCCATCAAAGATTGAAGAATACACACAAACCCTTGTTCACCCACAAGTTTTTATTTAGAAATTGGAATGATGAGATTCTTGATTGCTTCCATGTCTTGATGCTCAAATTGTCCTTTACTGGGACATGGCTAAGTACTTAGATTTTACACTCTGCAGAGGTGGTGCACTTTACCCACAAGACTTGGTTTCCCAAGACAAAATCTTTCGAAGCCTTCCCTTAGACCAAAATGGACGTTCCAACCTATCAAAACACTACCACCCACCGTCCATTTGGCTAAGTTCTTGCAACCTATATGATCATGGCAGAGCCCATATTGCCAAGTGGTTGCACTTGAAGCTTCTCAACACTTGACATCTCAAATCCCTTTGTTTCCTGGGTGGCATTCCACAAGTGAGATACACAATCCAAGTCCATGGCCTTGTGAACCACTCAACCATTCTCCACCAATCTATTCCATTCCACCCAGGTGATTCATTAACATAGTTGTTTTATTAGACAAAATCACAAGTCCTTAGACTTAGAATATTTTTCCATAGTGTGAATATACATTCCACCCATGTTTTCTATTAGCTAGGCTAAGCTTGGTAGTAGTAGGAATCTCTAACTTAGGAAAATCCTACTAAGGATTCATCTACTAGATTTTCCTATAGCAAGATCTATACTTAGCAAAATCCATGCAAGTTTACTTAGCAAAATCACTAATGCATAATAAAAGTATTGGGATAGAAAGTATGTAGCATCACTTGCCTTTTGGAAGGAATGGTAGTTCACTCCTTGATCTTTGCTAGTCTCACACTTCACTACAAGTCAAACAAGCAAACCCAAATTCACTCCACATTCCAACCAAAATCAAACAAACAATTCTTCACACACACAAAGTGATGGGATCTAAGTCATGCATGGGAGCATGCACAAGATAGTTTTATTTTGCAAAGGAGTCTCTATGGGTTTCTAAACTTTGTAAGATCCAAATTGGTCATTTACTAAAGTGGCAAAGTTATTAGTAAGAAGGTTTTGTCAAAATCCATTTTTAATTCCATTCATCATTTCATGTGGTGAAAAATGTTTTATTAAGGCAAAACTCTTAAGTTGTTCACCAAATGAGTTGCTATTGCAAAGCTTGGTGCTTTTTGGGTCAAGGTTTGATCCAAATTATTATCTCAAGTTTTCCTTCCATACACATTTTCATAAATAAAACTATTCTTTTTATTTGGCTAGAAAATGACTTAGTTAAATAATTCAACTTAAATTTCACAAAAATCATTTTTAACACTATGGGTTGGTTCCTAGGGTCAGTAGGGTCACAACAAACCAATTGGCAAAGGTTTGATCTCAAAATTCATTTTTAAATGATTTTTCTAATGTTAGCAAGTACACAAAAGAATCTGCAAATTCAAACAAGCTACCAGTTACTATTTGCTAAACTAAGGGTAGGGTTGGTTAGGTCTTGTTCTCCTGAATCTTTTGATATAAAATTTGTCAAATTTGGACGTGTGGATCAAAAGATATAAAGGTTTGAAGTTTGCAACAATTTCTGATTTCAAAATCAGTTTTTAAAACAGATCCGCCACGCGTCAGACTCTAATTGGCCAAAACGGTTCGCTGCGGATCACGCTCGTGCGTTGGATCTAACTCAAAGCGTGTGGCTCAGATCAAACCCCTTGAGAATAAGTGGATCTATCCTATTCGTGCGATCTCGATCTAACGGTTTACTCTTGACCGCCACGGATGGGCGAATGCGACGGTGACGGTGGTGACGGACAGACGGCGGCGCGAAGAAGAGGGAAAACAAGCTCACCGAGGTCGCGAGGCTGAGGTGAAGCACGCCGTGTGGTCAAGCAGGTTTCAAGATCGCTGCCGGACGAATCTCTCGTCGGAGTTGTTACCGCGACGGTGATTCTGGTCGTGGTCGAGGACGCCGCCGGAGACCACCACGAAAACGCGTCGTCGGAGAAGAGGATGACGGTGATGCGGTTGTCGACGTTGTCGCCGCTGTAGGTCTCGAGAGGGCAAACCGAGAGCATGATTAGTCGCGAAAATCATGGCGAGCTGTGAGCGTGATCAAGGGGACTTGGGGTGGTTGGCTCTTACCGTGGATCGCCACCGGAGGAAAAGACAAAGCGGTGGCGCTTTTGTTCTTTGTCGAAGACCACCTCTGGGACGCCCGAGGAATGGTTGGTACCGGGAGATGCGCAGGAGTGGGAAGCCGGGATGATCGGAAAGGCTCGTGGTGGTGTGTGGCCGTATTTCGGTGGAAGCTCGTCGGAGACGGGCCGAGGACGATGCACGGCCTGGAGGCGAGAGGGAAGTGAGCCGGGGAATACGTCATGAGGAGTAGGCGATTTTAAGGACGTGGTCGACGAGGAATTATCGCGGTGTTAAGCGAATTGAACGCGGAGTTACTGCAAAGAACGGCAAGGTTAGGGGAGGAGGAGGTCATGGGAGGAAGAAGGGGAACAGTGGATGTGAGGTCCATTGTCGGGGGAAATGAAAATGAGGCGGGTCCACTGTCAGGGCTTTATGGGTTGTTTCACGGTGAGAAAAACGGTTCAAGGGAGAGGAGGTGAGTCTGGATTGGCTTAGTGGGCTGGGGTAGTTAATTGGGCATTTTATTTTTTATTTTATTTCTGCTTTCTTTTTCCTTTTCTAATTTCAATTTCTTTTGAATTTCCAAACAAACAATTCACACTCAAATCAAATCAAACATTCAAAGAAACTTTGAACTTTGAATTTTGGTTCTGCTTATCAACTTAAACCAAATCTCAAAATAAAATGAAATAATTTTCTTATTTATTTTATGATCCATTTAATAGTTAAATAAAATGGATCACTAGTTATTTAATAAAATAGGGTTTGATTTTATTAATTTCCATTTGAAATCTAATTATTTTCATAATCAAACCAGTAGGTTTTATTTGAAAATAAGGATGCTTGGAAATCTTGTTTTAAAAATAACATAACATTTTATTTTGTGTTCCATTTATAATTAAATAAATGGTCCTTAGATAATAATCCATTTAGGATTTGTTTATTTGGTTCAAATAATTCATATTGAATTATTTGGAAGGTATTCCAAAGTGATTTATTAATTATATAAGATTGGGTAATTGTTTTATTTCCAAATATCATTTTCTCATGTATTTTTATTTAAAGATTTGTCCCTATTTAAAACAGGGATAGAATGGTTATTTCCATTTTATTTTTATTTGGAATATTCTTTATTTCATATTTTTATTTGAATTGGGATTAATCATCACTCCATTTACTTCATGTATTAGGTCAAGATTTGATTTGGTCTATAAATATTCTTTATTAATATTTTCATCTTTGTCTTATGAAATCCATATCTTTTTATTTAGGGATCCAAACTTGGTGATTCCAATTTATGAAAACTTATTTAAAATAATTTAACAAGCTTTGATGTTTAAATTAAATTGGTAAAACTTCTTTAAATAAAATTGGATATTAAATCCTTATTAATTTATTTTAAATAAACCTTTGCTAAATTTATTTAGAATTAAAATGTTTTAATTCCAAAAGTTTGGTCAAGGTTTAATTTTCCTTTATTTAATAATCTTTATTTATAAAACTTCTATTTCATTTGAAAACAAATCTTTTCATCAGTATTTCCAAATGTTTTTATTTTCCTTTTATTACATGTTTATCTTTTTAATTATCTTTAGGTTTATTTTAATTCAAATGGGTTTGAAGTTCCAATTAAATTCAAAAAGTTTCTTCTGGCTCTGAAAATCAACAAAGTTTTTATTTTATTAATTTATTTTCACTTTACAAGATTTGGAAAATCTTGGGATGTGACAGGCTACCACCCTTAAAATAAATCTCGTCCCGAGATTTGGGAAGATTAGGGTTACAATCAAGTTCAAACAACTAGGGTACTACCACCCTTAAGATTTTTCAAACAAAATTTACATATTGGCCTTCTTGGGTCCTGGAAATTTTCTCTAAGTTAAACTTTTGCTTTATTCCTATGCTTGACTCATGGACCAAGATTGAGCTTCTCCATAGGCTTGTTCAACTTGTTCTTCATCCTTTCTCGATTTGCTTGCATAGTGTCTGGATTCTGCTTGAAACAATTAATGTCCTTGAGTTCTTTGCGTTGTTCTTTTGGGCAAGTTGCTACAAAGTGACCTGGTTCATTACAATTGTTACACCATACTTGGTCAATTCCTTTGTTCTTTATGTTCCTGGGCATCCACTAGTAGTGTCCCATTTCATTACATTTACGACATTGTACCGTGCTCATGTCTTGCTTGGGCTTCTTGATTTTCCTTGATCCTTTGAATTGGGTTGTCTTGCTTGGAAGTAGTAGTGGTCCTTTCCCTTTGGTAGACTTGGATCCTTCTTGTTTCCTTTGTTCTACCATGGCATAAATAGGACATAGGCCAGGAGTATGATCACTTCCTTCACAAAGATAGCAAGTAGCTTGAGAGGTAGGGCATTCTCCAACAGGATGATCTTCATCACAATTTGGGCATTGTCCTTCATGCTCTGTGGAAGTATGATCCTTGTCTCCACAAATAATGCAAGCTGGGGCTCCATCTAGAACAACATTCTTTTCGTCCTTGCTATCATACTCTCTTCTAGGTAAGTTTTCTTCCATGCTAATCATTTGATTAGTCACCTTAAGCATCAATTGGGACTTCCTCTAAAAACCTTTGTAATGCTGGATCTTCATTACTATTGTTGGCTAGGAACTGAGCTGTCAATTGATTCAATTGATGTTGGGTTGCTATGAGTTCTCCCAGGCTGTCAGCTTGGTTGGTGTTGGTGTCATCAACCTTGGAATCCTTTGGGGTAGTCATCTGTTTGGGTTTGAAGGGAGATTAGAATAGGCAAAATATTTCTAATGAGATATTTTTAATCACACATATCTCAATTCACACAAGCAATGTGCATGTAATCACAAACCAAACATTTCACTCAAACAAGGTTCAAGCACATACTAGGCAACAAAATATTTTTGTTACACTACATAAGTTGGTGTGTTTGACTTAACTAAAATATGGTGGTCCATCTATATGGTTTACTTGTGATCTTTCCTTCCTTTCTTGGTTTTTCTTACTTGAGATCATGGTTCCCTTGAGAAAACTCTTAGTCATAATACTTCAAAGTTATTGATGGTTTCTTCTTATTTTGCATTCCCTTAGTCTCTAAATCTTGAGTAGGTTTTCCTTGTCTCACTTGTAGTCCTTAGTAGTTTCCAAGTTGGAATTCCTTGGTGAATATGCTGAAGATGTTGAAGTCATTAGATTTGAAGAAGTTGAAGAAATCCTTTGCACATGGTGTAGTCTTTGGCCATGGGGTAGGCTTTTCCATCAAGTTGAAGTGGAAGGGATGTAGAGCTGAATCCAAAATGGTTGAGGAAAGAGTTTACAAGTGTTTTGTAAATAAGTTTTCAACAAAATATCACTCCTATTTTTCTAAGGGTTTTGTCCATTCCTTGGGTTTACAAATCCTAGGCAACACAATGCTCGATACCATCTGTTAGGGTCCCAACCTGATAAGGTAGAGTCCTCCTGTTTTACAATGCTAGTCCTGGATCAATAGCTAGCATCCACAAGAAGATGTAATATCAAGAAACAAAGGTCATAATATAACTTTATAACCAGGAATAACATAATTTTATTACATCAAACTTAGCTCATTAGGCTATTACATTATATTGCCGAATAACAATAGGTATGAGTCCATCATCTTCAAAATGCCACAGTGTATGTTGGTTGTAGACTTTGTAATCCTAAACAATCAATCTTCACTTAAAACAATCAAACCTGCAACATACAAGTTACAGCCACAAAGGGTCAATACATTTGAATTGTATTGGCAAGTGATTCTATGTAGTATAGTGGAATCTATCATCTACATGCATTTGGCTAAGGGGAGTTGAGGCTTGCATTGCTCAAAATAGATTTTTCCTTAACGTTTTGAAAATAAGTAGTTTTGTCAAAAACTTTTCCAATGCTTCTCTCAATCAAAGACTGAAGATCCTTCTCGAGGCATCTACAAATCAAAGACTGAAGTGCTTGGTAAAATCATTTTCCTCAATCCAAGATTTCAAGATCCTTTCTGTAGGGGTCCCAACCTGATAAGGTAGAGTCCTCCTGTGTTTACAATGCTAGTCCCTGGATCAATAGCTAGCATCCACAGTAAGATGTAATATCAAGAAACAAAGGTCATAATATAACTTTATAACCAGGAATAACATAATTTTATTACATCAAACTTAGCTCATTAGGCTATTACATTATATTGCAGCGGAATAACAATAGGTATGAGTCCATCATCTTCAAAATGCCAGTGCATGTTGGTTGTAGACTTTGTAATCCTAAACAATCAATCTTCACTTAAAACAATCAAACCTGCAACATACAAGTTACAGCCACAAAGGGTCAATACATTTGAATTGTATTGGCAAGTGATTCTATGTAGTATAGTGGAATCTATCATCTACATGCATTTGGCTAAGGGGAGTTGAGGCTTGCATTGCTCAAAATAGATTTTTCCTTAACGTTTGAAAATAAGTAGTTTTGTCAAAACTTTCCAATGCTTCTCTCAATCAAAGACTGAAGATCCTTCTCGAGGCATCTACAAATCAAAGACTGAAGTGCTTGGTAAAATCATTTTCCTCAATCCAAGATTTCAAGATCCTTATATCAAGCCATCTTTCCATCAAAGATTGAAGAATACAAACAACCCTTGTTCACCCACAAGTTTTATTTAGAAATTGGAATGATGAGATTCTTGATTGCTTCCATGTCTTGATGCTCAAATTGTCCTTTACCAGGACATGGCTAAGTACTTAGATTTTACACTCTGCAGAGGTGGTGCACTTTACCCACAAGACTTGGTTTCCCAAGACAAAATCTTTCGAAGCCTTCCCTTAGACCAAAATGGACGTTCCAACCTATCAAAACACTACCACCCACTGTCCATTTGGCTAAGTTCTTGCAACCTATATGATCATGGCAGAGCCCATATTGCCAAGTGGTTGCACTTGAAGCTTCTCAACACTTGACATCTCAAATCCCTTTGTTTCCTGGGTGGCATTCCACAAGTGAGATACACAATCCAAGTCCATGGCCTTGTGAACCACTCAACCATTCTCCACCAATCTATTCCATTCCACCCAGGTGATTCATTAACATAGTTGTTTTATTAGACAAAATCACAAGTCCTTAGACTTAGAATATTTTTCCATAGTGTGAATATACATTCCACCCATGTTTTCTATTAGCTAGGCTAAGCTTGGTAGTAGTAGGAATCTCTAACTTAGGAAAATCCTACTAAGGATTCATCTACTAGATTTTCCTATAGCAAGATCTATACTTAGCAAAATCCATGCAAGTTTACTTAGCAAAATCACTAATGCATAATAAAAGTATTGGGATAGAAAGTATGTAGCATCACTTGCCTTTTTGGAAGGAATGGTAGTTCACTCCTTGATCTTTGCTAGTCTCACACTTCACTACAAGTCAAACAAGCAAACCCAAATTCACTCCACATTCCAACCAAAATCAAACAAACAATTCTTCACACACACAAAGTGATGGGATCTAAGTCATGCATGGGAGCATGCACAAGATAGTTTTATTTTGCAAAGGAGTCTCTATGGGTTTCTAAACTTTGTAAGATCCAAATTGGTCATTTACTAAAGTGGCAAAGTTATTAGTAAGAAGGTTTTGTCAAAAATCCATTTTTAATTCCATTCATCATTTCATGTGGTGAAAAATGTTTTTATTAAGGCAAAACTCTTAAGTTGTTCACCAAATGAGTTGCTATTGCAAAGCTTGGTGCTTTTGGGTCAGTAGGTTTGATCCAAATTATTATCTCAAGTTTTCCTTCCATACACATTTTCATAAATAAAACTATTCTTTTTATTTGGCTAGAAAATGACTTAGTTAAATAATTCAACTTAAATTTCACAAAAATCATTTTTAACACTATGGGTTGGTTCCTAGGGTCAGTAGGGTCACAACAAACCAATTGGCAAAGGTTTGATCTCAAAATTCATTTTTAAATGATTTTTCTAATGTTAGCAAGTACACAAAAGAATCTGCAAATTCAAACAAGCTACCAGTTACTATTTGCTAAACTAAGGGTAGGGTTGGTTAGGTCTTGTTCTCCTGAATCTTTTGATATAAAATTTGTCAAATTTGGACGTGTGGATCAAAAGATATAAAGGTTTGAAGTTTGCAACAATTTCTGATTTCAAAATCAGTTTTTAAAACAGATCCTGCCACGCGTCGCACTCTAATTGGCCAAAAACGGTTCGCTGCGGATCACGTTAAGTGCGTTGGATCTAACTCAAAGCGTGTGGCTCGGATCGAGTACCCCGAGAATAAGTGGATCTATCCTATTCGTGATCTCGATCTAACGGTTTGCTCTTGACCGGCCACGGATGGCGGCTGACGGTGAACGGTGGTGACGGACAGACGGCGGCGGCGCTGATGAAACAGGACGCGAAGAAGAGGGAAAACAAGCTCACCGAGGTCGCGAGGCTGAGGTGAAGCACGTCGTGTGGTCAGTGTGGCTCGGGGCGCACTGCGTCGGGACGAATCTCTCGTCGGAGTTGTTACTGGCGACGGTGATTCTGGTCGTGGTCGAGGACGTCGCTGGAGACCACCCTGGAAAACGTCGTCGGAGAAGAGGACAGACGGCGGTGATGCAGGTTGTCGACGTTGTCGTCGCTGTAGGTCTCGAGAGGGCAAACCGAGAGCATGATTAGTCGCGGAAAATCATGGCGGAGCTGTGAGCGTGATCAAGGGGACTTGGGGTGGTTGGCTCTTACCAGGGATCGTCACCGGAGGAAAAGACAGGCGGCGGTGCTTTGGTTCTTTGTCGAAGACCACCTCCTGGGACGCCCGCGGAGGAATGGTTGGTACTGGGAGATGCGCCAGGGAGTGGGGAAGCTGTCAGGATGATCGGAAAGGCTCAGGGTGGTGTGTGCTGGCCGTATTCGTCGGTGGAAGCTCGTCGGAGACGAAGCCGCTCGAGGACGAATTGCGACGGCCTGGAGGCAGAGAGGGGAAGTGAGCTGGGGGAATACGTCGCGGAGGAGTAGGCGATTTTAAGGGCGTGGTTGCGACGAGGAATTATCGCGGTGTTAAGGCGAATTGAACGCGCGGAGTTACTGCAGCAACGGCAGCGAGGTTAGGGGGAGGAGGAGGTCGCGGGGAGGAAGAGCAGTGGATGTGAGGTCCGTCGGTGGGGAAATGAAAATGAGGCGGGTCCACTGCCGTGGGCTTTGCGGGTTGTTTCAAGGTGAGAAAAGCAGTTCGTGGAAGGAGAGGAGGTGAGTCTGGATTGGCTTAGTGGGGTAGTTGGTCAGTGGCTGTTTATTTTTATTTCCTGTCTGTTTTCTTTTTCCTTTTCTAATTTCAATTTCTGTTTTGAATTTCCAAACAAACAATTCACACTCAAATCAAATCAAACATTCAGCAAACTTTGAACTTTGAATTTTGGTTCTGTTTATCAACTTAAACCAAATCTCAAAATAAAATGAAATAATTTTCTTATTTATTTTATGATCCATTTAATAGTTAAATAAAATGGATCACTAGTTATTTAATAAAATAGGGTTTGATTTTTATTAATTTCCATTTGAAATCTAATTATTTTCATAATCAAACCAGTAGGTTTTATTTGAAAATAAGGATGCTTGGAAATCTTGTTTTAAAAATAACATAACATTTTATTTTGTGTTCCATTTATAATTAAATAAATGGTCCTTAGATAATAATCCATTTAGGATTTGTTTATTTGGTTCAAATAATTCATATTGAATTATTTGGAAGGTATTCCAAAGTGATTTATTAATTATATAAGATTGGGTAATTGTTTTATTTCCAAATATCATTTTCTCATGTATTTTTATTTAAAGATTTGTCCCTATTTAAAACAGGGATAGAATGGTTATTTCCATTTTATTTTTATTTGGAATATTCTTTATTTCATATTTTTATTTGAATTGGGATTAATCATCACTCCATTTACTTCATGTATTAGGTCAAGATTTGATTTGGTCTATAAATATTCTTTATTAATATTTTCATCTTTGTCTTATGAAATCCATATCTTTTTATTTAGGGATCCAAACTTGGTGATTCCAATTTATGAAAACTTATTTAAAATAATTTAACAAGCTTTGATGTTTAAATTAAATTGGTAAAACTTCTTTAAATAAAATTGGATATTAAATCCTTATTAATTTATTTTAAATAAACTTTGCTAAATTTATTTAGAATTAAAATGTTTTAATTCCAAAAGTTTGGTCAAGGTTTAATTTTCCTTTATTTAATAATCTTTATTTATAAAACTTCTATTTCATTTGAAAACAAATCTTTTCATCAGTATTTCCAAATGTTTTTATTTTCCTTTTATTACATGTTTATCTTTTTAATTATCTTTAGGTTTATTTTAATTCAAATGGGTTTGAAGTTCCAATTAAATTCAAAAAGTTTCTTCTGGCTCTGAAAATCAACAAAGTTTTTATTTTATTAATTTATTTTCACTTTACAAGATTTGGAAAATCTTGGGATGTGACAGAAGAAAAGCCTATCAAGATTCTTGAGACTACAGAAAGAGTCACGAGAACAAAGACCATCAAGTTTTGCAAAGTGCAATGGAACCATCATTCCGAGGAAGAAGCAACATGGGACAGAGAAGATGATCTTCGGAAAGACCACCCTCACCTATTTGCTAGCCAATCCGAATCTCGAGGGCGAGATTCACCTTAAGGGGGTTAGATTTGTAACATCCCTAAAATCATAATTTCAAAGTTTGCATATCATTCATGCATGCATATAGATTTGAGATCAAATTTCAAACTCATTTCAGAAAAACAGAAGCACTTGGTGCTATGATTTTATGTGAATAGATTTAAATCAAATGGCTATCCCCATTTGAAAGTTTGATTTTTTATAAACCAAGTTTGTTGCCTTCTATGAAGATAGGTTTAAGTGTAGAATTTAAACCAAGTTTTCAAATTGGAAAATAGGTTCAAAAACTATTTTTTCAAATTTTGCAAACCAAGTGCCAAGTCTCTGATATTTTGATCCCCAAGCTTGACCAAGCCTTTGCAAAGCAACCACATGATCGTATGCCTATATTTGAGACTACTGTTCCTCACCGCAAAGATCCCAGAAAATTTGAATTCAAATTGAACTTGAAGTCATTTGAAAATCTATTGAAAATCGAATCGTAAGAAAAAAGTAAACAAATGAAAAAGGCCGAAGGCGCCATTTTAGCCCAACGCGAGCAGCCCAGCAAGCCCACGGGACATCTCTTTTCTTCTCTCACGAAAGCACACCCATTCGACCAGCGGCGGACCCGCGCTCCTTAGGTTTATTTCGGGACGGGCCCACGCCACCCTCGTCTTCCTCAACCACGCCATCGCGACCACGTCATGCTGCTGTCAAGGCCGGTAATGGCGCGGTGTAATTGCCCATTATTTCGCAAGCGTTTCCTGTCGCACCTAGGCTTACTTAAACCCCTCTGCCCCGCAAGCATTTCCCCTCCCTCTCCTCGCTCACTCCGCCACCAGGCTGCGCGCAATTGCCCTCGAAACCCCGCAGTACCGACAACTCCGGCGGCCAATTACGGTGAGCCTCGACCACCCCTCTCTCTCTGGTTCAAACGAGGATGTTCGGAATGATCTCGCGCTTACGCTGATACCTTCCTTTTGCCTGCTCGTGACCCAGGTCGTCGTCTCCGTTAGGATCGAAACCACTGCGCCACGATAAACTCCGCGACCAATTAAGGTAAAACCGAGCCCCTGCCCCTCCTTCACGCGAGCTTGTTCGCCATGTCTTGCGCAAATCGATGCCACTGGTTCGTAGGGCAACGCCAAACCTCGGCAAGGACCACGCAAGCTACGACGCCGCCCGTTACTCGACGAGTTCGAGACCGTGCCAGCGCCCGCAAACCAACACCACGCCGAGCTTCAGACGCCACGGCCGATCCGTAAGCGCCTCCTTCCTTCCCAGCGACCTAGAGCGCCAGCCGCTTGTGACATCTGCCGCCGCCAATCAACGCCGCTAGCGCCGCCTGTATGGTCGGGGACGATTAGGAGCGTCGATGTAGATCGTCGCGTAGATTAGATCGTGCGGCGAGGTAAGCGTCTGCCGAGCCGCCAGATCTCACTTAGATCCTACGGTCCGCGTTGGTCGATCCAAGCGATCGATGCAGCCAATAATACTACGACACGTGGCTAGGGTTGATTCAAAAACAGAATTCAAAAACAGAATTTGATCCAGATTTCAAATGGCTATAACTTGAGATTCCCACGTTAGATTTTTGCAAATTTTATATCGTTGGAATCAGTGAATCGAGGCCTTTCTGAATCTGCAATGTGTTTAAAAAATAGTATCTGTTAAAATGACTTTGTATGAAGAAACATGTTTAGGTCCATTTTGGGCATAGTTTTTGTTTAGCAAATTGTTTTAGGGCTAAATAAGTTTGGTTAGCAAACTTTTTGGCTTGGTTATGTTTCTGTTTCATGCACTTGCTTGGTATAGTTTTCAAAAATCATCACTTAGCATTTTCTTGCATGCATGCATTCATATTTTTGCTTGTATATGAATTGTATGTAATTGTGTGCTACAAAATTCTTGTGTAGATTTTGCTAGTGACTGTGATTGTGAAGAGTGCCACTCTCCCCATTACCAAGGCAAGTGATACTACATGATATTTCCACCCTTTATTTTGAATAAGCATTAGAATTATTTTTGCTAAGTCTTGCATGCTACTTTTGCCAAATGCTATGTTGGGAAATCCTATGTCGTGTAGAATTGTAGAATTGCTAGGGAATTTTCCCAAGTTAAGTTACTATGCCATGCTTAGCCTAGCTAGTAGAAAACAAGGGTTGGTAAAGAATGTACATGCTATGATGAAATAATTCTAAGTCCTTTGGGACTCATGCTTTTCTTAATAAAACAACTAAGTCAATGAACTTCCAGGTGGAATGGGACTTGAATGGTGGTTTTGGTTGAGTGGTTACACAAGGCCATGGATTTGGCTTGTGTATCTCACTTGTGGTATTCCACCCAGCACAAAGGATTTGGAGGCCAAGTGTTGAGAAAGCTTACGGTGCAACCACTTGGCAATATGCTCTGCCTTGATCATATAGGTTGCTAGAACTTAGTCATTTGGACAGTTGGTGGTAGTGGGATGATAGGTTGGAACGCGTCCATTTGACTAAGGAAAGGCTTCTGAAAGGTCCTGTCTTGGGAAACCAAGTCTGGTGGGGAAAGTGCACAACCTCTGCAGATGGAAAATCTAAGTACTTAGCCAAGTCCATGGCAATGGACAGCTTGAGCATCAAGACATGGAAGCTACAAGAATCTCATCACTCCAACTTCTAAGTAAAACTTGTGGGTGAACAAGGGGGAAGGACCCCAATGTCTATTGGTGGTTCCTTGGGAAGTTTTTGATAAAGAAAAACTTAGTGATTTCAACTAATAGGGAAAACCTATTTTCAAGCAAAGCAAGCCAAGCTACACTTAGCCAAAATGCATATAGTAATATAGCCCACTTAAAATTTACTAAGGTATCACTTGCCAATACTATTCCAAAGTATTGACCCTCTGTGGCTGTAACTTGTAATGTTGCAGGTTACTCCGATGATGACTAGGAGTCATGAGTCTACACTCAACATGCTTGCCTGTGACACATGAAGATGAAGACTTATGCTTATTTACTTATTCCAAGAACTCTTGTATTAGGCCTATGGCCCTGAGTTGTAAAAGACTATGTTTTATCTCTGGAATGAATGTAATAAATGACCTTTGTATATGTGTACTTCATCTTAAACTGTGGATGCTAGCAATGATCTAGGGACTAGCATTGCAATCACGGGGATCCTTTTCCTTAACAAAGGAGGGATCTTACAACCAGAGACTCCGGTCTGGTTCCAGCACGACGAACAGCTCAAGTTCGTGAGCGGAAATTCGGACCTTTAACCCTCAAATCCAGAAAATTTCGACCAAATTGGGTTAGGAAACGCAGGGCAAAGGTAGACCAAATCCAAGGACAAGTTCCTAATGGACCAAAACCACAATCAACTCACCAAATCAAGAGATCGATCCAAAAGCAAATTGGGGCTAAAATTTTTGGTATTTTCGAATTTATGGTGGATATGGGGGAACGAAGTCAAATCCGTGTCAACCAAAAGCTGCTGATACCAGTTGATATGGGATCCCTTGTGGGATTGACCCTAGGGTGGCAAGATCTTCACGGATTTGATGCGGGGAGTGAGGGGATACCCGATGAACACGATGAACGCAACACAAACGCAAGGTAAAGATACAAACACACGCAATAACAACCCGATTCGATTTGCTCCCGTTGGCTCAAACAACCAATCCAATAGAATCCTCGGCGAGAGACCGTTAGGTAGAATCACCAAAGGAGAGATCGGCAAGCGGATGATAGAATCCAAATCAAAGGAGAGAGTAGCAACCAAGTAGAATCCCAAAGGGAGAGACCTAGCACTACTAGAATCCTTGATGAGGAGAGACCAAACACTTGAGGAGGGTCTTGACGACTTGGAGACGAACAACCAAACTCCAAGGCCTTGTACAACTCATAGATTAACTATAGAGAGGGGTTCCCATATAGGGTTAGGCACAAGCCTTCATTCATCATCAACTCTAGGGTTTCAAGGTGGGGTGGGGGCTTATATATAGGCCAACCACGAGCTAGGGGTAAATAGGCATAAATAGGAAGTTCTGGGCGTTACATGGGACAGGCCCAACCCGAGGCGCGCAGGCCCGATACACTTGGTCCGGAGACTCCGGTGTGATGGTCGGAGACTCCGGTCAATCTCCGGTGTCGTCTCCGGAGGGGCATTCTGACTGTCCTGGGCGTTGGTTTGGGGGTCGGTCCGGAGATGGACCGGAGACTCCAGTGTGGTGGACCGGAGACTCCGGTCTAGCTTTAGCAGCTTCTTGCGTCTTCTCTTCCAGGCCTCTTGCTTGGGGGTCTTGGTTTCTTGGGTCATCTTGTCATCTCCTCTCGGTGTCATGGTCATGGGCCTGGTCATAGAATGTGAACTTGTATCAAGCAGGATTCCATTCACATGAGAACCAAAGGAGGGTGAGATATGGAATGAGTTCACCTTTGAGGGTGTGGCGGATGTAGCATGGTGTGGACCAATGGTGAATGCCATGTGTTGTGCTGCATCAGCGATTCTGGTGAGCATCCTCACACCTCCCTGGGCGACCTAGCTCGCCAAGCAGCTTGCGACCATAGCTGCCAGCCGCCACCGCCACTTGTTGGTCAGCTGCTTAGGGCCGTTCGATTTAGATCCAGTGGACGCGATAGAACATAGCCGAAGGGGTACTATTAGGAAAACGGCCTTTAGTGGCGCACCTGAAACCATCATCTGTGGCGCACCTGCAGTGCGCCACGGGCCTTGCGCTTCTGACTATCTCTCGGTAGTGGCGCCACGCCTAGTGCGCCACGGTTGTGAGATAGGCGTAGTGCACCTCTAGTGCGCCACGAAGTTTGGCGTGTGCGCTACCCTTGGATCTTTGGCGCACTACCTAGTGCGCCACTAAACATCCAAGGTGCGCTTTAGGTGTAGTGCGCCACGAAGGTAGACCATGTGCGCCTGGATGTATTTTTTTTTTTTAATTTCCAAGCAGATTATATGCAATACAGATTATATACAATATTACAGCAGATATACACACAGATACAAGATATACAATTATATATATAAATACTCAATATGAAAACAAGATTGAAACAAATACATATAGATAAGTCTCATAAATGAATACATAGTCCAAGTTACATTGTTTTGATCATGTTACAAAGTAGTAGTTGGTGACATGCGAATACATGTGTCGATCGAACAAGTTAGAGCTCGGAAGCTCGCCTAGACATCTAAACTAGCTAGCTAGACACAAACGCGGGATAAATAACCAAAGAAGATAAGCATGATCACCGCCGCGACGAAGGTGTAGGTCTTCATCCGGTTCCTTGTCCTAACTACCGCTAGATAGCGCGTGTATCTAGCTTCCGCCTCTACCATAGTGTTGTACCCTTTGTAGCTATTGCCGCTGAAATGGTGCACCTGTCTCCGGCAGTCTTCCCAATCATCGTAGACTCCGGGAACCCGTCCCTTGTACATGACGTACCACGTCATCTACAAGTTGACAATAATAACTAACCAGTGATTGAAAAAACATGTATAATTAAAGTCGCATATGAAGATACACTTATAGAAAGTACTCTTAAATCAAAAAGAGCAAACTCAAAAAGCATGCCTCATATATAACTAGGTTGTTGGACACAGGAATATGCTTATGACGGGACTGTTAGCCAAGTAGGATGCACAATTAGATGACTTGTGCATATCACAAGGCTAACAATCCCGTCATAGCACATTCACATATATATTGTGCCACATTTCAATCATCGGCATATTCTCTAAAAGACAAAAATAACACGAAAAGCATGCCTCATATATAACTAGGTTGTTGGACACAGAATATGCTTATGACGGAACTGTTAGCCAAGTAGGATGCACAATTCACGGACTTGTTCATATCACAAGGCTAACAATCCCGTCATAGCACATTCACATATATATTGTGCCACGACATTTCAATCATCGGCATATTCTCGAAAAAGACAAAAATAACTCGAAAAGCATGCCTCATATATAACTAGGTTGTTGGACACGGGAATATGCTTATGACGGGACTGTTAGCCAAGTAGGATGCACAATTCATGGACTTGTGCATATCACAAGGCTAACAATCCCGTCATAGCACATTCACATATATATTGTGCCACGACATTTCAATCATCGGCATATTCTCGAAAAAGACAAAAATAACTTGAAAAGCATGCCTCATATATAACTAGGTTGTTGGACACAGGAATATGCTTATGACGGACTTAGCCAAGTAGGATGCACAATTCACGGACTTGTGCATATCACAAGGCTAACAATCCCGTCATAGCACATTCACATATATATTGTGCCACGACATTTCAATCATCGGCATATTCTCGAAAAAGACAAAAATAACTCGAAAAGCATGCCTCATATATAACTAGGTTGTTGGACACAGGAATATGCTATGACGGGACTGTTAGCCAAGTAGGATGCACAATTCCTGGACTTGTGCATATCACAAGGCTAACAATCCCGTCATAGCACATTCACATATATATTGTGCCACGACATTTCAATCATCGGCATATTCTCGAAAAGACAAAATAACTCGAAAAGAATGCCTCATATATAACTAGCTAGGTCGTTGGACAGGAATATGCTATGGGATCGTTAGCCAAGTAGGATGCACAATTCTGGACTTGTGCATATCACAAGGCTAACAATCCGTCATAGCACATTCACATATATATTGTGCCACGACATTTCAATCATCGGCATATTCTCGAAAAGACAAAAATAACTCACACTTGTCGTCCGAGAACCAAAGAGTAAGCAAAAAACCAAGCATTGATTGATATATAATAATAATAAGCAAAATAAGTAAGCGGTGATTCATAAACCTAATAAGATAAGTACACTTGTCGTACACACACACAAAGGTCATCTATAGTTTGCAACTACAACTAGGCCAACATCAAGCCTTCTGGCTCGTCTTAGGAACAGGAGGACGCCTACTCGTCATGAACTTCCTATAGTCACCCTGCATCTCTAGGCGATCTTCTATGTCACGGTTATTCGGATATTTCCTTCGTAGAAGATCCCCAAGTCATGACATCACGAAGATGATTGCCCCAAATCGTGCTGGATGCGATACATCTCTTGTCTAATATCCGAATCATTGATCTTGGCCTTTGCTTCGCCCATCGCTTGAGATGATCCGCGTAGAATTCGCTTGTCAAGTAGGAACGCCTCATGTGATGGAGTGCGTAGGCTTCCTTCTTCTGGTTTCCGGCCGCTTCACGCAGGGAACTCATTACGTGGTTGAAGGCGTGCCGAACTTGACCTTCTTACGCCGGAAGCTGGTGCCTTCCGTCGAGGCAAAGCCGGTGAGAGCATCATCCGAACTTCCTTGATCTTGTCGTAGTTTTTCTTCTTTTCTAGACTCCCGAGTCGAAATCGTGGCGTGGGAATGCTTGGCGATAAGGAGATGAGCGTCAGTGTTCATCTCTGCAAAAAATTCAAATGGAATGTGTTGAAAAAGAATGATGATGATCTAATAAAGCCAATCGACGGTGGCGGTGAATAACGACTTACTCGGGAAAGTAAGGCACGATAATGTATTCCTTTGTCTTGTTCGCCACGAGGATTCTTTTTTAGGCGAGGCCAATCGTCGTTCGGCGGGGAACCCAAGCAGCCGTCACGCATGTAGTAGGGGTCCACTATAGCGATGCCGGTGTGTTCTCTCTAATGATCTGCGTGGCGGTGAGAGAAAAGAGACGGACCATGGTATAGTGCACGGGTATAGATGGAACATATTGAAGATGTCCTCGAACCGTAGGAAGAACAGATCCATGAGGCGATGTCGGCGAAGCTCAGTGGCACCTTAACCACGAATACGGGTGCAAGGGATCTTTCTCCGATAAAAGGCGTCTCTCTATCGTCAAGCCGTCATGCACACTCTGAGTTCGAACTGGCGAAGCTTCCGCAAATTCTTAGGTAGCATGTGCTCACCGCCACATGAATCCTCCACATAATACCCTCGGGTCTTGGTGGCCCGTCCGAAACCTGATCGGATTCGCGATTGTTGACGGCACCGGTGGCTCGAGTGCTAGATTTTCTTTTCCTGCCCTTTTTTCCTTTTGGAGAGCGGGCAGGCACATATCTGAGCACCGGACGCCCTATGTAGTATGTCGGGCTTAGAATAAAGGGCGGTTGGTTGTATCGGTGGCTCAGTAAAGCGCAAGCTGGGCGTCTCGAGAACCAAGCAGGCGCTTGGTGATAGTGGCTTTCTCGTGGGGCCACCAGCTAGGTCTTCTTCGTTGGCCAGTCTTTGAAGAAGTGATCATTCCGGTCTTAAATGCGTCCTCGGTCGGATCTGCGCCATGTGCATATCATCAACATGATCATCCGCCCCACCGGCGTGGAGGTGGCGAGGCGGTAAGGTTTTGCCACCGCTTGTCGCCGCACGACAGCGGTGCTGTTGTCTGGCGTGATGGCCCCCACCGTCCCCAAACGGATCATGCTCTTTGGCCATAGAAAGAACAAGCGAAGCAACCCGAGACGACGACTCTTCTTCATCCGCTCACGGGGTTGAATGGGAGGTTCAGTCGTCGCAGCCCTTAGCACCGACTAATTTTAACCACGTGCACGCTTATCGCATCGGTTTTGAGTGGAAGCGTCGCTGCAAGGTTGAACGATGGTACCCTTGGCAACATCCCTCATTTCGTTGTTCACGTAGCATAAGAGTGCAAGGAACATCCGTCTGCAGAAAACATGTATGCGTCGTCGAGCGAGATGCCACAAGAGTAATATATAGATGGCATGAAAGCGGTAATTAAAGCAATTTGTTTACCGTGATGGCGTCGAGATCGGCTAATGTCGGCCACGCTCTGACAGGCGCGCAAGAGACGGAAGCTGCTTGATGGCGCGGTCTTTGGCGCCGGTGTATTCTCCCTACCGACGGGTGCTTGGAGCTCCGGTGCCGCGCGGCGATGGCGTGGGGGCACCAACATGTACTCGGCGCCATGGTGATGGCAGGGGAGTCACCAACACTTGCGGCACCGCGGTGCTAGCGGCGAGTCACGAACATGTAGTTCGCCTGATTAAATCGGTGCGCGTTGTTCGAGTGGTCACGACCATGCTTGGAATCGGCACGGCCCTACTCGACCACCGCACTCCAGTTCGCTATTGACTCCACCAAGGTAGGTAGGAAGGACGTAAGGGTGATTGCCAGGTTGTCTTGGACGATATGCGGGATCCGCTCCACTTGTGCCTTAAGTTCTTGAACCTCTCTGTTTTCCTCCTCGCTCCTTCCCGACGGGCGCCACATCGTCCTCGGTGGACCAAAATGATCCACCAATTCTTACCCCGAGGTCGCCAGACGGCCAGCCGGCAACGGCTTCTTCAGAATCGCTCTATTTTCTTGGCGGTTCATCGCCATGTAAAGGGTTATCCACCGGTGGCGCCGTCGACCCAGGATGAGGAACCACAGGATCCATGACTAGCAACAATTTCCTCCTCCCGGAAGAAGTAACAGTGAATCATTTAGATCATCGATTAGATTGCAATCGTGTTGATCCGCGATAATTAGATTATACTTACCACAATTTCCTCGAATTCCTTCATCGCAGATCCGCGGTGTGTTGTTTGGTTTTGGGTCCACATGGTAACGGGCCCTCGATGAAGTTTCGAACCTTCCGGGTTCGAATTTAGCAAAGGGTTTTCTATCCCTTGGATCTATACTCTTCGTCCTCCTTATTCCATTTGGCCTCCGCAGATTACAGATCCACGGATCCGAGATGGTGATGACCTATATTCATCGCTGCGGCACCTTTCCCGATTACTATTGGCGTGGCTCTTTCGGATTCACACCTCTCCTTGAACTCCCGGAACTGATCTTGGTGATCTGGGTCAATCTTCTAGATCTCCTCGAGACTTTTGCCTTCTTTATAGATCTTCTTCTTTATCCGGGTTCTCCATGGCGGCCGGTGCTCATCTTTGTGAGGGCGGATTTGTTTACTTCGTTCCCATGATAATTTGTGTTACGATACTTAGCGGGAACTTGTATCGGCGTGCGGCTTCTCAAGAGGAGTGTGCGCAAGTGGCCATTATCTTTATCCGGAGATTCTCGGTGTTGATCGAGATGGTTGTCCGGGTGATCGCCGCCACTTGCCCGTACCCTTTGACGACAAGGCGGGCTCCAAAGGAACCGATGGGCTCACTTAATTTCCTCCTGACCGTGCGGCCGTGTTCGGGCGCGGTCCTTCGGCTTCTTCTTCTTAGGAGGTTGCTACCACTCCTATGCCCTCGCCGCCATCGGTGGTTTCATCGTCGCCATTCCTTTGGCTTCTTCCTCCGTCTTCCATCTCATCATCCTCGCTCTCCGAAGGATGGTATTCTTCATCGCCTTCTAGACGTTGGGCCGCCTCCCGAATGTCAATTGTTTATTCGGAGGTCTGAAGTTCTCCTTCAGCGACGACGCTTAGAACATCCAGCCTCGTTGTCACACATCTTTGCACTAATAAAAACAAATAATTGGTTAAATGCGGAAAAATCCGGCATGACCTTTGCTAATTTTCTTAAACTAGAGTGCCCGATTTACGCCAAAGCGGAAGTTAATCAACATTCCGCAAAAATCAGGACTCATTTCATACAAGAACCTGCATACACACATAATAAAGTGCTTCATATACAAGCACAAGCACAATTTCAAGGTGCTGTTGTCCCAGCACAGATAGTAGTAGAAGCACATGAGTAGCACCACAGATAGTAGTAGCCAGAGCAACACTAGGATGGATATAAGGAACAAATAGTAGTAGTAGTAGCAAAGACAAATAATAGAAGTAGTAGCATCAAGTATAGAACATAGAAGCACAACACTGACAAGCTCATATGCTTTTTTTCCGAAGTCGGTTTAGAAGTACTAACTTCCCAATATGCATTTTTTACAAAACACCCAGCACAAACTCTTGCTTGAACTTTGCTATGAATACATACTGAAACCAGCTACGCTAGTAATTAAGGCAAGATTTTCACAAGAGTTTAGTACTCGATTTTTTACAACTTGAATCTTGCTGCTTAAGTATAAAATCTTGAAGCAGCAAAGACCTAACACTACTTTCTAAACCTACTACTACCAATAACACACCATCCATTTCTAGCAAAGCTACTACTACAGACAACGGTAATGCAATGAAAGAGACCTCCTTTTTACTGTTTTCATTAACTAACATGCTACCAGTTGGTGTATGCCACAGGCATAATGTCCATCTTAGAAGCATCCACACGTGCAAGCATACAATCATGCGTAAATAAAAATTCAGAATAATGTTCATCTCGAATAATTTATCTAGGGGCTAAGACAACTAGGAAAGGAAGTTGCTTGCAGTGTAATCCATGAACCATGAAGACAAAACCACTGTTATGATTTCATACTACCTAAGAACATTTCCTAACTCTGAACCACTACTCTAAATTTCCTACTCTAAATTTCCTACTCCAAATCTGAATTTCCTACTCTAAATTTCCTAACTCCAAATCTGAATCCTAACTCCAAATCTGAATTTCCTACTCTAAATTTCCTAATCTGAATTTCCTAACTGATTAACATTTCCTAATCTGAATTTCCTAATCTAAACATTTCCTAACTGAATTTCCTAAGAACATTTCCTACTCTGAGCATTTCCTAACTGAACCCTATTCTGAATCCTAAGAAAATCTGAACATTTCCTACTCTGAATCCTAAGAACCCTAACTGAACCCTAACTTTGAACCCTTACTCAATCCTACTCAATCCCTAAGTGAATGGATGCAACGAGAGGAGAGAGGGAGAGGAGAGGGTGATTCTCACCTCGAGACAAGGACGACGGCACGCTGGACGATGAGGGCCTTCTCCTTCACGGATCAAGGGCGATCGCGACCTCCTCCTCCACGAAGCGCGACCCCTCCTCTTGGCGTGGCGGCGCGACCTCCTCCTCGGGATGCGGTGGCGGGCAGGCGGACGATGATGGCGGGCCTCCTCCTCGGCGGCGGGCCTCCTCCTGCTCCTCCCACGGCCTCCTCCTGCACGGCCTCCTCCTCGAGCGACAAGTGGCTAGACGGTGGATGGAGAAGGCGGCGGGGATCGGGATCGACAACGGCGGCGGTGGGCGCGGTTGAGAATGGGGATGAGGCCGACGTGTGCCTGCGTGAAAGTGGATAAGGCACAGATACGCGTAGCGCACTCTGGCATAGTGCTCTACATATATCCGTAGCGCACTATGCCAGAGTCCGCTACGCCTATCTCCCCCAGCAATTGTATAAGAAAGGAGTGTCCCACTATCTAACAGAATCACTATCCTATCCCACTGGTTACGCCTTTGCTCTATTCTAAACTTCAGAGCACCTGTGTTCAATCTCGTGCCCCCCTTTTTTTGTTTTTATTTTAAAAATACTTTTAAATGTTCCAAAAATTCCCAAAAGTGGTAATATATGTCATATTTGTTTTGTTTTTATTTTATAAATACTTTTAAATGTTCCAAAAATTCCCAAAAGTGATAATATATGTCATAAAAGTGGTACAAATAATATGATTTAAATTATAACTAAATTTTATAATAATTTGTCCATAATAATATGAATCGGGCACCGCCCTGACCACCCCAGACTTTACAATCTTTTTTCGACCACGCGTTTTACAATATTTTTGAGCTAGCGTTTTACAATCTTTTTCCCTTCTTTGTCGGTTGAATAATTTAGCCCCAGACTTTAATGTTTCTTCTTCGAACGGGCTACCTTTTTGGGTAGGGTTGTCCTTTTTCTTCTTGTGATGTATGTTTACGCATCGTAGTCGTCGTCATCTTCAATCTTTGGATCGCCAGTCTGGTGAAGTCTTGCTCGTTGGCGACTCCATCCATTCCGATGATGTTTCTTTTCCTCTCCTCACGACAACACGGCTAGGCTTTGTCGGATCGGTAATGAAAAACATTGGTCCACTTTGGTAGCCGTACCCACGGTTCATTTTCGGCCACGCTTGCACCGTGGCCTTGGATTTGGCTGCCGGGTATAACCATGGTTGTGAAATACCGGTCTTCTCTTTCGACGCTCTTTGCCCATCGACACGGAACATCGGCACCTTTTCTCCACGATGATCGAGCTCCCGGATCTCCTCGATTCTTCCGTAGAATCTTTCCTTCACGTTGTCATCGGTGTAGAATTCGGCGTTACGCTGAGTTCGATAATCACACTTGTTGTCCTTTTCCTCCGTGTAGAATGTGTAGCCGTTGATATCATACGCCGATAGGTCACCGGGTTTTGCATCGGTCCTGCGACAAGGTGAATATGATCTTTTCCGTGTCGTAAGAATGCGAGCACGGGATTATCAAGGCGTCCGCCTAAACCAACGCGTGAAATCTGAGTTGTGCTCTTTGATTATTTCTCCTGCGTCCTCTGTATGCCCGGTCCCATACTTCTTCTCGATTAACCTTTTGTGCTTTTGTACCCAAGGATCGACCAGTTCTAAATGCTGTAGCCGCGAGGTTTGCTCGATCAAAGTCTGCGCGTCGAAAATCAATCCGCATGCGATGCGGCGACCCTCTCGGTGACAGATCCGTCGAGCTTGCCAAGGTGTCTGCTGGCGGGAAGACCGGCGGGGTTCTCGATGTCTAGATAATTCGTGCGAAGAGATGCACTCTTGCCGAAAGCCCTTGGCAATGCTTCCATCCGGACGGGACCATTGCGACGTATCCTTTGATGTGTCCGTTCATCCTTCGAGCCATCATGCTGCGGAGGAACATCGGCCCGAGTTGCGATGTCCTCCACGACATGGACCAGCGGATGCACCATAATGTCGAAGAATGCGCGTGGGAAGTAGACCTCAAGCTCACATAGTATCACCACGATCTCCTCCTCGTAGCCTTCCGAGCTGATTCAAGCTAATCGACTTCCTAGAGATGACGTCGAAAAACTTGCATAGGCCAAATAACGTTTCACGGACGTGCTCGTCCATTATCCCTCTTAGTGCGACCGAAGTACTGCGTCATTAGCAGCACGGTCGTGAGACTTCATGCCATCGAACCTCTGCCGCCTCGTCTAGGTATCGCTTATCTTGCGCGTGGCCGTAAGGAAATTTGACTCCTAGAAGGCACTTGAAAAACTGTTTGATCTCATCCTGTCTTAGAGTGAAGCAAGAAGGAGGGCAGTAATATTCGTTCTTCTTGAACTTTTTACCCTTCCGACGACCTTGTGTCGCCTCCGACTCATGATCATCGTCATCTTCCTGATCATCAGGAGTAGTGCGTCCTCCATGAAGCTCCTTCGGATACCCAAGCATATCAGGTCGTGCCTTGCTTTCGCACCATCTTTCGTCCTATCGGCATGTTGATTATGGTGGCGACCGGACTCTACGTTTTTCGTGATATGCATGATGTCGAGGCTATGAGGCGTGCGGAGAAACTTCCAGTATGGCAACTCCCAGAAAACAGACCTTGTTTTCCATACCTTCATCAGCGGCTTGTCTTGTTGCTGCCTCTTTCGCTTCTTTCCAGGCTTAGGACAATCTTTCCAGTTTTTCAGCAACTCTTCCACTTCTTCGCTGCTCCTACGCTCTGGGATTCCTCGGGTCTCTGATTTGCCATCGAACAGGTCTCCACGTTTTCTCCATGGATCATTCTTGCCGAGCCACCTCCGGTGCGCCATGAACACGGTTTTCGATGACCCTGGATCTTTCTCTAGTTGGAGATAGCTTGTGTTATCCATGCACCTAACGCTTATCCAACGAGTGTATCCATCCATGAAACCATGGAGGAGCAGGTGCGCCTGCAGATTCCCGGAATCTGGGTCGATCACCCAGTTGAGTTTGCATCTTCTGCACGGACATCTTATATCTGTCTTGTTATTTCGTATCATGTCGTGTCGCATTTCAAAAATCTATCCACAATGCCTTCGCTCATTATGCGGACCATTTTTGCTCGCACGATGTACACGGTACAATTTTGAAGTCTATTAGAACCACATAATGAATGCATGCATGCAATGGTCGATAGAAAATTTCGCATGACCTATCCTAAAATTAGGACCTTTCGAAATGCAAAGTCTTGCCAAAATGGAAATGAATCAACATTTTGGCAAAACAAATGGCAACTTGTTCACATACAAACACAAGAGAGAGAGAGAGAGACCGATCCATACACACATGAACATATCATTATCCTCTCCATACACACATGCATGAGCATCATCGATACTCTCCATATACACACACATATGACCATCGATCCTCTCCACACATACACACATCATGAGCATCGATCATCTACATACATATGAGCACATGCATCATCCATATACACATGAACACGTCCTTACATGGACAACTTACCGAGATGAGAGACCGATCGCGAGAAAGATGGAAAGGAGGTGCGGCGTCGGAGAGACGGATAGATGAGAGGAGGAGACCTCCTCTATTACTTATGTAACATCCAAAGCAAGTTTTACATGCTAAAAATGGTGAATGTATGGAGAAATTGAGGTGGGAAGGAGAAGATCCCGACTAGATCTAAGGAGGAAGAAGAAGGGAAAGTGAAGTGTGGGTGGTGGATGTGTGGCACACATGTGCACATAAAGTGCTGTCCTAAAAGAATCGACATATCCGTGGCGCACACGGCCCTAGTGCGCCATGTGAGTACAAACTTCTGGGCGCACTAGGCCGAGTGCGCCAGATGTTTTAGTCCTCTGTGGCGCACTAGGCGGATGCGCCACAAGTTTGTGGCCGTTTGCAGCAGAGGTGGGCATGCGCTCGGGCGTGGCGCACTGTGCACACGTCGCCATGGATGACCTAACAACCGTGGCGCACATGACTATAGTGCGCTACGATGTTTGGCGTGTGGCCAGCAGGGCCCCACACACATCTGTGGCGCACTATAGTCATGTGCGCCACAGTTGTTCTAGTTATTAGTAGGGCACTGCCCACAGGTGAGCCACGCCTGTTTTAGCCGTGGGGCACTTCAACCATGTGAGCCACGGATGTGCTGATTACCTATAGCCGTTTTCCTAGTAGTGTATAGATCTGAGCCGCGCGTTTTAGTTAGATCTAACGGCTCGGAAGCGTGATCCTGAGCAAAGCGGTACCAGCCAACCAGGGACTGCCGCGTGGCATGTTCTTTGTTTTAAATTTCTGAATTAGATCTATTAGATGTTTGAATTTGTTTAATTCATAACTTTTGAATGCCACGTCCAAATTTGAAAAAATTTATATCAATGTTTGAATGTTTTTCCTCTATTAAAATGGTTGTTTTTACAGAAACATGTGTAGGCTTATTTTGTGTATAATAATTATTTGGAAAATGTGTTAATATTCAAATAAAGTTTATTTAGCTTGTTTTGTACTTGTTTACGATTCAGTACCATGCACTTGTCTTGTTTGGTGTAGAAAATCATCACATGGCATTATGCATGCATCCATATATTTTTGCTTGTATTTATTTTGTATGTGATTTTGGTCCTATTATCTTATGTGTAGATTTTGGTGCAAATAGTGATTGTGATTGTGAGGATTGTAGCTACTCTCCAAACTACCAAGGCAAGTGGTGCTTCATTATTTATTCCTATGTTTTTAACTATGCATTAGAAATAACTTTGCTAGCCTTGCATGGTTATTTTGAGCTATATGCTATGCTTGGGAAATCCTAGTAGTTGTAGAATTGCTAGAAATATTTATAAGTCTTATCAATGCCATGCTTAGCCTAGCTAGTAGCAACCAAGGGTGGTTATATATTCATGCTATGAATAAATATTTCTAAGTCTTTGGACTATGTTTTGCTTAATAAAACAACTAAGTAAATGAAACACCTGGGTGGAATGGAAAGAATGGGTTATGTTGAGTGGTTACACAAGGCCCATTTCTATAGTTTACCTTGTGTATCACACTTGTGGAAAGCCACCCAGGAACAATGGGATTTGAGATGCCATATGTTAAGAAGCTTCTAGTGCAGCCACTTGGCAATATGGGCTCTGCCTGGATCATATAGGTTGCAATAACTTAGCCATTTGGATAGTTGGTGGTAGTGGGATGATAGGTTGGAGCGCGTCCATTTGGTCTAAGGGAAGGCTTCTGAAAGGTCCTGTCTTGGTGAAAATCAAGTCTTGTGGGGAAAGTGCACAACCTCTGCAGATGGAAGAATCTAAGTACTTAGCCATGTCACTGGTATTGGATAACTTGAGCATCAAGACATGGAAGCTATCAAGAATCTCCTCATCCCAATTTCTAAGTTAAAACTTGTGGTTGAACAAGGGTGAAGGACCCCAATGTCTATTGGTGGTTCCTTGGGGAAAGATTTTGACAAAGAAAAACTTAGTGTTTTTAATTAATAGGTAAAACCTATTTTTAGCAAAGCAAGCCTAAGCTACACTTAGCCAAAATGCATATAGTATCTAGTCTACTAATATTCTACTAAGGTATCACTTGCCAATACTATTCCAATGTATTGACCCACTGTGGCTGTAACTTGTGATGTTGCAGGTTATTCTGATGATGATTAGGAGTCATGAGTCTACATTCAACATGCTTGCCTGTGGCACATGAAGATGAAGACTTATTTATCTTATTACATTTTAAACTCTTGTATTAGGCCTGTGGCCATGGAGTTGTAAAAGACTATGTTTGTCTCTGGAATGACTTGTAATAATGACCTTTGTTTCTGTGTACTTCATCTTAAACTGTGGATGCTAGCATTGATCCAGGGACTAGCATTGCAATCACAGGGATCCTTTCCTTTAAAAAGGAGGGATCTTATAGATGGTATCAGAGCACTGTGTTGCCTGTAGGATTATGACCCTAGGATTGGAAACCACTAAGGAAAATTTTTAACAACTTCCACAATTGTCTTTTCTTCTCGTAAACTTTTCTAATCTTCTTTCTCATCTCTATTTGTAGATGAACTCCATCAATGAATCCGTGAGGAAGGGACCACTCATGACTATGACTCTAGAATGTGAGACAGAATTCCCCAAGGCTCTCAAGGACCTCATGGTTGCCATGGGAATACATGGTGCAACTGTGTACAAAGGTTTTCCTGTGATGGATGGAGGAGTTGAGTACTGGTGGGTGCAACTTCACTTGTATAAAAACAAGGAAGACAACCACAAGGACTCAGGATTCTGCATGGTCACCAATTCAGTGATGCACACCACATTCTTTGATTCAGCAAGGGATGCAGCTTGGAATGCCATCAAAGAACTCGGTGATAGAATCAAGTGCAGAATGCTTAACACCCAGAATGATCTTAGGGAAGAAAAGAAGCATACCCAAGAGTTAGAGGCTACCAACCAAAGCTTAAGGAAGGACATCATAGACTTAGCAATGGAGTCTGGTGATCTAGACAAACAGATTGCCTCTAGGATGCCCTGTTAGCCAACTTGGCAAGTGAGATGGAATTGTAACGTACTTCGTTAGTTGGACCACCACACTTCTCATTTTATTTTCCAAATGATGTTTAAAATAATTTGAACCTTGGTTGTTTGTAATGGATCCATGTATGCCATGACTTGTGTGTTTTGATTTCCAAAGTTATGCATGTGATGCCCTGTCTTGTGAATTGTCTTAAATTGTGTTGATTCTAACTTTTTCTATCTTATAAATAGATGCCTAATGTTACTATCAGTACGGCTGAAGAGTTCAAGGGAACTCGTTTTGGCACTCGTATTATTGAGCTCACTAGTCTTCTCAATCTCCCTCTTCCTACTATCATGATGCTTCCCCTCACCAAGTTTGAGAGGAAAGACCTTTGGGGATTCAAGGTCAATCAGCCAGGACGCCAGACTGAGCCAGCCACAGAGGCCATCATCTTCAAGCTCATGCATGATGACAAGGAGAGAGTCCTAGAGGTAGTCATGCAGGATTTGATTGGACGTTTACTAGGGATACACTCTCGAGAGGTTAGAGGTACTCACTTCCACACCTTTGGTAGACGTGATGATGATGGAGAGGCCATTGACTTTGAGGATACTTCGAGAGAGATGGCAGAGCCGATTCGCCTATACCTCCAGGACTTAGAGGTTCTTCTTAGGCACATAGACACTGATAGGACCAATGTCATGCTTAGCAATGACGAACTCCAGGTGCAGCTTCGTGAGAAGGACAAGCTCTTCGCGGAGAAAGATGAGATAGTCAAGGAGATGGAGGCTAAGTTTGAGAGTTAGGATAGAAAGTTCAAGAGTCAAGAGAAGCGAGTCCAAGATAGGAACAAGAGGATTCGAGACATGACTGCAGAACTAGAGGCCAAGGACTTCGAGCTCGAGCATCAGCAGACTGTGATTGAGAGACTTCATTCACAGAAGAGGGCTCTCAAAGCCAAAGTAGAGACCTTGACCACAAACGTAGAGGAATACAAGACCGCAATGGAGAATGCAGGTCTTACATTTGTTGACGAGGAGGTTGATGCAGAGGAGTAGTGATGACTACTCATTTATCTTTATTTATCATTTCTTTCATTATTGAGTCGCAGTGACCATCCAACCTGTGGATGGCTTGCTATTGGTGTGTTTACTTTTCCAAAAACTTATTATCTGTGTTGTTGAACCTTTACTACTATGATGCATGATTGTGATTGTTATGTGATGTATTGTGCATGTTAGCATCTATGGGTATCTCATTCTTATCCTTATTGAAAACCACAGATGCATCCCCGACGTGCCAATCCCAACCCCAACAACAACGACATCACTCCTGAGATGCTGCAAATGATGACAGCTCAGACTCAGCTGATGCAAATGATGACTATGTTCATCCAGAATCAGAACAACAACAACAACAATAACAACAATAACAACAACAACAATCAGAACAACCCACCGGGTTTTGACATGCTTACCAGGTTCTTGAGACTGAGGCCAGCAAAGTTCTTAGGAACTACTGATCCTATGGTGGCAAATGATTGGCTATGCTCTGTGAACAAGGACTTGGTAACTGTTGGCTGTACTGATGTAGAGAAAGTCAGATTTGCAGCTCACTTGTTGGAAGGACCAGCAGCCACTTGGTGGGATAACTTCTAGATCACCACTCCCATTGAGGATGTGACATGGGCTATCTTTTAAGATGGTTTCCGTACTGCTCACATCTCATCCGGAGTGATGAGTTTGAAGAAGAAAGAGTTCCATAACTTGAAGCAGCGCCACCGCAGCGTGGCTGAGTATATTGAGGAGTTCAACAATATGGCGCGATATGCACCGGATGAAGTTGACACTGATGCAAAGAGGAAGGAAAAGTTCCTTGAAGGGTTGAATGATGAATTGAACCTACAGTTAGTTGTGGCCTATGTTCCCACATACCAATCTCTTTGTGACAAGGCTGCTATTCTGGAGAGCAAAATGAAACAGGTTGAAAGCAGGAAGAGGAAGCACTCTGACAAGCACAACTCGGGATCGTCTCACAAACATTCCCATTATGATGACAGTGGGAGTTTTGGATCCCACAAGCATGGGAAGTTCAACAAGCACCACAACTGTAGTCATGACAACGATAAGTACAAGAATCACAAGGGTGGATATAAAAGCCACCATAATGGAAGTGGAAGTGTAGTGGAAGCCAGCCTGTCAAGAAGGATCTTAGTCAGGTTGAATGTTTAAAGTGCAAGAAGATGGGGCATTATGCAAATGAATGCCCAGAAAATAAACTTGAAGGACCCAATAGGCCCAACCCTTTTCAAAAGGGACAAGTGAACCACATTAATGTGGAGGAGATTTATGAGGAATCTAATGTTGTGGCTGGTAAGTTCAAACTCAATTCTATTCCAGCACTTGTTCTTTTTGATACTAGTGCATCACATTCATTCATATCAAAAGCATTTGTTGATAGAAATGGGTTTCCAACTGAAAACATTGGGTGTCCAATAAAAGTAAGTTCTCCAGGTGGAGATATGATAGTAAGTCTTGGATGCCGGGATCTAGTGATAGAGTTTGGAAAACATAAGTTTCCAGTGAGTCTGATGATCCTAGATTCCCAAGGACTAGATGTAATTTTGGGAATGGATTTGATGGCCAAGTATGAAGGAGTACTAGATTGTGCCAATCATACTCTTGCACTCACAATCCCAGAAAAGAAAAGGATTAGGTTCAAGTCTAACTTTGAATCAAAAGGGAGTAAGCTAAATTCTCTTAAGGGGGTTAGCATAGACAGTGTGCCTATTGTGAGTGAATATCTGGATGTGTTTCCGGAAGAATTGTCGGGAATGCCACCAGATAGAGATGTGGAGTTTCTTATTTATTTGATACCAGGATCTGGACCAATAGCAAAGAGACCATACAAGATGTCAGTGGATGAGTTGAAATAACTCAAGAAGCAGCTTGGAGAACAGTTTTGTTTGTGGATGAGTTGAAATAACTCAAGTTCTTCATCTTGGGGAGCACCAGTTTTGTTTGTGGAAAAGAAAGATAGAAGTCAAAGGTTATGCATTGATTACCGTTCACTCAATGAGGTGACTATCAAGAACAAATACCCTTTGCCTAGAATCAATGACTTGTTTGATCAGTTAGAAGGAGCTTGTGTGTTCTCAAAGATTGATCTCCGGTCAGGTTACTTCCAGCTCAAGATAAGAGAACAAGACATACCTAAAACAACTTTCACCACAAGGTATGGATTGTATGAGTATACCGTAATGCCATTTGGTTTGACCAATGCACCAGCATACTTCATGAATATGATGAACAAGGTGTTCATGGAATTCCTTGATAAGTTTGTTGTTGTTTTCGTCGATGACATTTTGATATACTCCAAGAGCAAAGAAGAGCATGAAGGACATTTACGTTTGATACTTGAGAAGCTTAGAGAGCATAAGTTGTATGCCAAATTCAGCAAGTGTGAATTTTGGTTAAATGAAGTTGGATTTCTTGGACACGTTGTGTCAGGAGATGGTGTACCAGTTGATCCTGCTAAAGTTTCAGCTGTAACTGAATGGGAATCTCCCAAGTCAGTGAAAGAGGTTCGTAGTTTCCTTGGTTTAGCAGGTTACTAAAGAAGGTTCATTGAAAATTTCTCCAAGGTAGCTAAACCTATGATAGAATTGCTAAAGAAAGACAAGAAATTTGCTTGGTCTGAAGGTTGTGAACTCAGTTTTCAAGAATTGAAGAAGAGGCTAGTGACAGCACCAGTCTTATGTTTGCCAGATTTGGAGAAAGATTTCCAAGTGTATTGTGATGCATCTCATCATGGATTAGGTGCAGTACTTATGCAAGAAGGGAAAGTTGTGGCATATGCCTCGAGACAACTCAAAACTCATGAAGTAAACTACCCTACTCATGATTTAGAGTTAGCCTCTGTTGTCCATGCACTCAAAACATGGAGACATTATCTTTTGGGAAAACGTTGTGAAGTGTTCACAGATCACAAGAGTTTGAAGTATATCTTCACCCAGAAAGAAATTAACATGAGACAAAGAAGATGGCTAGAACTCATCAAGGACTATGACTTAAGTTTGCAATACCACCCCGGTAAAGCAAATGTTTTAGCGGATGCTCTAAGCCAGAAGGTTTTTGTGAATGGTCTTACTAAAGGAGAATTGCCAGATGATCTGTGTGCCCAATTCAGAGATCTCAGATTGGAGATTGTGCCTGAGGGACATCTCATGTCTTTGGATGTTCAACCCACTTTGTTGGACAAGATCAAAGAAGCCCAAAAGACAGATGTGGAAATTGAAGAGATTAAGGAAAAGATTGGCAAGGGAAAAGCCAAAGGATTCCATGAAGACGAACAGGTTACTTTATGGCATGGAAAACGTATCTGTGTTCCACAAGATCCGGAGCTTCGGAAACTAATTTTACAAGAAGCACACAACTCACCATATTCTATTCATCCGGGTAACACCAAAATGTACATGGATATGAAGGAAAGATTTTGGTGGAATAATCTCAAGAAGGACATCGCCGAACATATTGCTTTGTGTGATGTATGTAGTAGAGTGAAAGCGGAACATCAGAAACCAGCAGGATTATTACAACCACTACCTATTCCGGATTGGAAGTGGGACAAGATTGGTATGGATTTCATCACATGATTGCCAAGGACCCGGTCCAGATATGATTCTATTTGGGTAGTAGTGGATCGCTGGACTAAAGTGGCTCATTTTATACCCGTGAAGACAACTTATACAAGTGCTAAGTTAGCCAAGATCTATATGAGCAGAATTGTATGTCTACATGGAGTACCCAAGAGTATTGTGTCTGATAGGGGAACTCAATTCACTTCTCATTTTTGGAGGCAAATACATGAGTCATTAGGAACGAGGTTGGAGTTCAGCACTGCTCTTCATCCTCAGACTGATGGATAGATGGAAAGGACTAATCAGATTCTTGAAGATATGTTGAGAGCATGTGCTCTAGACTATGGAGCCAGTTGGGATGAAAGTCTGCCTTACACAGAATTCTCTTACAATAACAGCTATCAAGCCAGTATTGAGATGGCACCATTTGATTTTCTCTATGGGAGAAAGTGTACCACCCCATTACTATGGAATGGTGTGGGAGAAAGAAGTCTATTTGGACCAGAACTAATCAAAGAGGCTGAAGAGAAAGTCAAGCTAGTTAAGGACAGATTGAAGATAGCACAGTCCTGACAAAAGAGCTACGCAGATCCTAAGCGTAGAGAAGTCACCTATGAAGTAGGTGACAGAGCTTATCTTAGAGTGTCACCACTTCGTGGAGTGAAGAGGTTTGGTGTCAAAGGTAAATTGGCCCCACGATATGTTGTACCATTCAAGATTCTGAGTCGTAAAGGAGAACTAGCTTATGAGATTGAATTGCCAGAGTCTTTGTGAGATGTTCATAATGTGTTCCATGTGAGTCAGCTTAAGAAATGCCATCCAGAAATGGAAGAGACTTTTTTGAAGGATACTATATCTTTGGAAGAGGTTCAATTGGAGAGTGACCTCACTTATGAGGATAAGCCTATCAAGATTCTTGAGACTACAGAAAGATTTACTCGGACTAAGACTATCAAATTCTGCAAAGTTCAATGGAACCATCATTCCGAAGAATAAGCAACATGGGAAAGAGAAGATGATCTTCGGAAAGACCACCCTCACCTATTTTCTAGCCAACCCGAATCTCGAGGGCGATATTCACCTTAAGGGGGTTAGATTTGTAACATCCCTAAAATCATGTTTCAAAATCCATGCATATCATCCATGCATCCATGATCATTTAGGGTTCCATTTTCAAAACCATTTCAAAACAGGAGCATATGTTGCTCATTATTTTATGTAAGTATGCTCTAGCCTTAGTGCTATTTTCTAATGAGAAGAGTACTTGTTTTGTTCAGTAATGTTTTGTATACAAACTTAAGTACTTTCCAAAGCTTGAGCAAAGTTTTCAAAACAAAGTGTGAAATAAAATCAATATTATGCCTATGGTTTATATCACATTAAGGCTTGGTTTTATTTTTATTTTCAAATGATCAAAGTGATTTTGAGTAAACAGTAGTGTTTGACACACATTTCAATACTAAGTTCACTGTTTAAAAATCTAGAGAAGATTTGAAGTCAAACTTGTTTGAATTAGGGTTTGAAATCATTTCTAGAAATTCAAACAGAAAAAGAAAAGGAGTAAAGGAAAAAAAATAAGCAAACAGCCAAACTGGCCCAACCCAGCCCAACTCGACCCATCTAGCCCAGCAACTCCCTCCCGCGAATCGTTTTCTTCACTCACAACCACACCCACGGAGTCACTGACTGCCGGGACCCATCTCCTCTTCTTTCCTCTCGCTGACAACCGCGGCCCACACGGCATCATCGTCTCCACCCAGCGACTGGTTCATCCCCAAGTCACTCGGCCATTTATGGATTGATTCGCGGCTTCAATTCACGATCAATGCTCGAGTAAATCACGCCCGCGTCCTTGCTACTTAAACCCCCTCTGCCCCCTCTCCATTTTTCCCCAAACCCCAAGCACAAAGCGCCCCCAGGCTGCGAGAATTCCTCGTCGCGACCTCGCTGCTCCGACGAACCGCAGCATCAATTCCGGCCAACCCCGACCACCCCTCTGCTCCTGGTTCACACGAGAAGGCTCCACTTCACCTTGCGCACCTCCCAGTACCACTAGCTCGCCCGCACGTGCCCTAGAACGTCGGCAACGCAATCGACTGAGCGCCACCGTCTTCGGCTTCAACTCCACGACCTCCAGTGGTAATTTTCGACTGCCCCTTTCCCTCTCGTTGACACCCGCGTGACTAGCATCGTATTGCGCATCAGACCCACCACTCCTTTTGCCTTGGCATGATCTGCACCCTCGCCAATGTCGACGAACAGAAGCATCCGTCGCCAGGTACTTCTCCGATGAGCAATCCACGATGATCCCGAGCGCCCCTTCGCTAACCGAGCACATGTCGAGCATCTCCTCGTCACGGCGATTCTGGTGAGCATCCTCACACCTCCCCGGGCGACCTAGATCGCTGGCAAGCTTGCAGCCAGAGCGCGCCGCCGCCTGTCGCCGCCGCCAGCGCCGCCACTTGTTGGTCAGCTACTTAGGGCCGTTCGATTTAGATCCAGTGGACGCGATAGAACATAGCTGAAGGGGTAAGTATAGATTTGAGCCGCGCGTTTTAGTTAGATCTAACGGCTCAGAAGCGTGATCCTGAGCGGTACCATTACCGACCAACCGTGGACGTGGCATGTTCTTTGTTTTAAATTTCTGAATTAGATCTATTAGATGTTTGAATTTGTTTAATTCATAACTTTTGAATGCCACGTCCAAATTTGACAAATTTTATATCAATGGAATCAGCAGATAAAATACTTTCCATCTATGCAATGTGTTTAATGTTTTGCCTCTGTTAAAATGTTTGTTTTTACAGAAACATGTGTAGGCCTATTTTGTGTATAATAATTATTTGGAAAATGTTTTAATATTCAAATAAAGTTTATTTAGCTTGTTTTGTACTTTTTTATGATTCAGTACCATGCACTTGTCTTGTTTGGTGTAGAAAATCATCACATGGCATTATGCATGCATCCATATATTTTTGCTTGTATTTATTTTGTATGTGATTTTGGCGCTATTATCTTATGTGTAGATTTTGGTGCAAATAGTGATTGTGATTGTGAGGATTGTAGCTACTCTCCAAACTACCAAGGCAAGTGGTGCTTCATGATTTATTCCTATGTTTTTAACTATGCATTAGAAATAATTTTGCTAGCCTTGCATGGTTATTTTGAGCTATATGCTATGCTTGGGAAATCCTAGTAGTTGTAGAATTTCTAGAAATATTTCTAAGTCTTATCAATGCCATGCTTAGCATAGCTAGTAGCAACCAAGGGTGGTTATATATTCATGCTATGAATAAATATTTCTAAGTCTTTGGACTATGTTTTGCTTAATAAAACAACTAAGTAAATGAAACACCTGGGTGGAATGGAAAGAATGGGTTGTGTTGAGTAGTTACAGAAGGCCCATTTCTATGGTTTACCTTGTGTATCTCACTTGTGGAAAGCCACCCAGGAATAAAGGGATTTGAGATGCCATATGTTAAGAAGCTTCTAGTGCAGCCACTTTGCAATATGGGCTCTGCCTGGATCATATAGGTTGCAATAACTTAGACATTTGGACAGTTGGTGGTAGTGGGATGATAGGTTGGAGCGCGTCCATTTGGTCTAAGGGAAGGCTTCTGAAAGGTCCTGTCTTGGTGAAAATCAAGTCTTGTGGGGAAAGTGCACAACCTCTGCAGATGGAAGAATATAAGTACTTAGCCATCTCCCTGGTATTGGATAACTTGAGCATCAAGACATGGAAGCTATCAAGAATCTCCTCATCCCAATTTCTAAGTTAAAACTTGTGGTTGAACAAGGGTGAAGGACCCCAATGTCTATTGGTGGTTCCTTGGGGAAAGATTTTGACAAAGAAAAACTTAGTGTTTTCAATTAATAGGTAAAACCTATTTTGAGCAAAGCAAGCCTAAGCTACACTTAGCCAAAATGCATATAGTATCTAGTCCACTAATATTCTACTAAGGTATCACTTTCCTATACTATTCCAATGTATTGACCCACTATGGCTGTAACTTGTGATGTTGCAGGTTATTCTGAGGATGATTAGGTGTCATGAGTCTACACTCAACATGCTTGCCTATGGCACATGAAGATGAAGACTTATTTATCTTATTACATATTTAAACTCTTGTATTAGGCCTGTGGCCATGAAGTTGTAAAAGACTATGTTTGTCTCTGGAATGACTTGTAATAATGACCTTTGTTTCTGTGTACTTCATCTTAAACTGTGGATGCTAGCATTGATCCAGGGACTAGCATTGCAATCACAGGGATCCTTTCCTTTACAAAGGAGGGATCTTACACCATTTCAAATAGTGTAGGCCTCCGGCAGGGCAAAACAGTAACATGCCATTTTTTTATTGGGCTCCCCTAGTGGATCGGCCCACTTAAATAATTAGCGGGCCTTGGCTAGGTTTGGATTCTAACATGGTTTTTTGACTATTAACGATGGTAACTGGATGTTAAGGTATTTGCCATGTGGCAGTTTGCATGGCTTCAGCAGTCAACGGGGCTGGCGAACAGATCTATGATGGCACGAGTTTCCATGGCTAAAGGGTGCGATCCACCATGGTCGCGAAAAAAACCATGGTAGATTCTCTGGTGATGGGACTTTTACCACGGAAGCCATTCGTCGTAGAAGACTTTTTAACCACGAAAAATGGGCCTTCAACCACAAAAACCGTCTGTTGTAAAACCCAACTTTTCTTGCAGTGAAAATAGAGGAGAGTCAAACTCTCATGCTAGCAAGATTTGCAAGAAAGCCCGAGCCAAATCGGACGGTCGAATACCTCAAGATGATGAGGATTGAAACAAAGATGAGAAGCCTCAAGAGGATAGACTATAGCAATGCTCCATGATGGGGATATGCCTAAAGGTATACCAGCGGACGCTTCGATGAGCCCAAGAATCTGGCGAGTGGGCACAAGACAGCTATCGGATTGAAGCCCAGCGAGGAACCGATCGACTAGAAGTCAAGGCCAAAGTAGTAGATAGGACAGGTCGGATTAGGTTAAGAGTACAAGCTTTAATCGAATCGGTTGAGATATGTAAACCCTAGAGGTGAGCCTATATAAACCTCCCTATAGGGCGAGTAGAGATCGTTCCATCATACACCAAGCGACTCGCCGCCCAGCCGAGCTCGCCCATTGTACCACCTCCATAATACAATCTAGCAGAGTAGGTCTTTACCCTCCGGGGCCGAACCTCGTAAAACCTGTGTCTTTGCCCTCATCTCATCTCGCACCGCAGATGGCTGGCCGCCTTGCCCCTCGTTCTACTACTCATTGCCGATTGCATCTGCGTGACCATTCCCACAGTGCACCACCGTGGGCCTGGCGGTCTAGCCGGTGTGCGGCGAGATCCAATCTGCCCATCAACGAGGCGGTCGCCACCGCCGCATGATAGCGATCGGCGAGATGCTCCAAATCTTGTCGAGCAGCTACGTCCGGCGGCGACCGTCATGCACAACGTGATCCTGCCGATCGACACGATCAGCCTCTTCGTCGGCCTCACCGACGTCATCGTCTCGGAGGATTCGGCTCGCATCCGCGAGTCGCCGCCACGCGATCGGCTCTCCGAGAGCCAGATCCGCACGATCCATCGCCTCGCCTCCGAGTACAACTCGGCCCACAGCGACGTGGCCGAAAACTCAGCGGCCGCAGGAGATGCGGCCCTCGACGACGACGCCGACTCGGCGACCCCGGCGTCACTCGCCGGGTCCATCACCGCGGCTTCACCCGCGGGCTCCATCACTCAGGTCTCCAACGTGGGAGACTTCGAGGACCCCTCCATCCTCGGGATCTTCGAATTCGACTCCGGGTCGGAGAATTCCGCCGACCTCCGCGACGGAACCGGTCGTGACCTACATGGCGACCGTCACCGATCCGCCTTAGGATCCATTCTCCACCCTAATCCCTCCTAACGCCACGGCAACGAAGGTCGAGGAACTCCGCCTGAAACTGGCGGAAGCGGTGCGCAAGGAACAAGCCGAGCGCGAAAAATTCCGCCTCGGCGGTGTGAGCAGAGCTATCGCGCTACCACCAACAGCGGATTAGGTCGCGCCTGAACCCCACCGTTCAGGGGCGTGCCCTGAACTTCGACGACGAAAACGACCCGGCCCGCGTGGACGAGCGCGCGATCTGCGAGAACGCGCCACCAGGAGGAAGCGCCCGGCCCCCGCCAGGGTCGACGGCGATGGGCGCCTCGCCTCCACCCAACCGCACACCCCCCCAGGGACCAGCCGCGGATAGTACTCTCCTCACAGGAGCGAGACGCAAACGGCCTCCCACTGTTCTCCACCCCGATGGACAACCTCGTGGCAGGCCGAGCAACAACCGACAGCATCACGACCACCGGCGACGGCGCCCTATAGATCCAATACGTCAGGGCCCTGCTCGCAAAGGCCGTCGAGCAGCAAGAGCGGGCGCCGACTCGCAAGGTCGAGTATACTCGCGTTCCTCGGGAAGAAGGGCGGCCTCAAGCGGCCTCCCAATGGCGGCAAACACACTCAACTGCCCACCACCGGAGCCACTGCAGCTCCAACACCGACCCGCGAACGCGGCACTCTCCACCAACGACCCCAGGCCGGCGACCAACCTCGTCGCCGCCAATGGTCAACCCATCGACGCCCGCACCCACATCATCAACAACCAAAGCTAGCGCGCACGCCAGCCCGACGACCTGCGACACACCCTATCCAATCGCCGCGACGGCGAGCCCATGGGGTCGCTCAGTCGACTCGGCCCCAAGTGCTTCGGACCAATGATCAGAGGCGAGAAGTACCCGCCAAACTTTAAGGCGCCGAAGGAGATAGAAAAGTACGACCCCTCATACGACCCCGCTGTCTGGCTCGACACATACCTCATGGCAATGGGGATCGCAGGCCACACCGACCTCCTAGACGCCCGTTACCTCCCCCTGATGATGGAGGGGACGTGCAGGCAGTGGATCAACACCCTCCCTCAGGACAGTATAGACTCCTGCGAGGAGATGCGCGACGCTTTCGTCAGGCACTTCGAGTGCTCCTACACCCACGCCACCACTATCGAGGACCTGGAGCGATGCGTCCAGGGACCCCGCGAGTCAACCCGCAACTGGGTCCAACGGTGGAAAGAACTCTGGTACAACGCGGTCGGCATCCACCCGGACACCGCGATCCATTGCTTCAAGACCTCGTGCCGCTACGAGCCCCTGGTCGCCAAGCTCAAGCGACACTCTCGAACACTCGACAACATCCCCGACCTCCTCGAGATCGCCAAACGGTACGCGGAGGAAGATCCAAACCAGGAAACTGACGACGAGTCAGGTCAACGCGCCGCGAGCGGCAACGACAGCGGACGACGGTCCGACCTACGCTTACAGCAACACTCGCCTCACCATCAAGCCGCAGGCGACAAAGCGGTGACTTTGACTTGTCGCTTGTCGCCAACGCCGCACGCGCAACGCGAGCCCAAGAGCTTCCGCTGACGAAGGACAACGCCGACGGTGGCAACTACAAGCCAAGGTTCGACCAGCGGCTCTCCTTAACCAACCATGCGTTTAGCAGGGAAGGAAAGCCCGCCACGCACACCACCGCCGACGCCACACCCTCGGAAATCGAGAAGGCACGCCGAGCACGGGAGGACCGACAACGACCCGCCAAACGGAAAATTCGCAAAGTGGCGGCTCGCTCCATACCTTCACGAGCTTCAACACGACGAGAAGAAGGTCATCGCCCGGCCCGTCGCCGTCAACACGGGTGGCCTAGGTGGACGCTGCCCGCCTCAACCGTCGGAGCAGCCCATCACCGAGCCGCAAGACCACTCGCCACGCGAGTACCGGGGCGAGTCGCCACGGTGGTCAAGCCCAAGGTCGGCGACTCGGCTCCCCAAGACATTGATGGACGGCGGCTCCATCAACATCCTACTCGACACCTTCAGGCGGCTGCGGCTCCCGCAATGATGATCGAGATGACTCACACCATGTTCCAATCGCCGTCCCGGTGGAAGGCATACCCGATCGGCAGGTCACGCTGCCGTCACCTTGACACCGGCAAACTTCCGCAGCGGATCATCTTTGAGCTGGTGCGCCGACTACCTGCTGCGTCTGGGGCCCGGGCCGTGCGGCGTCATCACCATCAGCGACCCGATACCGCCGAAAGTGCGAGGCCAAAGGCGAGCTCGCCGACGCCATCGCGGCGGAGACCAACCACGACGAAGCTCGCCAAACGCGGCGGGTCAACAATGACGACCCCACCATACTCAAGAAGCCCAACTCGAGGGCGCCACATCAACCTTTGAGGCCACTTCACACCCGCACGTCGAGCAGGTCCCAAGCGACTCGGCCAGACGGTGACGATCGGACGGGCATGAGCCCAGCATAGAAGGCGCGCTCATCGAAGTTCCTCCGTGAGAACAGGACATCTTCGCATGGAAGCCCTCGACATGCCGGTGTCCCAGGAGCTCGCGAGCACAAGCAAAACGCCGACCCCAAAGTGCGACCTGTCAAGCAATCGCTGCGGCCCTTCAATGAAGAGCGCCGCCGAGCAATCGCCGAGGAGGTGCAGCGTCTACTCGCTGCAGGCTTCATCCGGCCAATCAAATACTCCAAGTGGCTGGCAAACCCAGTCCTGGTCGAGAAGAAAAACGGGACCTCGAGGACGTGTATCGACTACACAAACTTGAACAGCACCTGCCCAAAGGAGCAGTTCGTCCTCCCGCGGATCGACCAGATAATCGATTCCACCGCGGGCTCGGAGTCGCTATGTTTCCTCGACGCCTACTCTGGGTACAACCAGATCAAAATGGCTGTCGAGGACGAGGAGAAGACGGCGTTCATCACGCCATTCGGAGCCTTCTGCTACACCGCCATGACCTTCGGCCTCAAGAACGCCGGGGCGACCTACCAGCGGTGCATGCAGGAATGCCTCGCGAGCCAAATTGGCCGCAACATCCACGTCTACATCGACGACGTGGTCGTAAAGTCCGCTCGCCAGGGCGACCTACTCGCCGACCTGGCGGAAACATTCGCCAACTTGCGAAAATACAAGATAAAGCTCAACCCAGGCAAATGCACCTTCGGTGTACCTGCAGGACAACTACTGGGGTACGTCGTCTCCAAACGAGGGATCGAGGCGAACCCCACGAAGATCGACACGATCGCCCGGCTCGGCAAACCGAAAGTGCTGACGCCCGTCGAACTGGCGGGCGAGTAGCGGCTCTCACCGCTTCATCCCACGTCTGGCGAAAAGGCGATGCCCTATACCGCGATGCGCAGAACCCCAACTTCCATTGGGACAAGGAGGCGAACCACAGCCCGCGATCTCAAAAGGTGCTACTCGCCGCTACTCGCCGCCCGACAAAGAACCCATGCTGGTTTACGCCGCGGCTTCCGAGCGTCGTCGGTGCGCCATGGTCGCCGAACGACCAGGAGGGAAAGGGAGCCCAATGCAGCGGTGTACTACATCAGCGAGGTCCTCACCGAAGTCGCGCCAGCCGTACCCCGACAAAAGCTGGTATACGCGGTCTTGAGCTCAGCGGCGCTCGTCGACTACTTCAGAGCACCGATCACGGTCGCTTCCTTGGCACCACCGCAGGACATCATCAAGAATCGCGTGAGGCGACCGGCGGGTCGCCAAGTTGGCCGCCGAGATGGCGTCCACAACATCAAATAAGAGCCGTGAAAGCGATCAAGTCGCAGGCCCAGCGGACTTCATCGCCGATCGAAGAGGCCCAGCGAGAAGCCGCCATACCTCCGTCTCGGGCTCGCCTGACGGTTCCAAGAACGCGGACGGCGCAGGCGCAGGGATCGTGCTAACTTCACCAAAGGGCGACAAGCTCCATTACATCATCTGCCTCGACTTCACACCCTGCACCAACAACATGGCCGAGTACGAGGCCCTACTCCACGGCATGTGAGCTGCTAAGGAGATGAATGTCAACCGCCTACGCTGCTATCGAGATTCCGACCTCGTCGCGGGGCAAGTTGCTGGCACCTGCGACGCCGTCTCCCCCACCATGGCGGCGTACCGCCAAGCAGTGGACAAGTTGGGCGGACACTTCACCGGCTACTCCGTCGAGTGGATCGACAGGCGGAAGAACGAGGCCGATGCACTCTCTCGCATCGGGTCGGCTCGACTTGCACCACCCGCCGGCTTCTTCATCGACACGATCACCAAGCCGTCAGTCTCTCCCCCGAGGGAGATCGACATCGGAGTCCCGCTCCAACCAGAGGCAGCCCTGGTCGCACTCGTCAATGAGCGGCGACGACCGACCAAGCCCTACATCGCCACCGGAAGCGGCACCTTGCCGCAGACGACGAAGCTCGGATGATCGCCGTCGATGCAAGTCCACGCCATCATCGACGGCGAAGCTCCACAAGCGCAGTGTCACCGCGTGTTCAAATGCCGCCCAACCCGCAAGGACGAAGATTCTCCACACTTACATCCACTGGTGACGTGGCATGCGGCCAATTACGCCACGCTTCTCGTCGCCAAGGTTATGCGACATGGCTATCGCCCACCGCCACGCCCGTTGTCGACATTGTCCAGCGGTGCGCCGTGCCCAATCGCCACCGACGCGTCGAGCCTGGCTAAAAAAAAAAACAATCCCCATCACCGCCTTCATTCTGTGGGGTATGGACATGGTAGGCCCTTCAAGAAGGCTCTATCCCGCTCTATCCGCTACACCTACCTCCTGGTTGGGTACGACAAATTCACAAAGTGGTGGAAGCCTGTTCGGAATGCGACGGAAGATCGCCACCAAATTCCTACGCGAGCTCATATATCGCCACGGTTTCAAACAGCATCATCACGGACAACGGCACTAACTTCGCCAAAGGAGCCATGGCCAATTTCGCGAAGAGCACCACATTCGCTCGACCTCGCGTCGCCCACCCAATCACGGCCGGCTGGTGAACGGGCCAACCAAAGCATCCTCCACGGCTTGAAGCCGCGACTCAAAGTACCACTCGAGCGCACCACCGGGCCGCTGGGTCGAGGAGTTGCCTCGTCATCCGGGGATCCGCACCAGAGTCAGCGTGACGGGTTCACCCCTTCTTCTTCATGGTCTACTGGCCGAGGCGCCATGCCCACCGACCTCGAAACGACTCGGCTGGTCGCCCACTACACGGAGACCGCAAACGAGCTCGCTCGCCAAGACGGGTCGATCAACTCGGACGAGGCACGTGACTCGCCGTCACGCACCGCTATCTACCGGCGGGGACTGCCGCTACCACCAGACGGCGGGTGAAGACTCGCACCTTCCAAGAGGGCGACCTGGGTGTACGCCTCATCCAGGACAAAAAGGGCATGCACAAGCTCTCCCCTCGTGGAAGGGCCATTCGCCATCGAGGCGGTACTACCGGCAACGACGCCTACTACCTCATCGACGTCCGGGGATGATGGCGAACTTGACGCAGCGACCATGCACGTAAACCTCCTACGGAAGTTCTACGCCTAGAACCCCACATATGTACTCTCCAGTCGCTATGAAATAAAAAGAAACGGTTACCGCAAATTGCGCCTACTCTCCATGTCTTGTGCCACTCGCACTCGTAATAACAGCGTTATGCTAACCGCAAAAGTCGACCTTTGGTACAGCGATCGGCACGGCTAAGTAGTGCGGTGCAAGGGCACTGAATCACCTCAGGTCTTGCATCGTCCATGAAAAACGCCTACCCGGAGCCCATTGGAGTCACCTAGATCGACTGGTTCTACGAACCAAGACAACTGCCTACGCTTCTTACAGCGACCATGGTCCTCCGCATCCTTGACCGCGAGCGGTCCGGGAACTGCAGACCAGTTCACCGCGAGCGGTCCGGGAAAACGCCAAGTAAGAGAGCATGCCCAGGACTCGCCACGCGACTGACCCCACGGGTCAGGCAGGAGTGATGCGCCCGAACTAGCGCGCCAAGTCCTCACTCACCCTCGAGTCGCGATTGGAACAGCCAAGTACCACGCTCGGGGACTCGGCCACCCGACCTCGTTCGCGCAAGGGAAAACGGTGAAGTACAGAGTGTTCAAGGGAGTCGCCTAGCGACTGGCTCTTCGAGCCTGGGCGAGTTGTAACACCCTCAGAATCGGCCCTATGCAAGTTTTAGCGCTTCCCGCCAAAACCCGCATAGAAATAATTCAAAGGTGCCCACCAGGCACTTGCGTGCGGGTGGAAAACGAAGTAATACCATTACACAATAGTCCTCGATGGAACCCACAAAACAGATATATACAACAACGACTCCGTGAGTCAAGAATACAGATATACAGAACAAAGATCCAAATCACCTTGAAAACGATAGAGCGTCCAGCTACGGACAAGATGCAAATGGGGCTAAGAGCCCTGAAGAATAACCAATGGCGTCCATAACCCCAAAGCCAGCGGAAGGGCACCCCGCTAACGACGCCGATCTCAAAACCTGCTTAAACAAAGGGGTGCCACGAAGGGCAAAGGAAAAAGAGAGAGCGGTCGATCGAGGCCATTACGGCGAGGCTAGAGTCGGCGGTCCTCGCCACATAGGTATGGTGGATCAAGCGGCGGCAGCATGCACTAAACAACCTATAGAGACTCGATATAACTGTCGGCTATCAGAGAGGGGTAAGAAAGACCTATCCGGAACCAACCTGATACTACCACCAAACATACTCATCATGGTGTTTCCCCCTCGAGACCAAACGAGGAAGTCAACCTAGGAACTCACACAGGTTGGCGGCTTTATTTATTCGCTTATCGTTGCAATTACTAGTCGGTATAGATAGTTATCCTGATATAATAAGGGGCACTTTTAGTTAACCATTCCGCTAGTAGTTGCAACACTTACTAGTCGATACAATTAGCATGAGATAACCCCAAAACCCAAAGCAGTTGTTGGTACTTTTATTTAGCCATTCCGCTGCGGTGAAGCTGATTACTAGTCATATCGGATATAAGTCAAATTATAGCAGAAACTTTAGTTATAGTTGTCTATGATCGAGACCTGTGCTCCAAGTCGTCCATAACATGAGACACACGGCTTCTCGAAAAGATTTAACCTTGAGGTGCACCAAAGTTTCCACACGCACCTACACCCTTGTTGTCGGATCGTAGGTACAAGATCACAAACATACACCCAACGGTATGTCGACGGGGTTTCGACACGGTTTCCTAGACCCAAAGCAAGCACGGGGCCACCCCACTAAGCTACCCGCAACGGTTTGGCCGGCTCAAACGGACTCGTGGTTTGCGCTGGTCAGAAACGACAGAACTCGAAAATGTGATGGGCTTGTCGATACATGAAAACACTCCGCTTCCAAAAAGTACAGGTGCAGTACTTGCACAATTTAAATAAAGCAAAGAAGCATGGCATAAGTACAGTGATAGTAATAAAGCTCCAAACTACTTGTGGCCCCTGATGACAAGAATCGAATCGTACTAAATCGATGGGGTGCCCATACACCCACACAGGTTAGCGGCCGATCTCGGAACAGGGTCAAGAACTCGGGTCCCACGGACATAAGTGGACGGTTAAAAACCAAATAATATCTATTGCCCACCTGTGCCTCTGCATTTACCTACTTCAAATTTTAGTTATTAAACAATAATTAAAGTCTTGATCAGCTCCAACATTAAACATGCGGCAATACTCCAACAACTGTGGTACTGGACGACACGCAACAGCACTTGAGAAAGCGACTACGACGCCGCCAGGTCCAACTATACCAAACAATGTAATAGGATGTCCAAGGCAATATAAGGCTGCAAGGGATATCACGGGTACGAAAACTAGAGCATCGCAACACGGATAGCAATAGATCAACAGGAGGGAATAAATACTATAAAAGTAAGATAGGTAGAAAGGGGGAGATGCTCGCCTGAAACATTGCCGACGGTTCATCCGAAGATCGGGTCGACACTCGCATCAACTCAACGGCCTTATCCGCGAAGAACCAAAACACTAAAGGAAACACCGGATGCACTATTTAATACAACGGCAGAAGATCAGGCATGATACATGTATGATGCATGACATGGCAAAGGATGCGATGCAACTAGGCAATATTAAGCGAAACCGGGCTTCCGGCAATTACTTAGAGGTTTCATGTTGTTTAGATACCCCGCACTTTAAATGTTGTCTTAACATGGCAAAATATATCACCGGTTTGATGCACAAATTTAAATGGAGGCAATATTAGACTAGATTCGCCCGCATATGGCCTCCATATTTAATTTAGGTGAATCGTCGAAACACCCCCAAACCACAGACAAGTATGCATGCATGAACAATTTAATATGCATCAGTTTGTATTTCATTTATAAAATAGGGGCTCGGGAAAAGGTTCACACATCTGGGTCGGAAGATCGTGGGGTTTCGAGGGTTCGGGGTCCGGTCTCGGGGTTCAGGGCTACTGGGTCCGTGATGAAGAGCTTGGCGTTCGGCGTGAAGAACTTGGCATTCTCGAGGAAGTACTTGTCGTATCCGTGAAGAAGATCATGTCGGTCCACGGGGTCGGGCTTCGAAGCCAGGAAGGAGTACTTGGCGCTAAGCCGGAAGTCTTGATGGTCCTCGGTCCGAGAAGATCTTGTCGCCGCGGTGTCCGGTAGGCGAACTTGTCGATTTCCGCGCGGTTTCGATTGTCGGTGTCGGACTCGGTCTCGGCCGGAGATCTTGGTGTTCCGTGACGGAGAACTTGGTTTTCGGGTAGGCGATCTTGTCGGCAAAAGGCGAACTTATCCGCACCGATGGTTCTCGGTTGGGTCGATGGTGAACTTGGGGATTAACGCCGAGCCGAGTCGCCGAAAGGTGGTGCCATGTACCTTCTTTGGAATCCTTGGCATCGAGCCGGTCTTGTCGGTGGGCGTCTGCACATGTCCATGACACGGACGAGAGGGAGATCTTGGCGGCAACATGATGTCGAAACGGTGAAACTCAAGTCATGCGGCTCTTCTTTTGGTACTTGAGTTCCACCACCACAGAAACATGCAGCAGAAAACTTGGACATCGGAGCCAGGGTAGCACGCTTGTGGCAACGACCTCTATAGATACACACACGCGAGGCATCATACTTGCTGGCCGAAGAGGGCACGGTGGAGCGCGGCCAGACGCGGGCTAGAGGCGGCCAAGGGCCCCTGGTGGCGGCACAGAGGCGGAGGAGGACGCGGCCGACGGCGCGGTGGGCTCGCGGAAGAGCAGAGGCGGCGGGGATCGGGCAGAGGGGGTAAGCGGCAACGAGGGAGCGGGCGGCGGCTGAGGCCGGAGGCCCGTGCCGACGCAGAGGGCGCGGGGTCAAGGTGCAGAGCCGCTTGGTCGGGTCGCGGCCCGGCGATTACGAGGACGCGGCGAGGGGAGGTGGAGGCGGCCGGCCGGGAGCGCGAGGCCGGGCGATAGGCGCAAGGCGGGGACCCGCGGCAGGCGGCCGTGCCTCGCGGGAGGAGACGGGCGGGCGGGGAGAGAGCGAGGAGGAGGCGAAGGGCGTGGGGCGCGTCGGTGGGGTGGGCCCGCGGTAGAGGGGATCGAGGGGTGGGGAGCATGGCTCGAGGAAGGGCACGGCATGCGCGGCGGGCGGGTGCAGCAGGCCACGGAGGCGCGGGCTCGGGGCCGCGGGGAGAGGGAGGCGCAGGAGGCGGCGGCGGATCCTGGTACGGGGCAGAGGGAGGCGACGAGGAGCTGGAGCCGGCAGGGAGGACGAGGGGAGGAGTTGGGCGGTTGGTGGACGGGTCGGGTGGTGGGGCCAGGGAGAGAGAGAGAGGCCGCGGGGTGGCGCGTGTGGTGTGAGTGTGGGGCCAGGGGTGGGGTTTTACGGTGAGGTGGCGGGCTGTAAGAGGGTGGAGGTTGGGGCCAGGATGATGTGGCCCGGGATAGGGCTGGGGTGAGGTGGTCAGATGGGTAGATTAGGATTAGGTGGGAAAAGGTTTGGGGTAGCTACGGTTTTTAGCCTGGGGTGGCCGGCCCAGGTCGGATCGGACCCTGCACGCTGCCCCTAAAAATAATTAAACATTTGATTTATTTAAAACGGGGCTTTTGCAAACCGTGGATAGACAAAACGAAATATTCCAGAGACCCGGGTTTTGATTTTGAATTAAAGACGGGAATATTTAGAAGACAAAACTAGGCGTTTCGAAATTAGTTTAGACAAAAACCATGCATGATGATGACGATGCTCAAATGCAAAGTGGCATGATGACATGAGCATGCGGTCATGATGATGCAATGCACAAAAACAAAGCGATTTTCTAGTAGTGGTTTTGCGGGATGCCACAATTCGACACCAGTAACAATGGATCTCGCCCTCGAGATCCGCCTCATGGTACCGGGAAGAAGGGCAGCGATCTGAATCTTCTCGCATCGTGTAGATCCTCGCGACACCACTAACAAGAGGTCGTTGTTCGTGATCGTCGAGGGAACACTCCGGGAACAAAAGGTCGAAGGTAGAGGTATCCAAAAGATAAGGCGACCTCTAACTTCCACGGAATGAGTATAATTGCATCGATCCACCGACTCAATGTACAAGAGCGAATGATAAGGATAGTCGGATGGTGATCCATCGCCAGCACTCCAAAGCATTACGCACATGAATAGAAGAATTATGCAACCAACTCGTAATCGGTTGAAGCTCTCGACAAAGCGAGGTTCGTAAACAAAGGAGTGATGCAGACTGCGCATCGGATCTAGCGTGAGATGATGTCGTAAGCGCCAGGAAAACACCGAAGGCACGAGAAGGAACAAAGAGAAGTCCACCGTATCGAAGGATTCTCGGATAGCATGAAGACCAGATGTAGCAACACCGCTACCAAGGGAGGCGAGCCACCGAAGGTAATGCGGTGGAACCCGACCACAGAAATCCCGGACTCAAGAGAGAAGAGCGGATTCAAAACATGCGAGGTGAGAGGAGAGCAGCGGGGTAGGAGTAAAATCAGACCTAATCGTAACTATCCAACCGATTTTGCAAAAATAGTTTTGACACTCTACTTGACCGTTAGCTAGGTTATCCTACATCTTTGGACTTGTGGGTATCGCATGGCTGAGCTCGATACCATCTGTAACACCTCGGAATCGGCCTATATGCAAGTTTCAGCGCTTCCGCCAAAACCCGCGCCGGATTCAAAGGTGCTCACCAGCACTTTGCATGTGCGGGTGGAAAGCAGTAATACCATTACACAATAGTCCTCGATGGAACCCACAAAGCGAGATATATACAACAACGACTCCATGAGTCAAGAATACGATATACGAGAACAAAGATCCAAATCACCTTGAAAGCGATGAGCGTCCGACTACGGACAAGATGCAAATGGGGCTAAGAGCCTCAAGAATAACCAATGGCGTCCATAACTCTGCCCAGGCCAAGCCGGAAGGTAACCACGCTAACGGCGCCGATCTCAAAACCTGCTTAAACAAAAAGGGGTGTCGGCGAAGGGCAAAGGAAAAAAAAGAGCGGTCGATCGAGGGCAAGATTACGCGGCGAGGCTAAGTCATGTCCTCGCCTGCATAGGTATGGTGGATCAAGCCGGCAGCGCAGCATGCACTAAACAACCTATAGAGACTCGATATAACTGTCGGCTATCAGAGAGGGGTAAGAAAGACCTATCCGGAACCAACCTGATACTACCACCAAACATACCCATACTGGTGTTTCCCCCTCGAGACCAAACAAGGAAGTCAACCTAGGAACTCACACAGTTGGCAGTTTTATTTATTCAGTTATCGTTGAAGCAATTACTAGTCAGGTATAGATAGTTATCCTGATATAATAAGCAGTGGGCACTTTTAGTTAACCATTCCGTTGTAGTTGCAACACTTACTAGTCAGATACAATTAGCATGAGATAACCCCAAAATCCAACAGTTGTTGGTACTTTTATTTAGCCATTCCGTTGCAGTGAAGCTGATTACTAGTCATATCGGATACAAGTCAAATTATAGCAGTAAACTTTAGTTATAATTGTCTATGATCGAGACCTGTGCTCCAAGTCGTCCATAACCGCGGACACGGCTTCTCGAAAAGATTTAACCCTGCAGGGGTGCACCAAAGTTTCCACACGCACCTACACCCTTGTTGTCGGATCAGGTAGGTACAAGATCACAAAACATACACCCAACGGTATGTCGACGGGGTTTTCGACACGCGTTTCCTGCACTCCAAAGCAAGCACGGGGCCACCCACTAAGCTACCCATAACAGTTGGACGGTTCAAACGGACTGGGGTTTGCGTCGGTGGCAGAACCGGAACCCGAAAATGTGATCGGCTTGTCGATACTGCGAAAACACTCCGCCTCAAAAAGACAGGCAGTCTTATGACAATTTAAATAAAGCAGTAAAGCATGGCATAAGTACATGATAGTAATAAAGCTCCAAACTACTTGTGGCCCCAAAGATACTTGGAATCGTGTACTAAATCGATGGGGTGCCCATACACCCACCGTGGTTAGCGCTACCGATATCGAGAAAAGTCAAGAACTCGTCCCACGACACAAGTGGACGGTTAACAACCAAATAACATCTATTTCCACATTGCCTCTGCATTTTACCTACTTCAATTTTAGTTATTAAACAATAATTAAAGCCATGATCATCTCCAACATTAAACATGCGGCAATACTCCAACAAGCTGTGGTACTTGACAACACGCTATGAAGACTTGAGCAAGCGACTACGACGCGGCGGTCCAACTATCTACTAAACAACGGTAATAGGATGTGTCCAAGGCAATATAAGGCTGCAGGGATATCACGAATACGAAAACTAGAGCATCGCAACACGGATAGAAATAGATCAACGGAGGGAATAAATACTATAAAAGTAAGATAGGTAGAAAGGGAGATGCTCGCACAAAACATTGCCGACCAGTTCATCCAAGATTCGACACTGCGCATCAACTCAACGCCTTATCCGCGAAGAACCAAAACACTAAAAGAAACACCGGATGCACTATTTAATACAAAGGCAGAAGATCGGGCATGATGCATGTATGATGCATGACATGGCAAAGGATGCGATGCAACTAGGCAATATTAAGCGAAACCGGGGTTCTGAAATTACTTAGAGGTTTCATGTTGTTTAGATACCCCGAACTTTAAATGTTGTCTTAACATGGCAAAATATATCACCGGTTTGATGCACAAATTTAAATGGAGGCAATATTAGACTAGATTCGCCCGCATATGGCCTCCATATTTAATTTAGGTGAATCGTCGAAACACCCCCAAACCACAGACAAGTATGCATGCATGAACAATTTAATATGCATCAGTTTGTATTTCATTTATAAAATAGGGGCTCGGGAAAAGGTTCACACATCTGCCGGAAGATCGTGGGGTTTCGAGGGTTCGGGGTCCGGTCTCAGGGTTCAGGGCTACTGGGTCCGCGATGAAGAGCTTGGCGTTCGGCGTGAAGAACTTGGCATCCTCGAGGAAGTACTTGTCGTATCCGTGAAGAAGATCATGTCGGTCCACGGGGTCGGGCTTCGCCGGGAAGGAGGTACTCGGCGTTCTTGGCGGAAGTCTTGATGGTCCTGGGTCCGAGAAGATCTTGTCGCCGCGATAAAGTGTCAGGCGAACTTGTCGGTTCCACCGGTTTCGTTGTCGATTGTCGGACTCGGGTCACGGCACCGGAGATCTTAGTGTTCCAGTGAGGAGAACTTGGTTTTCGGTAGGCAATCTTGTCGGCAAAGGCGAACTTATATCCGCACCGATGGTTCTCGGTTGGGTCGATGGTGAACTTGGGATTA